>VWZS01007619.1:175460-324920 GCA_013397075.1 Rhabdornis inornatus | reverse complement strand
CCTACTCCTATTCCTACTCCTATTCCTACTCCTATTCCTACTCCTATTCCTGCCCGTATCCCTGCTCTACTCCTGCCCCTATTCCTGCCCCTATCCCTGCCGCTATCCTTGCCACTATCCCTGCCGCTATCCCTGCTCCTATCCCTGCCCCTATCCCTGCCCCTATTCCTGCTCCTATCCCTGCCCCTATCCCTACCCTATCCCTGCCGTATCCCTGCCCTATTTCTGCCAGTATACCCCCCGGACCCCCGTCTTTGCTCTGGCTGCGCTCCCGCTGCCCCGCGGCTGCCGGGCACAGAGCCCCATTCCCGCACGGCAGCGTGGATATCCTGGGCAAGGGGTGTCTGTGCCCGGCAGCCGCAGGGCAGGCAGGGCATACGGGCAGGGTGGGCTCCTGCCGGCTTCTGGAGCAGAACTTACTTCTCTTTACCCCTGGAAAAAGCAAAATGCCAGCACTGTCAGCATCATTCTCCACTGGAAAGTAATTGACGTTCCCTCCCATTGGATGTCCCTATCAGGGACAAGCGTCGCTCTCGCAATCCCCCTGTCCCCAGCGCCTCCTATCCCAGCCTGGGCAGCCCCAGACTCCCATGTAAAACCCGTTTAAAGGGATGATGCTGCCAGCTCCTGCGGCTGTCGCTTGTCCCCTGCATCTCCCCGTTGCGAACCCTCTTTTCCCCATTTCCTCCAGCCCTGCCAGAGCAAGCCACTGCAGCACTGGGAGGTGGGAGCTCCAGCTCCCTTTTCTGGCTTTTCTCTGCTATGTTGAACAGGTCTCTCTGGATTTTTAAAAATGCATGCAGTAGCTTTTACACAGTCTGGTCAATCCTACTGAATCTAGGGACTGGTCTAAGCATTAATGCTATTAGTACCATTATTTGGTAATGAGCAGTAAAGTATGTGAAACATCAGGAGACTGCAATGCCCAGATAACCAACAAATCCCTGCCCAGGTCCCATCCCCTTCTGTGAAACCTGCTGCTTGGAACTTGTTTGGTTAGATTTTCATTTACCTGCGCGGATCTCTGTTCTACTCTGCTCTGAAGCTGTAAGACTGCATTTTACTGCATTTTACTTCTGTTTTAAACTTCTGAAAATAATGTGGAGCCACCACTGAGTAAATGAGAAAAATGTCCTCTCTCTCCTGCCTTTTAAATCATTGGCATGTCTTTACAGCAGCACCAAATGTTCCCCACTGCACTCCGGGAGCAACTGGAAGGCACAGTTATTTTCTTCGCCTTATGTATTTATTCTGCTAAGATTGCTCTGCTGTTCCAGCTGACCCATAAAAATCCTTTGTAGGCTTAGGCTTGATTTACAAGGTCACAACCTGGGAAAAAAATATTTATTTATTTACACTCTGTTTATTTAACCCTGACTAAAGGCCACACACCAGCATGGACCTGCTGCTTGGCAAACCATTCCCTCATGTTCCCATGGACTTTGCTTTGCTGCTCGTCATCTGCTGGACCAAAGCATGACCCTCTTTAGTGGGAAGGGATGAGGGCATGACATCTTCAAGAGTAGAGGGAGACCTTATGCCAAATGAAAAGCAGAAGGGTTGTTTCCAGGTTATTTGCCCAGGTCTGCTATCTGTAATCCTGTTCTAAAAAAAAAAAGTAATAATATGAATCCAGGTTAGTGGACCTGTGGGATAGAAACAATTTTTTCTTTTCTACATTTAGCTGGAACACTTAAAGCAAGTAGGAGGCCCATGGTGCATTATTGCACCAAAACCTTCACAGATGAGATGCTTGGATGGATTTTGTGAATGTGTACAGTCCATTTTAGCATAAAATCAGCCAGAAAAAAATCTGATAAAATCTTAAATATTTTTCTCAAGATGACACTAAAGCAGTGGTGGGGATACCCTGCAGCTGTTTTACTTGCTATTCCTGGAGCACTATCCATCTGTTGTCTGTCCAGATCCATTATTGCTGTAATATCTTTATACAGTTAATAAATACTGTAAACTAATAAAATGCCAGCTCTTTGCCTGTCAAGCTGTCCTATCAGATCTCCAGCAGGAGGTCTCTTCCCACCATAAGAGAAGATAAGTTTAAAAGTTGGAGGAGTAAAGGAAATTATTAGCAAGTATGCAATAAAGCACAAGACACATAATTGTGTGTTGCTTCTCCGTGTCTTTGTTGGTTCTACACGCATCAATCCGGAATGTCAGATCAGAGCTGGAGCCAGAATGTCTTTGGGAAACAATGCATCTCCAAAGGAAAAAATAAGCAAGTTTACAAATTCTGTACAGAACATCCCTCTGGCCCTTGCAGCACAGAGCAGCCAAATATCCACTGCAGGCTTAACCCCTTTCAGAGCATTACCTTTTGCAAATCTCCTTTAACTGCAAATTTTCTTGGTTTGTTTGTTTGTTTGTTTGTTTTAATTTCAGACTGCTCTTTAACGTGATTTAAATACTTCTCTTTATTTGCATATTATTTAAGGATGTTATGTTAGGTCAAGAGAAGAGCTTACAACACTGAAATGGTTTGTTTCTACTTGCTCTCCAAATCACAGTTTTTAATGAGAAACTAATTTATTTTTTTCTCTGGAAGTCTTAAAAAAATTAAAAAGAAAGTCCAGCTGTCAGTAGTTATTAGGAGAGATCAGTCTTACATTGCATAGAGGATAACAGGTAGATCCGATGAGAATCAAAACGTATTTCATTTGAGGAATCCTGTTGACATGAGCTGTGAAATTTCAGCATTTCAGGAACTGAAGTGGGCTATGTGGGTGTATTTTTAAACTCAGTCCTTTGAGATGCTTCGCACAGCTTCCAGCTTGTCTTTGTGTGCCTGCCTTCATGCAAAACAGATGCAAGATGAGAGTCCTGTTGAATGGGGTCTGTTCCTACCAAAAGCACCAGCAGCGGGGCAGGAGACTGGGAATGTGCTGGACACTGGGACTGACTCCTTTCTTCATCCTAGCTGGAGTTAGGGCAGTGGATTTGCTGTTGCCAGCTCTGGCTTGCTGCTGTAGGCCATTCCTGAATCTCCAGGGCTGTTCTGAGCTCTGTGTGCCTCGTGATGCTCCTTATGACCCAGAAGGATCTTGTCTTCCTTGCCCAGTCTTGGTCCAGCCGTGCCTTCATGAATCAAATTCAGGGACCACAATTATTAACACAATGCCCTCTAAAAAGATGAGCTACTTGTTCTCTTAAGGCATTAATCAAAGTCCACTGAAAAGCCTGGAAATCCTCACATTGATTTCTGTGAGCCTCATGTTGTCATTCCTTCTCTGGAGAAAAAGAACCACCTAAAAGCAAATTAAAAATGCATTTGCTGTCCATTTTTCTTTCTGCTGTCTTCCTAAATCTCTTTGCAAACTTAACATGCATCTGATAAATCATTTTGTGTTTGCTACCTGGACAGCTGACTAAAACCTGCAGGAGAGCAGGTGAGAAACAACTCTGTGAGTCCTCATGTGAAGAGATCAGGCTTCACCCTCTCCCTGCTGGCCCAGGAAGAAATCATCATTTGGCTCTATTCACACTGGACATTTGTTATTAGAGAAATAGAGACATGATGGAACATTGCCACAAGATCCATGTCTCTTGTTTTTAAAATAAACATCTTGGCTTTGACTTGACGTTTATTTTCCATAAATGCCTCGGCTTCAATTTGGCATTTCAGCAGCAGCAGGAGGCTGTTATCCTGTGACAACACGCAATTCCATTGACATTATCTCCTGAGCACATGTGACAGTGCTCCAAATACTGTATGTAGCTGATTTTAATTAAACAATACCATGAAAATATAAAGCAAAGATATCAAAGAACAGGAGTGGCCCTGCTTTCCAGCCCTCTGCTGCATGTTTGACACCAAAATTCCATGGGGGAATGCTGTGTACAAGTGTGAGCTACTTTAAGAAGCACACCCTGAGTTTGACTTTGGGGGTCCAAAGCAGTGAATGCTTACTAATTCCTGTTCACTCAAGGGTTGTGGCTTATGTGATGGTTAGCATGTGCAGGACTGAGCATATCAACATTCTGAAAAGCTCCAAACCAATCTGAACACACATAAATAAATCCTGACACTCTGGAAGACCCTGTCACAGCAACCCAGCCATTGTTTAGAGTATTTTTGTCATCAGAAGTCTCTCTTACAATCATGCTGATTCATTAATTCTCTTCAGGAGATAAAAGAGATGCAATGTGCCTTTCTATCTCTCTCTTGCACACTGAGTAAAACAGTGCTGAAGAACAGCCAAGTCACGTTTCTTCTCTCCTGAAATCTGTGTTTCATTGCTGCTAAAAAGTCAAAATTCAGAAAAAGGCTGAGTTTGACCAACACCATTCGATTCTCCCAGAACAGACTTTATTTGCAATCTGGACTAATATTAATCTGGAGCAATAATAATGTGCTCAATTATCCAGACTACAACTACTTTAATTGCTCAAGTTGCCAGGTCTTCCTGTCTGCATCCCCCTATACTTTCTTGACATCCTGACTCCTCTACAGAGACACTGGCACTGTGAGAAACGGCTGCCTCTTTTTTAAGCATCAGCAATTCCTGTGAGAGGGGTGGCAAAACATCTTACAGCAGTCCAGAAAACCCTGCAGTGGCTAGAGCCTTTGTTTTTACGGAGAGATTGTGGTCAGAGATGACAGCAGAGGAGTGATGACTGAGTCCTCTGAGATTTCATGTTAGTTAGTCTATGCCTGCTTTAATGCATACTGGCTGCAAGAAGTTGCCTTATTTCTCCATCCTGATGCTTACCCACCCATAGGATGACAGTAGCATGCTTTGGGAAACTCCATCTCATATTTTACCTGGGAAAAACCTGGTGCTTTAAAACCACATCTTGGGCTTGATGAAAAAGTACAGCAGCAGCATTTCGGTGTCCAGCTACATGCTGGGTGGTGAAATGTGGAATTCAGGGACCATTTCTTTCCCCTTCACATAATGGATAACTCGAGCACATAAACAAGTACCTGGAATGTTCAAAAAGATTAATTCAGTATTTTTGGATGTGTGGGAGATCCGTATCTGTGTTCTAAATGGCAAAAGACTGACCTGAGCGGTGTGGCTGAGGGGTCAGCTCCAGCTGGCTCTGATGGTGGGTGATGGTTGTGATGGATTTACAGGTCTGGTCAGCCCAGTGCTGCTGACTGAGTGTCTCCAGATGTAGCACCGAGGCCTTGGATTCTGTAGGGACATGGGTTAGGGCTCCCACTGCGAGAAAATACATTCTGGATTTTTTTTTAAGCAAGAAAAGTCAGTTGTGGTTCATGCTAAGTTAGGGCAGTACCATGGGAAAGATCTCTGAAGAGCTGAGATTTTGTCACTACATGTGAAAAAGACAAATAGTTGTTCCATTTTCTGTGGCGTTAAGAGTGCTGTTAGAAGGTTTTGGGGGATTCTGAATTGCAAATTTTAATTTTGAAACCTATCTTTTTGGCAGTCTAAAATATTCAGTGACAGGCTTTTTCAGTGACTGCTTTTATGTGGTGCAAATAAATACAGGATTAGCTCAAAGAGGAAGAAATAGTAGGATGCATCAGTGTTAGATGGGGATCTTGCAGAGCCATGTAAGGCTCCTATCAAGTAGCATAACAAAACACAACTATTAACAATAATCTTAGAAAAATATATTGCAACAACTTTAGTTTAATTCTGTGATGTTCTTTTTTTCTAAACCTGTTGCTTTTTACCTCTCTGATAAATGTATTTGATACCTGCTTCTGGAAACTGCTGAAAAAGTTTAAACCTCCTTAACATTAACTTCAGATGTAGTCAATGCCTGTCACTGAGTGAAAACTGCTTCAATCATCACAGAACAAATGGTTGACTTGCCCCTACCTCGTACATGGGTGAGCTCACACCTTGCCAGTAAATGCACTGCCCTGACTGACTTGCAGACCAGCTGAGCCTCTGGCAAGTGGGGAAGGAAAAGTGCTGGAATCCTGTGGTACTTCCTTTTAAACATATTCCCAGTGTTTAAAACAATGTTACAGTAAGACATCTACTGCTAATAACCTCTTCTTACTGGTTTTGAGACACCTCTGCTGACCATTTCTTGGTGGAACTGGTATTGCTTCTTTAGATTAAACTTTTTGTCTCTGCATCTTTTGCTTTTCAGTAGTTATGGACCAGGGCATGCACCTCTTTTACTTATTCAGTCTATCATAAAATCATCGTAAGATGGTGATAAATTGCCTCACTTTTCACCTGTTTGCCTATCAATTTGTAATTACAAATTAAATTATGATACTCCAGCTCTGCAAGTAACGTTTTTGATGGCAAATCCCCTTTTAGGTACCACCTATTGGGAAACACCTCTTCAGTCTTCATTTGGCAGCAGATACCTGGTATGGTAAGGTGAAGTGCTCAGCATTCCCCTGTTTCCTGGGGGTAAAGTGGATAAACATGTGTCCTGTACTTGATCCAGCCCGGTAGTGCTAGGTCAGATTTACATGGATTTGGGGAAGATTGGGTAGCACCCAGCCCCTTGCAGGATGAGGCCATCAGCGAACTTCCCCCACACCCAGCAAAGCCTTCCTGTCAGAATCCTCTCTAGTTTTGTTCAGGGTCTCATGAAGCAAAGTTATTATTGAGTCTTACCTTAATTTTTATTGTAAGAGCCTAATTTTGAAGTCACTTTAACGAGACTTCTCTTACTTCTCTTTTCCCCGTCCTCTTCAATCAGCAAGACATTTAGTAATATACAAATACCTCACTATGGCTTCAAGCTAAATTCATTTATGACCAAGTAACATAAAGGACACTGGCAAGAAATTCTTGATATGCCTGCTTTTTATAGACAATGTTTTTTTGGGGGGGAAAAAAAAAAGGGTTGGCCTTTTTTTACTATTATTTTTTGAGGTTTTCCCTATTAGCTGTTAGACTTAATGCATATAACTCCCTCATATCCGAGCAGCGAAATCTTGCATCTGCCAACAAATTTGTAATGCATTAGTAACAAAGCCATAATTGTATCTAATAAATACTCTCTTTGCTCTCACTGGGCTTTTGTGAGTCTGAATAGCTGTAAACCACTTTGCAGTCCTCATCTGAAAGGTCTCCTACATACAGAATATGATGACTATTTTAAATAGAAAAGCTGTTATTGAGGCACCCCTGTGTTCAAGCTGTTCCTGACAGTAACCACAGGCTGCTCACTGCAGCCTTGCAATCTGAAACTGCTAAGCTTGTAGTTAACTTAGCCATTGTCACTCAGCAAACACCTTGTTCCTTATGATTTATTTTTCCTTCTGTTCTGCAGACTGTCCAGGAATGAGTTTGGGAGTTTTTACACATTAATTATTCATAATGATTCAGGGGGATTGTTTATGCTAAAGCATTTCAGGCCACAGGCTCTCTATGAGTCCTTTGCTTTCCTGATGTCTTTACGTATTTGCTGTTCCCCATGTATTGTCCACAGAGCTCATGGACCACTGCAAACCATATCATGTGGCATTGCTTTTGTTCCCCAAAGGATGAGTCTCCAAGCCATGAGAGGCACTTCTGGAACAAGCACAGGAGGGCTTCTGATGCGAGCATTAGGGCATCTCACTGTTTCCCAGTTCTAGGCATCTCTCATTCAATTGTTTCTGAAATCATGTATTTTTGGAGACTGGGTTGGGCACCTGGCATTGCTGTCAACTTTTTACTTCAATTGCTACTTGCAGTTGTGCTACAGAGGACCAGTAGTTTGGTAGTTTGGGTGAGGTGGGAGAAGGGCTGAATCTGGCCTGTGGTACAGGAGTGCCATGCTGCAGACTTAATCACATTCTTTAGGTCAAAGTTAGGCAGGGAATTGAAGAGACAGGCAGGAGAAATGACTTTTCCCAGAAGGAACATTGCAAGGTCGGATTGTAGCTGGCAACTTCAGCATCTCCGTTGGTGTTTGGGCTGTGGGATCAGTGCCTCTGGTTGCAATTAACTTGTCTTTCCCTCTTTATGCCCATTTCCTGCTCTTATTACTCTTGGCACCAGTTACCATACCATGAAAAGACATTCTTGTGGGAGCAGGATTAAGAGGGCAGGGCCCTTGTTTCTCTCTCAGTGAAAAGGTTTGATAATCCTGATACGCTGCAAGGCCTCTGGGGAGTGGTGGCTGTGCTTGCACAACCACCAGGAGCAGGAGCTACATGCAAGACATAAAGTAATCCCTCTGCTCTATTGAAAACAGAGTAGCAAATAAACACCTTGCATTAGCCTACTGGCAGTGCCTGTGTCCAGGTTTAGGTGCCAACTTTTAGAAATATGTGAGCCTATATGGCATGATCCCAAAAGCAAGCAATGAGAACAACCAGAGGCCTTGGAGTGTAGCTGGAGTGGAAAGACTGAAAGAACTGGGTTTGTTTACTCCAGAGACATCACTAAGGGGACGCAATGACAGTGTAAAATGTTCCTGCAAAGAAGAGAGGAATAAACTGTTCTCTACTTCATACAGGAGAGAAGGAATGGACACACATTACAGCAAGAGCCATTCAGGCTGCAGTGGAGACAGCTGGACTCAAGTCTGGGATGGTTGGGAAGTAACTTTATGCAATTAAGTGAGGTCTCAGGTTAGAGGCATCACTGAATTTTAGAGTTTAAACTTCTCTTATGTGTAGTAAAGAGAAATGTTAGTTCTGACTGTGCTTCAATCCTCTTTGAAAAAGCTTTTTTCTCTGCATTGTCTAATGAGGAAGCCCAGCTTCCTACATTAGCCAATTCATTTAAGTGCCTGAAGTTAAATGGGATGAATCTGGGCCTCAGTGCCTGGCCTTTAGCCTATGGCTCATCCTCAGACCCTGTGGGTCCTGTCGTGGTCTCCAGTTTCTGCCTTTATCATTGCCTTTCAATTTCTTTGACACAGTGAACCTTTGCTTCACAAAAGCTTGAGCAGCCTTAACATTACACGTATTTTCTGTTCTTCAGGAAAGCTAAGCATTTGTTTACTGTGCGAAACGGTTTAATTATTTGCCCTTTGAAAATATAAACATGGTTCTAAAGGCTTTATCAACTAAACCGTTTTCCTTCTAGAACAATTGATAATGAGTAACATTTGGCCTACTGGGTCATATTCTAGTGTAAGTGCTAAAAAGCAGGTAAGGGAAAAGAGGTTTTAGTCTCAGTTTTCAAAGATTCTTTAGAAATACCATCAAGCAGCATAAAAAAACTAGAAAAAGATGCCATAGCAACACCATAATAACTTGACTATCCTACCAGGTCAGAAGATGTAGCACTAACAAAAGTTTATTTATAACCTAGTTACTGTGAACTAAGGCAGGATTGAGGCATTGTCTTGGTTGTTTAACACCAAACAGTGTTTTGTGGCAAAGATGCCCTCCCCAGAAAAATCATACTGACCTAAAACTCTTGAGGTTTCATATTTAGAAAAACGGAAGTCTTTCTTAGATTCTCTGTATTCTGGTTGTT
Source organism: Rhabdornis inornatus (assembly GCA_013397075.1). Classification (NCBI taxonomy): domain Eukaryota; kingdom Metazoa; phylum Chordata; class Aves; order Passeriformes; family Rhabdornithidae; genus Rhabdornis; species Rhabdornis inornatus. The sequence continues at coordinate 315,543 of VWZS01007619.1, read as the reverse complement.
TTTTGCTTGTTTGTTTGCTGGCTACTTTTTTTTCTTGAGCTTTTATGGTGTGCTTGCTTTGCTTTTCATGTTATAAGCCTGCAAGAAAATAAAAGGTGAGGGTCTTCAATGAGCTTTGTGGAACTGAAACTGAAAAAAGCATGGAATTGATATTTCAAACTGGAATCAAACCACTTGCATTGGAAAAGCTTCTGCAGCATGACACAAAGTCTGTTTCATGGTATGTGTTAAATCCATGCTTCCATGGTCCATTCATGGCAGGAATGAACACTGATGGAAAGACTGCAGAGCATGATGATGATGATGAGGATGATGATTCTAACCTGTCTTTTCAACTCTTTCCTCCCGTTGTCTAATTTCAAACAGGAAATTCAACCAGCTGACAGAGGACAAAAGATCTCCAGTAGAATAAGCTCCTATCAATGTTAATGAAAATACTGTTTGGGTAGAGTGAAGAAAGCCTACCAGTGCCTCACTCACAGAAAGGCAGCTGCAGAGCTTCTTTCAAACAGATATCCAAGAACCCACGCAGCAGAAGTATATTCGAAATGAAGCTCCCCACAGTTTTAATTTTCAGAGGAGTAATTGCTTAAATGATACGTGCTTGGAATTATGGCACTTTGAGACTCTCAATTGCTCTATTGCCACCCACTCCTCATCCAAGTACTTTGAACCCCTCTGCATCCTATCAACAAATTAAAACTAAAGAAAAGTTAAAACACCACCTGGGATTTACATTTCTCAGTCCTGTGCTTGTTCTCTACAGCCAATCTTCACTTCATACTCACTGCAGTTATTGTTACAAATCAGGACTCACTTTTTAATTTTGATTGCCATCTCAACCAGGCCTGCTTGACCCCTTAGAGTCAAACTGTTTTTCTTCCAGCTCTGTAAACAGTGAAGCTCCTGGGCTCAGCTACTGCTCTCACACTGCTGTAAAGGCATGAGCTGTATCAGAGCACAGCTTGCTCCTGCAGCTGCCTTGGCTCCAGAGGGGTGTTTGTGTCACTGAACTAATCACACATGACTTGGACAAGAGGCAGGCAGGAGCAGATAAGGGGCTGTTTTTGCAGAGTCCGTTCTTTGTCCATGGCCGTGTTTTGGTGAATGAAATCATTGCAGTGCAGACAGCAGTGTGGCTGAGCAGGAAGGGAGCCTGGTTGCCCCTTAGTTACAATCCCCACTTGGTTATGTGCTCCAAGCCTTGGACGTTTAACCCTTGTGTGGCTTCTTCTTTAAGCAGTAAAATTTTGTGTAAGAACAGTGGCATGTAGTCTGCAAGTGGTGAACTTTAATACCTTTAAAAAAAACATGACTTAACAAATACTTAGGAAATACTTAACAAATACTTAGGAAAGAGAAGCAAAAACTTCCCCAGCATTTTCCTCATATGTGTGGCAGAATAGGAAGAAATAGCACTTTTACTGTACGAGATTTGTCCCTCCAGTATGAGTGGGAAGCCAATAACTTGGATATTTTTAGTCCCAGTGCCATGAGCTGATTATGGCACAAAATAATTCCAATACAAAATTATATGTTGTCTCTCTTCCTTAGATGCAACATAAATAAATCAGTAGTTTCTTAGCTAGGCAGTTCCCACATTTGTTGGTTTGGTGAGTGAAATGGAGATGGTCTGTCTGTGGGTGCTGCCCACCACACAGGGACTTGATGCCCAGCAGGAGCCATTCCCAAGAATCCCAGCTGGTGAACTACAGTTTGCTCTGCTGGGCTTGAAAGCAGGTGTGCCTTCAAGGGAGGACTTGGTTTTGAAATTTTAATTGACTGCATGTGTTCTTAATTTCACAGGAAGATGATTGCAGGAAGGAAATGGTCTAAGGTGAGCTGTGAGGGGAAAGAAAATAAGCTGTGAGACAGATAACAAACCTGGTGTGCTGCTGGACAGGATTGCTCTGAGCATGGATGGGGAACGACTTCTGTGCAAGGGAGTGTGTTTAGCACATAATGGGAGATGTCCTGAAGAATGGCTTGGGATAACACACTTGAACATAGCTAGAGCAGCTGAAGAAGGAGGGATACCAAGAAAAGCTTCCTGCTAGTGTGATCTAGTAGGCTGTGGAGAAGTCTTAGGCAGCAGAGATCCTGAACAGATCACAAAGCAGAACAAATGTGATCAGTTGTGCTCAAGCAGAAAGGTACAAACTATTCCTGCCTATGGAATTCAACATAGCAAGGACTGTCTCCTTCGAGAGAGAGATGACACTGACACTAGAAAAGACTAGAGATTTTATTTTGTGTAAACAGAAGACCCATGGATGGGATGATCCACACAGTTCACTAAATATATCAGGCTGGACTCCATTACTCCTAATTGCTTGATATGTCTTCCCTGGAATCTCAAAAATATGGCTCTTCATCAATTAAATAGTGCTGAATGGAGTTTTAAAACCTTGCTCAAGAGCCACATCCAGAAACTCAGCCAGCTGGATCTGAGCCACTGGGTTTTGATTTGAAAACAAAGAAAACCCTCCTATGAACTGAGAGATCTATTACTATCAGTTTGTCTTTTGTCTGAAATGAACCATTATCTGTTTCCTTAGGATCAAAGGTAAGTAATTCATGAAACCAAAAGAGAAGGAAAAAAGGATCCTTCAGCAAGAGAACTGCCCATTTTGAGGCAGCCTGTTGTCAGGTCATGGCATGGCATTCCTATGTCACTGATCCAAACAGTGATAGGGAAAAAAGGTTTAAACAGGGGAAAAAGGTTTAAAAAAATGAATTAGCTCAGATTTTTTTCACAGACAGCCTTGCCAGTGATGAGCACACAGGGTCTTCAAGCTGTGACTGTTGGATCTGTACCTTGTCCCTTCAACTCACCCAGCCTGAGTGGGGAGAGCACTGTGCTGTGCCTCACGCTTAGCATGTGCAATTATGAGCACTTTTAATGTGTTCTCTTCTACATCTCTCAATTTCTCATTCTCATTAATTCTCAAGGCATTAGACTGTACTATATATTTGACCCACAGGTTCTTCTTGCACCTTTCTTGTTGGGATGGGTTGAGTGTGGTGATGCAGCCATGCAGAAGAGTCAGTTTGCAGGTGTCAGGTCAGGCTGGAATAGTTGAATATTATATATAGTAAGCTGAATGGAATAGTTTACCCTGTACTACTGTCCCTCAATACAGATAGGGAAGTTTGGATCATCTCAGCAATAACAAATTATTTGTCACTAATTATGTTTCAAACTCTGTGCTGCCTTGCTCCTCAACACAGTGAACTCTCTTAAGTGTTTATTGCTGTCCTGGTTACCTTTCCCTCAGTGCATCAGCCATGCAAAGAAACCCCCATTTTTTATCACACTCATTGTCATGACAACATGTTTGTGTGCTGCTGCTTGTAATTTTATATCTCTAAAGCTGAGGAAACAACATTGCTGTACTTCAGGCCTGTGAGCCCCAGTACTTCATGCTCTTCTGCCCTGAGCTCTTTCCTGAGCTCATTTAAACTTCTGCTTACTTCCCTTTCTCTAGGGAAAACAGGAGGAAGGGGCCAAACTGTTAAAGCACGGGTGATGTCAGAATGGGACAAAGGGGGAATGAAGGGAAAACAAGAAGAGAGATTAAAACTGGAGACAAGCCTCCTCTGCTGAAGCACTGATATACAGGATAATTTCTCCCATCCTCTCTCCACTTCAGATTCATAAACACAACAATATGTTTAGGTAAATCCATTGTCTTTTAGCTTTCCCTTTGCTGCAAGATGTTACAATTTCATGGAAGAAAGGAATCCTACTTTCTGAGTAACTTTTTTTTCCTCATCCTCAGATTCTCCATTGGTAACTGAGGAAGCAATTTTAGCCTACTTTAATACGGTGTTTGAGACAGGGATTATGCTTCCATGAGCAGGGGGTGTCTTCTGATAATGGGATCCTTGCCAGCACTATATTCTGGCTGGTGTTCTTCTAAGCACTAAAGACCCCATCTAAATTATAGAAAAATGCCAGTGATTATGTTGATAAATAGGACAATCCCAAAGGGTTTTAAATAGCACTTCACGGCTTTGACAAGCTGCCTCAAAATTTCCTTGCAAATGAGAAAGTTAACACCTGGCTGGGAAATTTATTAAAATTGCAAATGTTAATTTGCTTCTAGCTTGACTTGGATCACTCATCATCTACAAGAAAATTGCACAGAGAGATTTGACCCAAAACAATGAATTATTTGAAAAATACTTCCATTTCAAGAGCATCTGAGTTGGTGAAAATGTTACTGGAAATAATTGTGTTCTTCAGAGTATATTGATCAGTGCTTACCTTGATGCTACAGAATTCTCCAAAGTGGTCCGATGGATGTCTCCAATGACTTTATTTGTAATCATTGCATGGAAAGTTCCTGTTACACAATTATACTTCTTTTTTTTTCCAGAGAGAACTAGTGCCTCTCCTGGCACTTGAAGTGCTATAGCAAAAAGCACTTGAGACCACCTTCTGTGGCAAAATGAAGTTGTACTTGACACATAATGATATGTAATTGGAAGTGGAGTTATCCTTGGGAAAAGAATATGCACCCTTAACCTTCCTCCCAAGCCATTCATGACCATAGGACTGTTTCCTGAATTACTAAACAGAACATGAAGATTTGTGTTACTTTATGGCCACTGAAAGGGAACTGGAAAGTCTTTCAGACCCTGGCAAGTGAAAAGGGACATATGATAAAATCTGTATTTAAGATTAAGATAGATGGAGTGTCCTTCCTTTGGCCTGATCCAGTGAGGATATAAATCAGCCACGGCTCTGAGTTTCTCTAACTAGTTTGGTACCTCCACCCACAGTTGCTGGGTTTGGGAGGATTCTGGGGTGCAGTAGGACAGATCTTGTAGCTGTCCTTACCCAGCCACTGCTGCTCACCAGGGTGACAGAACGGAGTAAGACAGGTGGATTGTATCTTATGGTGAGTTTCTTGACATCCCTATTTTCTGTAATTTTGTATAAATGCAACAGAGTTTGGCCCAGTACAACTATCTGGGTTGAATTTCCCCAGCCCACCACAAGTCCTGCCCCTTCAGGTACACGACCTAATTTGTTCCCATTCCCCAAGGACACACACATCATCCCAGCAGATCTGTTTGGATCTCTCCAGCTCCATCCCTCTGCTGGGTGAGGCCATTTGTGTTCCAGGACTCACAGATCTTCCCTCTTAGCAGCTGATGTTGCTTCAGCATGAAGGAAAAACAAAGTGGGTTAAGCTTGATTTTAATTAAACGTTTCCTGCTTTCACAATGAAACTGGAAAACACATTTGGGTGTCTCCTCACGCGGTGTGAAGGACAAAACAATGCTCTATAGGAATGGTGTAGATGTTGAACCCTTTGGCACATCTTGTCCAGCTCACTTTCCTTTGAACTCAGGCTGGGAGGATGTACTTAAAATGTTTCCCTCCTGTGTGTGTCATAGAGCCCTACAGATGATAAGGAGAAATGAAGATTCAGGCAGGCTCTTTCAAACAGAAATGATTCTTCACAAAAGTGGTTTGTTTCCCCTAGTTCCTAGCCCTGTAAGGAAGGATAGGATGTAGAATATCAGTCTCAGAAAGAGGTGTGATGCTTTGATTTCAGAATGGCTGTAGGAAATCAATTGTTTCCTGTAACTCTGTGTGTACAAGTTGTAAAACTTCTACCTGGGCAAAACCACTCATGACTGCAAGATTCCTCTTTTGCTCTGCCACACTCTTGCCACTTGCCAGTATCTGGGAGGACATCCAAAGGTACCTTTCTGAAATAAACTGATTTAGAGGGAGATACTCAGGGGCAGTGAAATAGCAATCCCAGCCTGATTGACTAGATGGGCTACAGATATGGCCTGTGTGACACTTTATGGGCTTGCCAGTCTCATGGAAGTGGTAAAGAACTCTCATATGGAAGTCTGTATTTCCTAAAAGATGTGGAGTTAGTGGCTGCATCTCTTGCATTTTTGGCTTGAGTCCCATAACTGAACCCAAACTCGTTGCTCATGTGAACTGGCAGTGCTCTGGCACTGGGCTGGAGTGAGCTGGCCCTGGAGCAGAGGGATTAACTGGTGGCACTGAAGGTCACTCGGGGATGTTTTCCTTGGAGTGCTGCCTTCCTCTCTCTGTTGAGCAGCCCTGTGGGCAATGAATTGAAATGAAGACATTCTGAGGAAGTACATGGAAAACACCCTGTTCTGCACAAGCCCTGATCCTGTACAACTTGTATGGATGCAATTGGCTCTAACTCATTTTGGCTCTGAGAACTCAGGCCCAAATTCCAGCATGGCAACCATGGAAAGCAGAAGAGGAGGCCCCCTCTGGCCCATGCCCCTCCTCCAGGACAGAAACAGCATTGCCTTTGCCATCCTCACCCATTCCCCATTTGTTTTGCAGAATCTCTTTTCATGCAGATTCTGTGACATCCTCTGCACTGCTTCCCTACAGCTTCAACCAAAAGGTTTTCCCTGCTGTCTGGATTTCCCATGTTGCAGCTGATGCTTCAGCTCAGATGTTCCCAGCCCCATCTGGGGCAGTGTCACTTTCCCCAGCCTTAGGACTCAAAGTTTCCAGTCTGGACAGCCCCACCTGCTGCTTCAGTTTGCCTCCTTTTCTGCAGTTAATTTAATTATTTCTGCTCTGCTGTAGTCCCTCCAGAATTAGTTTTTTTTCCTACACTTGTGGGTTTTTGTTTTTTTTCCTATCTGCCAAGATATTTTGGCATTTTAACTGTGTTTGATTTGCAGCCCCTCTCAGTTCAGTGGCCTCTGCAACTTTAGTCTCTCTTGGTGGAATTGTGAGGTTTGAAATCATCTGTATAGCAAAGCTCTGAAACTGGAAGAGAATCTGACATTCAAATTGTGCAGCTCTCCCAGAACCCAAGGGGTTTTGGCTGAATTTAGTCTTTTAATAGCTTGCATTAACATCAAGGGCTACAGTTGTGGCCTGACACAAAGATATTGTTAGAGATGTTTGCACTTTCCTAATAGAATATAAATGTTCTCAGAAAACAAAGCTCCAGCAATGCTTCATTAAAGCAGGCTAGTGAATCTCAGGGGATGGAAAGAGTCACCAAAGGCTTTCAGGTATGAGCACTTTTTCTTGTCTGCTTGTAGTTTTATTTCACTGCTCCTATTATGATGTTGGCAGAGATAAAAACCCCATTTGTGTGTGATCAGGAAGCAATGCTTACGATCTCATTGTTGGACTCTGCTGCAGGGCACAAAAGCGTATTTCTTTCTTCTACATACAGACAGATGTTCCTGAATAAGGTAGATGATAATATTAAGGAAATCACTTCCAAGAAGAATTTCTATCTTTCCTGGTACTAATCTTAATTTTACTCTCTCTTTAATTTATAAAAGCTATTTACTATTACTCTGGCAAGGTTTGGTGAGATGTGCAGCCCGGCACTATCAGGAAAGAAGAGTTATTGTGACAGCACAAGCTCTAACACCATCCATCCATCCCATTCATCACGTTTCCCAAAACACCCAATGAAAGAAAGCAGTATTCGATCCACTTCCTCACTGTTTTTACTCAAAATAAGCAGAAAAGAGATGAGACTTTGTGAGGCCAAGCAGACTGAGTCAATGCAGTCCTGACTGCAAGCTCCTTGCCATGGAGCAGATGATGGTGGCATTATGATGACATTCATTCCTGTCAACAATGCCCTGCACTTTCATTCTTGTTCCCTGAGCTTCACTTTCTCTCTCAGTAAGGCAGGTCCAAGGGCAGGGACAAAGATCTGAATTCTCCTCTCAGGTTACCCTCATGCCCTGTGGGTCTCCTTGCCAAGTGGCTGAAGAACCTGACTTGGAAAAAAATTTGTCTGAGCTCAGTTGATTTCTGTAAAGTCAAGATAAATTGTGCCAGCAGAAGCTTTCTCAGGACTCTTAAGAGGAAATAAACTAGAGGATTACTGGGAAAACTGTGCTGATATTCACAGAAAGGGCTAATCTTGAATATGACTGGCTAAAGGAATTACTGGCACTAAAGAGTAGCAGAAGTTAAGAGTCTGGCATGGAGAACAATCTGTCCTGGCTTGTCTTGCACTGGTTATCTTGAGAGCTGTGGGCTGGGGAGATGATGCTGACCCAGTCCCATCTGGCAGGGCTGGCCTGGCTGTGGTTTAGTGCTCTGGAGACAGCACTGAAGGGGTCAGCTCAGGAAGCCCATCTGCTCTTTCAGATCAGCTTATCTGCTCTCCCTTGAGCAGTCTTCTCTTCTGCAGAAGGCAGCAGCAAATAGGTCGAGGCAGGAGGCAGATGTGTGGCCCTTGCCCATGGTTCATCAATGGTTTTAGTGAGGCTGAGGAACTGAGGATGTCAGGGGGCCTTGGGAGGAGAGATGACAGCAGAGGAACTCTTGCAGTTTTCATTAGAGTAGGGCCCACTGAGGTCAGTGTAACACAAACACAGGCAGGGATAGCTATAGCTCCAAATTAAGATGGAAAAACAAAGGCTTAGTAAATGTCCTGAGATACCCCAAGTCCCATCAGAACTCAGAGGCAAAGCCAGGAAGAGAACTTTTCCAATGATTGATGGTTCTGTTTATTTTTAAAAATTATTAAAGTCTCTCCAACTCCCTACCCCACAAGTTTCTGGAATTTGATGTAAAGAAAACATTTCATTTCAGATTCAAGCATTGTAGGATGTTCTAAAACCTATTTTCTTGAACAAAAGGGAATGAAATTTCTAAATGAAGACCTATTTCCAGCTGGAAACCAAATGTTCTGGCTGAAGTTGCCAAGAGGAAAAATTTCAGCTTTCACCATTTATTGTGGTTTGTTATTCATGGACAGTTGGATACAACTGAGACAAATTCACAAAACGTTTACGTTTGCTGGCAGGTCTCCTGATGCTCTGATGAGCCCCATCATCAGGGGCTCCTTCAGCTGTGCCTGAAGGACAACTTGTGCCAGGACAACTTGCTTAATCTACTGCTCTGCCTTTCTAATATTGTCACTTGTGGCCTGTATAACTTGACAAAGTCCCTTATCCCTCTCCCTGTCCCTGTCCCTTATTCCTGTTTCTGCCCCTGTCCCTGTTCCATGTCCCTGTCATCCCTGTTCTCTGTCCCTTATCCCTGTCCCTTTCCATGTCCCTTACCCCTGTCCCTGTGGCAGGACAAAGACAGGAGCCGCTGTGTAGCATCTTTCTAGACATGGGGGCTCTGGAAATCCGAAGGGCTGTGTGTTCTGGGTGTGTATTCTTTAGGGCTTGTCTCATGTGAGCTTGGGCTGTGCTGTAAAACCCATGGCAGCACTGCCCCAGCTGTGCTGGGTGTTACTGCCTAAAAATGTGCAGCACTGGAGTGTCTCAGTCAGAGGCTGCTGTTGTGGTCAAAGCTGATTTCTGGCCAGGTGGAACCTGCAGCTCAAGAAGTCCCCCGTTTTCCTGAGTGTGTCATTCCAGAGGCATCTGCAAGTTGGGCTACCCACAGGCTAATTTAGCTATGCCACTACTTGTTCTGTATTCAGTGAATGTTTCATAGGCATTCAAGAACCTTCAGCTTCTCAATCCAAGGAAAGGAGAGATTAAACACCCAGTAGCCCATATCTTTATTAGCAATTTCATTATTAAATGATTTTAAAAAGAGAACATGAATCTTTTTGTCACAAAAATATCCCCACAGTGCTGACAGAAACTTATTATTCTGGATATTTGAGTAGAAGGAATGTTTAGCAACTCTTTGCAGGTGCAGGTGGCTTGACGGAATCTAAAATGACATAAAACCGTCTCCTCCTTTAGACAAATCTTAAATCTATTTATAGTTACTTATCTAATATGGTGTAGCCCTTCCTGGCTGTTTATAACATCATGTAGGGCACCACTGGGAGTTACCATGGTGCTTGCAGGAGGCAGAACACGAGGATGTGGGTTCTGGTACTGTTTCCATTTTGTGGCACGCTCGTGCACACACATGCAGCGCCAGTTGCTTGCCAGTACAAAAGAACAAACTCCCTGGTGTGCCTAGAACATCACCCCTTCACATCAGCAGGGCGTTTGGTCTCTGTGATTTATGCCATGCTGCTGCAGGCGAGTGCTGGTAAGATATCTCCTGCAGAGTGGAGCAAGAAACCCTGCATGACACACAGCAGCTGCAAGAGGATATAACAAGAGTGCATTAAAGTTTGTATCAAGCTTTCAACAGCTTCAAGGGTGTTCTGTACATGCTCCTGGGCATTTTCTTGTCATAAAAAACATCAGAAAATTGAATGAAACAGAGACCTTCATCTCTGCAGAGAGAGCACAAAATCTTAAAAAAGGGGAAAACAGGTTAAGTTGTATGTCCAACAACTGTTTAGGCTGCTCCCTCTCCAACAAGAGGGGAAACACAGGCTTATACTTTTAAACATGGACATGGACATTTAGTTTGTTTACTAAACATAGATATTTAGTTTGTTAACATACTGTTTTTATTTTTTTTCCATTTTTTTTTCCTCTCTGTAATGCAGAAGGAACTTAAAACAGAGGAATTGAACCTGCTGTGGTGTCCACTGTTGTTTTCCTTCTCTGACCATTTTGGGCAATGAAACAGATAAACAGAATTCACTGGAGTCTGGATTTAAGCTCCTGGCTCATGTTCCCAGGACTGTCGCCGATTTAATGGACTTTGCCCCGAGTTCTGTTTGGAGTTTTCACCCATGATTTGACAAAACGTGAAAGGTATTAATGATCTGATGGCTTTGTGCTTTTCATCTAAGGTGCCAATATTATAAGATGAAGCTCCATAAACAAAGGGTCAGATTCTTTTTTATAGTCCAGATCCTTAGCACACAAGTCAGTTTTCCTTGCACAGGAACTGCATGAAGGTTGCTGCCATATTCCTCTGATTCTGCTCCTTCTTGTGTTAGGCTGGTTCACCTGTGCTGCCTTTGAAGTGTCAGAGCTGCTCCATCTTACACTGCCCTTCAAAGGCAGCAAAAGGCCAGAAGGGGTTCAACCTATGAGCAAGCAGAGGCCATGCAGTTCTCATAGCCTCCCACAGAATAGAAATTCTCATTTTCCTCCTACACAGCTGGGAGTTCATCCTTTCCCTGAAGCGACCCACACAAGGCTAGAGTTGTAGCTGAGAGAAACTATGGCTTTGCACAGGAAAATCTAATCCTTTTTGTTTCTGGGCTGATGAAGAAATATACTGATATTTCTTTTAAAACTCATAGGGTCTGGTTAATAAATTAGGCTCATTATTTCTCAGCTTTATGGAACAGGTTGCACACTTGGTTAACCCAATGAGTAAGCAATCTTGAGTTTGCATCTCTGAAATGTAGTTTGTTTGGGCACTCAGAGACTTGCTTTCATGCTGAATACCATGGTCTTTTGGCACTGGCTGGAAAAAATATCTGTTAACATATTACCAAGGGGGCAAAATCCAGGTATGTTTCTCTTATAAGGGGCACATGTTCTTATTTTCACTGACCAGTCAAGTAAAGAGCTGACGTTGTCCCAAACATTGGTCACAGCTACTTGGAAAACTTTTTATTCCCAGACACATTCCTTGGATGACGTTGCTGTAATTCTTAATAATGAAATACTCTCAAAACTTCTCCTGAGACATGTGTAACACAGGAAAATCTTACTCTTTGCTGTTGTAGATAAACCTAGGAGCTAAAGCCTCCTAAGTATCTGGAAATTACCACCATAAGGCCTTGTCCTGCCTTTTGAGTGCAAGGAAATGAGACCTGCAATGGTTGATGCTCTGCTCAGGTAATTCAAATCAAAGAGCTTTGCAGAAAAGGCTCTTCCTAGGCAACAGTGGCATTACAGTGGTCCAGACTTGTAGGTTTTTTTCTTTCCTTTAAGGTAAAGATGATTCAAAGATATCCTGGTGTGTGAGAATAGTTCAAAGATGTAATGGATCTTCTGTGAAATGTTGTGTGTGGATGTGAGGAAATCGAGACTCCTAAAATCAGCAAAAGCTGGTGTGACACGAAGCCCATGCTCCTGGTGAGAGTTCCAGCAGCTGCAGAGAGCTCTGGGACGGGACATCCCCATAGAGCCCATGGGGAATGATGCTGTCTGCTGCTGTGGGACACAGCTAGAAAGGGAACTGCTGGGAGTGCTCCATGACAGATCATTGATTTCCTGCTGGATTTCCCAGTTTATCTGAACTTCTGGACTCTCTTGTGTGGAGAAAAATGAGGAAAAAATACAATTGACACTTTATATTTGTTTCACCATCACTTAAAAGAAATTCCACATAAATTAGAATAGCAGAAATGGTATCAGAAAGTTTACAGACAGAAGGAGCTGTCTGTTTTAGGCCCCATTACATTTAAGTGGATTATTTTCCCTAAAGCAATTCACTCTTTACATTTTCTTCAAGCTGGCTCACAAAGTGGAGGTGTTTCCCCTGTGCAGCACAGGGAGCAGAGGATGCTGAGAGCTCATTAGCCCTAAATGCTGTGCAGCTCCACATCCATCAGTGTGCCAGGTGCTTTCAGCAGAACACAACTGCACTGTCAGTCAGGAAAAGGAGAGCTTACCAGAAACTAGCAACTATTTAGGAAGATGAAAAGATAGAATGTTAAATTGCAGACTGGAATAGGACATAAATGCTGTCAGATATGAAGAGGTACAACAGATATTTGTAGAGAAAGGTTTGGAAGGTCTTTCCAATTACAAGTCTCCGCAGAGCCCAGAACAAAAGGGCCACAAGACCCAGCTGGGGACTGTCATTGCTAACATAACTCTTCCACCAAATACAAGATTCCTTGTAGGGTTCTCTCACCTCCACTCACACTGTCTTTACATAAACAACACTTTATGCAACCAGAAAAGTGTGTTGATTATTAATGATTATGTGGGTGGTGAAATTTTTACCAGCATCAAACATCCAACTCAAAAATTTCCCTTTCACAACAGGTTTTTGCTGCTGGTATCTTCAAGTTGTTCTTCACATAATGTTAAGCTTTTAATTTCTTTCATGAAGAAACATTACCCAAGTTTATGTAACATAAGCAATCTCAGGTCTTTACAAAAGAGCTTGAAAGAGTTTTAAAAGCAGGAGTTGGCAGAGAGGTAAGTTAGATACCCTTCAAGTCTACAAACATAGAAATTCTAAGAATGCACATATGTATTTTCCATTCTTACAGCACTTCCCACCTAATGCTAAACTGCCTGACTCCCTTTTGTTAATGAAGACTGAATTCCTGGCACATATTTAGATCCATATAACAGTAATAAGAATAACTAATAACAGCCAGGTCTAGAGATATTAAGCAAGATTAACAAAGGATTAAGGCTGTTTCTATGCAGAAGGAGTAGAACCCATGATTCTTTAACTGTAAATCTAGATCCAAGCACTTAGAAAGTACCATGGATATTCTTTTGGTCTGTGTTTTCCATGGAAAGGAAGTAGGTACCACACTTGCTGTGGGACTAATGGCTGAGAATTAGCAGCCTTAGCTCACATTTTTATTAAATGTGCAGTGGCAATCATGCAAGATGCTTTTGGTGAACAAAAATTTAAAAAAAAATCTGTCTCAAATAGTTTTCTGCCTTAAGCCAGCTTATGATGAAGAGGAGAATGAACTGAATTCTGCTGTCATTCTTAGCAAAGTGTGGCTGGGAACCTTTGGTATTAAGGGTCACAACAGTCATTAAAAAACAAGTAGTCACAGCCCTTCCCCAAAAGACCACTTCAGTGACTTTTTGGATTGTAGAGATGAAAATATGCAGAGTAAAAACATCATCTATGAAGACAATATATAAGGTTTCTAAAAATGCATTTTGATTTTATGTCAAATTTTTTGATGTGCAAAAAAAAGTGTGAGGGGAAAGGCAGCATATTTTGTCTGTGTGATGTCTGTATACTTAGAGTGCAATTAGGGTTTCTTTTCGTGATAGAATACAAGTCTGCTTGGAAACATTTTTGCAATTTCTGTTGAATTTGTGAATTGTGCAGTAGAAAATGAGTTACAACAACCTGTAGATCTTTGAAAAGCAGGAAGTGTGTTTTTCTGATCCAGTTCTATTTATAAAACACCCAGCAGCTGGTGGAAAATGAAGTCTGTGTCTCTCACACTGCCCCAGAAGTTGTGAACAGCAGCTAAATGCAATCCTGACAGGCCACAGAGATGCTGTGAGCCAGAAGCTGCATCTGTTCACTTCTACCCTGTGAAATAGATGAGTATGAAGGCAGGGAGTGGGAAATCTCTTCTGGTCCTTTCTTTTCCATGGAAGTGATGGAGGAAAACTAATTTCCTTAAACTAAAGAGGGCATTTTGAAGGTAGGAGTGTGACAGGACTGATTCCCTTCTTTCTGGCTGAAGGTTTTGAGTCTTTGGAGTGCTGCTGCAGGAAGCTAAATTATTTCCACCCTTGCAACTCTGAAACAAAATTAGAACATAATTCAAAAGCCTTAATTGGGATCCCAAGTGGCTGATGCCCACACAGCTTCTTCAAATTGGCAAAGTCCTCAGAAGAGCAGAGGAACACAAAACAGTGCAGGAAAGCCCATAAGGTATCAGGAAGATGCCTTTGGTCTCTGCGTCACCTCCTCCCACTGCAAAAAAAGGAAGTTAATTTGCATTTTTAATTTTCATTAGCTAGTCACTCTTTGCTACACTTAATCTGTATTTGATGGCATGCATATTGCATTCTGCAAAGTTAAAATATCACTTATTTCACTAATACCTGACTTTGCAAAGCTTTACAATGTCACTGCCTGCCATTTTAAAAAATACACAGGTATCCTGATTGCTCTTTCAGAGGGAAATCTGAAAGTCTGTGTGGAGTAACAGTAATATCACCATCATGATGTTTAAACTACAAGACATGAGAAGTTAAAAGCAAAACCCATTGCCCTTCTCCAATTAAAAAAAATGTTAATATGAGTTTATAAAAATCTCACATGACTCACTGAAGTGCAGGGCAAAATTTATATCCTGCAGACAGGATATAAGGGAGTTTATGACATTGCAGTGAGCTATTTTCATCTCAGTAATTCTTCTTGCAACCTGGGCTTCTTTCTGCATTCAAACAGGAGCTGGGAAGCTTGGCATGCTGTCACTCCATGGCTTCCTGGGTCTGCTGCCAGGTCTCCAGGGCATCAGGATGTATGGTTAGAAGGCTAATGTGATAAATACAAGAAAACTCATGATAAACATAAAACCTGTGGCTGACACTGTGGCCTTGCCTTACTGTGCAGTCCTTGTGCCAAATCCTTGTTTGCCTCTCACCTACTCACCTCCCCTTGGATAAGATTTTTATTAACTCACCTCAGCTCTGGATCTGAGAGTTGACAACTGCTGTGCCAGCTGCAAAGGTTCCAAAGGCATTTTTAATATCCAGAGCTGGCTAATGCACACAGCTGTGCTGTGCTGTGCTGTGGGGAAACATCAGAGGGAGGTGATAGGGACCCACTCCTTCATGGCTGTATCAGGGACTTAGACTGGACATTAGACAGCTTTTCTTTAAAGAGAGGGTGGTCAAACACTGGAACAGGCTTCCCAGAGAGGTGGTTGATGCCCCAAGCCTGTTAATGTTTAAGAGGCATTTGGACAACGCCCTTAACACACTTTAACTGGGTCAACCCTGAAGAGGTCAGGTAATTGATTGGGTGATTGTTGTTGGTCTCCTTCAACTGAAACATTTCTATTCTATTCTATTCTATTCTATTCTATTCTATTCTATTCTATTCTATTCTATTCTATTCCATGCCATGCCATGCCATGCCATGCCATGCCATTCCATCCTATTTTTTTCTACTCCTTCTTATGCCTATATGCCAAATAAAACTAAAAAGAGGCTATGAAATCATGATTAAATACATGTGGCAAATGTATTTGTGCTCATCCACTTATGTTGAATAGAGATATTTGTTCTCATCTGGTTACCTGACATCCAAAGTACTTATTTTCCATTTTCCATTTGCAACATGGATACTGCCTTCTCTTTCCTTTAATTGCAGTTGGCTTCACGGTGTCTTTTAGTTACCATTACTCACAACTAAAGCCATATGAAGATGCAGTGAGATCCTTTAATTCAGCATAGACTTTTCACAGCTTGGCCTCCCAAGGATTTATTACTGGCTGAGTCCTGCTGACACGTGGGATGACTTCTGCTTGCTGAAAAGCTGAAGACTTGTGGGAGCTTCAACACAGATTTTCACGTGTGCTTCTGACACATTTAGTAATGGAGGGTCCGTCACCACAAGCTGTAATTCCAGCCAAGGGTGGGATACTGGTTCTGTGTGAGGGCCACACCAGCTCATCAGGCTGCACCAGTCCTGTACAACCTCAAGATGCCAGAGGAAGTATCAGCTTTCATGTTGAGTTGGTGTCACTTCAGGTTGTGCCTCTCCATGAGACTTCACCAGGAACCAGAAGTAATTTCCTTGCAACTTAGTGTTACTAAGACAGTACTAAGTCAGACTGACTGGGTGTTAAGCTTTGTAATTTAAGGCTTCAGTTTACAAATGCACTTGTACTGTTTTATACACACAAATCCCTAGGAAAGAAGAGCCAAATCCTCCTCTCCTCCAGTGTAAACCTTGTTCCATCCAAGGTGCCAGAATTCCGTTTTCTTTGGATTTGTACTACACAAAGCAGTATTTGTTCTATGTTTTTCCTTATCTGAGAGTTATTTCTTTCTCCTGTTTGTTCTATCCATCTTTGGTAGGAGTTTAATGCAGTAAACCAAATAACAAAAGGAAACAGCTGCTACCCCAAACTACTCTAAACACATCAAGTGTCCTAATTCCTTCAACATCTCACTTACAGTTCCCTGTATGGTAATATTAATAAGGGCCAACTCCTAGGAACTTAGAAGGCAATCAGTTTTTACCAATTAAAAAAAAATCAATTTTTCAAGTGGGCTGACAGAGAAGTCAATCCCAGCAGCTCTGTAATCCTACTAAGGCAAGGTCCCAACTCTGTGGCAGCACTAATAATGTTGAATCTGCTGAGTTTATTACATCGCTGGCATGTCAGACTTAAATAAAGAAGGAAAAGCAAATAGAAATTTATGTTGCCATCTGCCTGCTAAAAAGATCAGCAGTAGGGCTCAGGCATTAAGGAGTAGAAAAGAATAGAAAATAACTCCAAATTGATATTGCCTGGATTGTCCATTGTAATTCAAGAAGCTCCCTCTGGCATCCTTAAACCTCTCCATAAAAACCTGACACATAAAAAGCAACACACCTCATGGCTACAGATGATATTCTCCTAGTACTGCATTTTACTCCAGAACAGGAAGGAACCAGAGACTGAAGATTTCTTTGGCTTTTAAGCAGGCATTTAAACCATAATGGGCTTCTCTGCAGTTGAACTTCCTGAAGATGCAGTGGAACTTGCTTCATTAATGTTTTCTAAACTCTTCTTTTGGGAGTGGGTGTCATTTGGAAGTCCTCATGTTATAATTGTATGAACACATCCTCTAGTTATTCTCTGATCTCTCTCAGACAGAATGCTTCTCTGCCTCCTTCAAGGAGAATTAAAGGTGCAGAGGAATAAAGTTACTCCTCTAGATGACCAAAGGAATACACATAGGAGTGGGAATGGACCCCACAATTCAGCACTCTATGCATTGGTCTGGATGTTTTTGTTTTTTTCTGGGACATAATTTTTTTTCTTAATGGAGCAGCAATGAAATCCAAAAGCAGTCCATCCCAAATCCCAGCTACATGAGCTGTCTTTGATGGGAAAGAGAGGATCTTTATTTTTGAGACCTCTGCCATGCCAATAACCTGGGTTATGTCTAGATCTTTTCATCTACGTGCCTTGATTTATGATACTGTTTTCAGGCACAGGAGTTTCCCTACCTAAATGAAATATTACCTTGAAGCTGTACTTCCTATAAATGGCAGAAATTGCTTCATTGATACAACAACTAGATTGGTTCAACAAGGTTTCAAATATTTCAGCCCTCTGAAAAGTACATTTTGTCTTTAAGAAAGAATTTATAGCAAATTTGTGATTTAGTCCTCCCACAGCATCATATATAACCAGCTGCACATGGGAAAATTCTCCAAAGGGTGACGAATCTCTTTTTGTGGTAACTGGAAAACCTTTAGCTTCTTAGCATTAGAAGAGAAAAGTTCAGACAGAGATTGGCTTACTGCTGAAAATTCAACACCTCCTTGATATTTGATGCATTTTTTTTGCCTGTCACTGGGATGTTTCGGATGTGAAAATAAAAAATAGAATAAAATCACTCCAGAAGCACTATAAATAGGCATACAGAAAGAATTTCAGTTTGTGTAGAGGGATGTTTCCTGGATGAATGCAGTGCTGCAGATGATCTATGAGAAGAACCAGAGCCTAGAGAGATCTGGAGATTGAAGGCAGGGAGCTTTGGAGGAACAGAAAGGCAGGTACCAAAGCAAGCAGCCTGGGAACAGAGAGTCCCATGCTGAACAACTCCTTGTCTGCTGGGCTGGCACTGTGGATGCCAGAGCTCTACCGACACTGGCAGTGAGCACAGAAAGGCTTGGCATCCCTTTTCCTTTACTGGGAAGGGATATCATGTGGAAATATGGTAAAAAAATAAAACTGTAGGCAGAAAAGAACAAGCCAAATACAGAAATACTAAGAACACTTTCCTACTGAAATTTAAAAGTGTACCATAATTGGAAAAAGAAGAAAACAACCTTCAGCTGATCCAATGAATGATTGGAAGGAGTGAAGAGCTGCAGAGATACTATTAATTTTCCTTCTGTTTTTAAAATATAATTTAAAAATTCACGCATGTCTTTAGAATTTGTTACTGAACCAGAAAATAAATATATCTGACACTGCAATCTTGCTACTTTTAATCATACTAGAATAAACACAAGTCTTAGATTCTTGGGGAAATGGAGACTTTGCAGAATCACAGAATGGTTGGTGTTGGAAAGGGACTCTGGAGGTCACCTTGTCCAACCTCCCCTGCTCAAAGAGAGTCCCCTAGAGCAGGCTGTCCAGGAACATGTCCAGGCTTCAAGTGCCATGTGAATTTGTGAATTTCTGTGATGGAGATCAATACTGGCATAAGAGTTTTCATCCTATTTCTCACTTGAGCCTTCTGGTCTATTTGTGTATAAACTCTGCTGAGATAACCTGATGTTCTAGATCAGCAGAAGGAACAAGAATGACAGTTCATGTGAATGATGTTTTAGGACATGAAAGAAAACACAAATCAGTTTTTAAAGTCATTACCTCTGAATTTTCAGCATGTAAAGTAGAGCATGCTGGCCCTCAGATAATTTGTTAATTTGTCCTTATAAAAGCACACAGAACATTTAATACTGCGTCAGCCAGTCCAACTTGCTCCATTTACAGCATCAAAGGGACGTGAACTTGAACCTCAGCTGAAACAGAGACCAGTCTAGATAGTGCCCCAAGATTAAGCAATGTTTTGAAATCAAGTTCAACGTAAGTCTTCTGTTCTCTGTGGAGCAAGTTATCACTAGTTCTGCAAACAGAAGAAAATATCTTATGTTTCCCAGAGTAAGAAGTGTCTCACAGACTGAGAATCCAGCCAAAATCAGAACAAGCTCACTGTATATCATGTTTATTTCAGCTGTATATCTTGGGCTAATGAAGGAATCACTTTTGCATTGGGCAGAAGCACAATATTTATACAGTTTCAGGCAACCAAGTATTTATGATGTTACTGTAGATACATACATCTTTCAGAGGCAGAAAACATACAGCACACTGAATATTTTTCCCCACTTGAAACAAGATGAAAACTGAAGAGGCTGAAGAGCCATTGTATTTTAAATACCATGAAAAGGATCGGTGCTTTTCACATCTATATTTAGCAACAATAAACATTGCACACAGAGATTCATAAACCTAAAGAGGGTACTGAAACCCTTTTGTGCTTTTGTAAGAAATACAGCAATACCTGTTCTCCTAGCAAGGAAAATATGCAGCAACTGTTTAACACAAAGCAGGAGACGTAACAGTTCCCCAGGAAACTATCTTGTGGTTAACATGGGTATTAAAAGACAGGTTTAATTCATAAATACTGTTAGAATCCCAAACATCTCTTCTTTTTTATTCTAAAGGTTGTGACATGAGTCAAAATTTCTTCACAATCTTACTCAATTTGAGATACTAACTGTCCAAAAAATCATGAGCCAGAGGTTCTTCCAAGGGAGGGGGACCCCTAAGTTGCCTGCCCCTGACACCCAGCCTGAGCCAGATCACTCAAAGTCTTGGACAATGTGTGCCAATTCATGTGATGGTTCATTATCTAGCATGCTCTAACTCCCATAGATCTCAAAGAATGGGTGTCCAAACGCCTTTGTTTTGCCTGGATGCAGATGAGGCACTTCCTTGCATGTCTAAATTAGTTAAGGGAGAGCATAAAATCACACAGGTGAATCAGCACTTACAGGTGTGGTCACTTGTTTTTCATCTGCAGGTATTCAAGTGAATACACAAAATTCTGGACATGCCTCCCAATGTTGCTGTCAAAGTAAAGGAGTTGTTCTGAGTAACAGCGTGAAATAAAATCTTTTACTAAATTTAACCATGCACGTTATTCAGTATTCTGGCTGCTTCACCTTTGCCCATGTACAGAGGTATGACCAGTGTGCCTGGTGACTCACACCAAGAGACCAGAATAACACCAATGAATTACTGGAGTGTTTATAGCAGAACTTGCCAGAAAGGTGCCTCATTCCCAATTTTAGATAAGGCTCTGGCTGCGGTTTGTAATGTGATATCCAATTGCTCTGAAACCTGAAAAACTGTGACTTTATTAAGCTTGTCTCAGCTAAAAGTTGCTATTTCCCTATCTTACACTAGCTGAACATCCACACGGGTCCTGTATTATTGCAAGACTGTCAGAAATCTCTCAGCAGGAGCAACAAATGCCAGTGAACTGTAGAAGTGAACCATCCATTGCTAATAGCATGCTGAAGGAGTGTGATAACTTGTTGAGTAGCTTATCAGGAAACTTTCTTACGTGATAAATCTCTTTAGTCATTCAAAAATATGGAGAGACTGAAACGGTCGGGAGAAAACAACTTATGTAATGCAGATCTTCCCAGAACCATCACATGTTTCAGCAGGGCTTTTTCCTCTTTATTACCACAGCATTGCTACAACTCTCCTGAGAAGACTCTGCACACCAGAGCTATGAGCAGTATCATTGTGAAACAAGGGTACCTGTTTAAATGTTCTCCATTGTTCCAGATACTGAAACAGCAAGTTTCCTGCAGAGAATATTCTGGTTAGATGCAAAGACACTTTGATTAGACTTTAATTTGAAAAATGTTTTAAATTAAGCTAAGTGTGGTGGTAATAATCCTCTAAAAAGCCAATGGACTGAAAGTTATTAAATCTGTGAGTATAAGGCTAGGTTTATCTTTAGGCTGTTTCTTAGGGAGGTGGCACCTGGATTCCTCTTAGAAGGACAACTACATTCACATATGAAAAAAACTATTGAATTCTTCCAGAAATCTCCAAAAAAGTGTAAAGCATCTGTCTGACATTCCTAGTGGTTTTAAAATACACGTGCCCTTGTCTTTTTTCGTTCTCATGGATTATTATGAAAAATAAGTTGCTTTGAATAAAAATTGATATGATAGAAAGCTGTGGGACTTGCAGAAAGACTACTCTGTGACTCAGTGTTTATAGGCACTTTTATTGAGGGATCCCTAATTGCTCTGTGCATCTACCTGGGAGGAAGTTGTAGTAAGGTGGGTGTCAGTCTCTTCTCCATGTAGCAAAGAAATGGCCCCAAGTTTTGCCAGCAAAGGTTGAGATTGCACATTAGGAAAATTTTTTTCACAGAAAGGGTTGTTAGCAGTGAAACAGAATGCCCAGAGAAGTGGTAGAGTCACCACCTCTGGAAGTGGGATGTGTGGATGTGGCACTGGAGGATGTGGGCTAGTGGTGAACATGGTGATAGATAGCTGACGAACTTTAAAGTCTTTTCCAACCTTAACAATTCCATGATTCTGTGATTCTAATGTCTCCATGCTTCCTTGGTCTGAACTGCTCGCCACAAATATCTACTGACAGAAAGGCTGCTCAGGCAGAACTGCACAGGTTTGTCCACGTTGATCAGGTACAGTTGAATCCTTCTTTTTTCTTCACTTTTCCTGGCAAGGCCACTGTGGAACTGCTGTTCCTTGTGACCATTGCGTGGCTCTTTCGAGGTGGAAGCGAAGCTTACTCATCCCTGAGCCTGCTGTGGAACCTGTGGTTTCATAACTTAGCAACTTCAAACAGAAACAGGTATGGTCCTGCTCTTGTACCTCCAGCAAAGTAAACAGCAAGTTCCTGAACGGGCTGGGGCTGGGCTGAGACAATCAGGTGTCCTGGAAAAAAACAGTGTCTTCTTTGCAGCCTTTCATTTCATTCTTTGATTTCCCAATCCCATCCACATTTCTGTGTTGTCCAAGATCTGACCAGTCCATTAAACAAAATATTTTATTTCTTGTGGATAACCAACTCAGAGAATATGTTTTTGAGTGCTGTGAGGGATAATAGCATGGAATAACAGACTGACATTTCTACAGTCCTTAGCTACCTCATGTCTTCCTTTGTTTCTGACTGAATACTGGCTTTTTTAGTCAGTCTAACGAAATCAGAACTCAACTCCACATGTACTTTCCAGTATTTCATCATTCTTAAATGCTCAATCTCTTTTCTCTCACTTTTCCTGATTTAATTTTCAGTCACCCCATGGGTGTTGATGGACCAGTAAAGACTAGAGTCCCCTGTGCAGGTACCACATCCTCAGCTTTTAAACTCCCCCTCTGCCTTGGAGCTCTTAGCATCTACATACACGAGGCAGATAAAGCAAAAGAAGTGGACGAACAGTGAGCTCTGCAGTATGGTAGGATCATGTGTTAATCCAAGTCCTCAGTAGATCCTACTTCTTCCTCTAAAATCCATTTTATTTTATTTATTTTGAAAGACTTTATTCAGCTCTGATGTTTTCAGCTGACTGCAGCTCACTTTGAGTGTCTTTGCAGTATGAGTTGAACAAGTGGGAAGACCTAACCTGAGCTGAGAGAAAACTGTCAGCAGTGTCAGTGAATCACACAGACATAATTTGCATTTCAAGCTGACCTGGTGCATTTAGCTGCTTCTTAATGAGAAATTTACTGGAATGATGCTGTGTCTGCTCACCCAGCCCCCCATGGCTGATTGCATTGGGGATCAGGGTGAGAAGCTTTCTGCTGCATGTTGAGATTCTTGCTAGTTAAAAGAAAATGAAAACAAGTCTGGGCTTTTCATTTTAACTGAAAAAAATTGTTCCACAGAGGAAAAGGAGCTGTGCTGCTGGTCCTCAGAGCACATTTTGCCATCATATTTATTACCCTTATCCTGCCCCTCCAGCAGCAGGTGGCCTTAGATACTTCAAGGAGGAAGGCACTTGGTGCCACGAAGTCACTATATTTGGGAAACAAGCTCCCATTTCCCAGAGACTGTCCTGTCAGGGCAGCAGTTTGGATGCCACCCCCTTTCCTTATGGTCAAGAGCTGTTTTCATCTCTGAGACTTTGCTGGATTTACATTAATTCTTAATGGCTGGCTGGCTGTATTACAGAAGATTTTTATCAAACATGCACTTTTAGCAGAGGAGCTGAAGGAAAAAGAGCAGGAAAACTGAGCTACCCTGTCACCTCCTATTGGCATGGGTTGGGGTTGGGGTTCTCAGGTGGTCCCAGGCAGGTGCAGCAGCAGCAGCAGCAGCAGCAGCAGCAGCAGCAGCAAACCTGTCCCTCCAGGGCTGGTCACTCATCACCCCCAGGAACTGCATCCACCCAATTTCCTCCCTCGGGTCACAACCCACTGGGAGTGTGAGACACTGAATTTGCACCTCTGAGCCTTGGTGGCTCACAGAGATGCTGAGGGAGGGCTGCACTTGCCTTGAGTGTGCCAGTGCTTGCAAAGGCTGAGGGGGGAGGGAAAAAGAAGAAATCACAGGGTGCAGGGATCCAGTCTGTCCCTGCTTCTGGTTTACAACTGGGACAGCTGTAAAACAAGAGCTGTAAAACTTCAGGAGGATGATGGCTGAGGTATCAGACAGTCAGCACCTATTTCTGGAGCAGATGACTTTTAGGGGGACTGTAACTTGTAATGATTTAGATTTTACCTCACAGCTGAAAAAGCTGACCAGGGCTCTTTTACTAAATGTAAACACATTTTCCTTTGACAGGTTTTTAAATGAAATGTTTCCTCTTGGAAATAGTGAAGCATTTTTTATTTTGATGTTTTCCAAATGAAACTCACCCTTTTGAAAAAGCCTACTCTGCTAAAACTGCATTTAAAACTGAATGTCTTGAAAGAGAAAATTGAATAAACTCAATTCTTCAAAAAATAAGTTTAAAGGGGAATGAAACAAAATGTTTGCATCCCCAAAATATTACTACTTTATTTTTCCCATGATTAAAGCACTTTCCTCTAACTTTCTTTTAGAATTGAGATACTGGGTGAAAAGACTTTGCATTTCACCACAGAGTAAATGGCACCAATAATGCTACAGAACATGAGTGGAGGTCAAGCTGAGCTGAGACAGATGGCAGCAATAAGCCTTTCCAGAGACTACTGCAAAAGCACACCCTTGCCACTCCTAGATCATTCTGTTTGAGGAAAACAAAGTAAAATGGCTTGGAAAGATGATGTGCTGTGTGTCATTGGCAGTAGGAGCACGCAGGAGGAGATCAGCAATGGAAAATGTTCCTGCAGAAGAGGCTCCATCTGCAAGGACTCTCTTCTCCTCACAAGCTAAGTGTTAATCAACACAGCCAGTAGTAAGGGCTTCACTCTCTGGGGTTTCATATAGTTGAGAAACTTACTGTAGTCGTGAAGCTGACTTGTAAAGTACATGGGGAGGAGAGGGATGCAAAAAGCTCTATGTCGTTTTTAAGCTTACTAACTTACCTCAGAAGGTTTCTCCCAGATTTAACTGTGCATTCAGAGAGTTAGACCTAAGCAGAATTTGCCTTTTAATTAACCCTCAGCAGCAATAAATCATATGCAGAGAAAACTGCAAGTTGAAGGCAGTGGAGTAGACCTGAGCAGGGCAGGGAAATCCTGGGAGTCAGCCGGCCTGGCAGTGCCATGGTCACATTTTAGTTGGCTTGCTGTGCATGTCACATTTCAGTGAGAGCAGTAAGAGACAGACCAGGAAATCTAGGATGGTACTATAATTAATAGCACATGGCTAAAATTAAAAATTAAGCACGGCCAGTGTCCATTATGTAGGAATATAGGTGGTTCAAACTGTTTTTCTTGCCAAAAGAATTAAATCACAGCTAGCTGAACAGTTTGTGGTTACTTGACAGTGTGGTTTTCTCCAGCAGAAACCAAAGGAGTCTCTTTTAACTGATGTCTGCTTTCCAGGGAAGAGTATGCACTCTCCTAACTCTTGGATCACACACAGCCTGAACCAGACCACCAAGCACCATGAACTTTGGCTGGTGGCTGATATAAAAGCAGCCTCAAATCCAGATCTACAAATCCAGGAACAAATTCCACCTCTGCAATTTGTCAGGTTCCAGCAATCTGGGAGTGCACAAACTCCAAAGCTTGTGAAATTCCATTATTTTCTCTAAAAAACCTTAACAGGAACCTGGAATTTAAACACTGCTTCATATATACAGAGCAGTGCAGGAGTAAACAGATTTCAAGAAGAGATCTCAGACTGATCCTGACTTCTTAATCTTTATATTGACCTTCTTTTCAATTTGTTTTCTGTAATGAAAGAGAAAAAAAGATAAAAGCTCATCTTCTGATCTGAAAACTTCTTTAGAACATAAATGGGGGTATAAATGGGGAGATGGGCACAAGTTCATCCTTGCCTGGTTTCTGACATAAATAATCTGTTTTGTAGATGCTCATCAACATGCAAATTCTTCTGAAATACAATGTCTTCTTGTGAAAGGCAGGAGAAAGGCAGCAGCAGGAGCAGCCCAGAAACAGCCCTTCAGAAATCAGGTTAATTTCTCACTTGAGCTTGCTTTCAGCCTCAGGCTTTAGAAATGTTATTGTCAGTTATACTTTCTTTTTCCCAGACAGAAATGGTGAAGAAAATATGGATAATGATGGGATGAGGTCTTCAGCTTCAATAACACAGACCCCTACCCTAAAGAGAGCAGGTGGGGGCAGAAAGCTCCATTCACCCAGCAGAGTACCCACACACAAAGGGGAATTTTATTAAGCTTCAGGATCCATGCCTGGCTGAGATGGAATGAGACAGTTCATGCTTCTGGAGTTTTATTTCTTCTTGGCATAGCTGGAGAAATGCCTTACCAAGCACTCAGTCACTCCACTGTTTCTACCTAGATAGAGCCTGGGGAGGAGGAACCCCCTCCATTGTATTCAGGTTGTCTTTGCAACGCAAAAGGATGTAAAATATTACTTCAGTTGGGCTCTTCAGAAGCCACTGGAGAAACATTAGTAGGGCAGTATCACTTCATCAAGCATGCACACCATGAGTACAAATGGCCAAACAAAAAAGAACAAAGAGATTGCAGAACTCTCCCAATAAACACAAATATGTATGTTTTATCAGGGTGTTTAGATGCAAAGAACAGTAAAGAGGAATAAGACCTGGCTTTTCAAAAGGATTTAATTCAGCCTGTAATGGTTTGCAGACATATCCAGCAAATCTCCAGAAAATTAAGCCTGTCTCTGGCATACCAAAGCAAAATGTTTACATCTTTTTCCCTTTAAAATCACATTATCTGGAATGCTTCCATTGATAGCAGAAGGATGAAGCTCAGAGGTAAAAAATGATTTGTGCAAGACAACACAGTAGTAACAGTGTTTTCCATTAATTTCTGTGAACTTCATCCTTCTCATTGGACAGGCTGCCAGGGACCATCAGGCAGCTTTCAGCATGTGCATCACTTACCCCTGCTGCAGCAGCAATCTGGGCTGAGGAAGGGCAGCTGAAAAAGTACTGAAAAGATCTCTGTTCCCTCTCTCTGCCTCCTCAAAGCCCTCTAAATGTATTGTCACTTCCATTACTACCAAAAAGAAAACACACATGGCTTTCTTGCTTATGGAAAATTAATGTATTCCCATCTATCACAAGCCAAGCCAAAATTAGCAAGAACTTCATTTAATGCCATGCTGAGAGGGTTTTATTCACTGAGTCTCCTTGACTCAAGACATACTGCTGCCTTAGAGCAGAACTCCCACACATCCTGGTTTATTACCAAAGCTCACATTTTATAGGCAATTCTTAATCCTCATGTTATTTTGTTACTCAGACGAATTAATCTAAATCTATCTGCAAATTCTTGCAAATACAGACTGTGCTGTCTGAGGATGGAGGAGTCTGGGACTCACTGCATAAGGGAATACAAAAATCATGGTTTTTATTTCCTTAGGAGTTGCAGGCCAGGAACCTCATTAAGCTGCTTGAAAACTCCCTTTGCTGCACTCATGGAAGTGAAGTCTGGTAAAAAAAGGTCTATGAACCCCACACCAGGTTAATTCTCATGACAGGAATTGCTCTAAATTTATAAAAATAGAACTCCTGGTCTTTCTTCCCTACAGTCACTTTTTAATCTTGGAAGGAAGTGCTCAAAATTCTTCATGACTCAATTTTATTACCTCTAAAATGATAGATCAACATTCATTTTTACCCTATACATTGACCTCCTCAGATGTAGAGCATGTAGCTTAGATCTCCCTTTGATGTATGTGAAATCTGGCTGATTTTCTCAGTTTACTACAGCTGAGGATCTGTCTAAAGAAGTGTCAAAGTTTTCTATTATCAAAGCTCTTCCTTCACCAGTAATGCATCACTTAGGTGTGTCCTTCTGTTGTGCCTAAAAAAGGTTAAAAATTCTATGCTCCATCAATTCAGAAGGATGCAGGAAAGGGGTGTTAAGAACAGATTTGATTTGCTAGTGTGCATTTAAAAACTACCCAGAATTTCTTTGGGGTCTATCAGAAAGGTTGAAAATTCTGTCAAAGCTTATAGAGATACTTGAAGTGGAAGGCTTTCCAACATACAGATAAATCAATAAATATGCAGTGGAGAAAAAGAGAACTAAACTATTACTTCACATATTTTTCAATGTCAACCTGCAGAAGCTGCTCTGAAATTAGTGGATCTGCACCTGTATGGCTGGAAGTAGAATCTAATTCTCAATCTATAATTTAAAGGGGGATCTCACTGGTATCTTGCTATTTTCCACATTTTGGATTGCTCTAAAGTGCATTCTGAATCTTTAATGTGCATCATTGATTCATGGAAAAGGCATCATCATTAAAGTAATCTGTTTCAGACAATTCTGTTTACCTGGAAGTTTCTATTCTTCATAGTCAGTCGAAAGAATAGAAAAGGAAAAAAAAAAAAAGGAGAGTGTCTGGAAAATCAGTGACTTGACTTTAGCCATCACTTAATTATAGTGTGGGATTAACACATCACCTTTTAAACCCAGGCTTGTTCAACAGTGAAGCTGTAGAACAGTGGGAGAAAGAGGGTATGGTAAAAATAAAAATCTATATTGCAGATACTGTCTTGAAAAGATATTCAAAAACAGTTCAGACATGGGTTTGTGTACAATCTATTAAAAACTGCATGGGGGAATCTCAGCTCTAAGTAAATGGCAATGCTCTGGGTTTTCAAAATCTCAGAGAATTATTTCTAGGCTTACATGAAAGTAAACATAATTATCTTTAATTTTCAAATGTGAGACACAGAGGTTAATCAAATGATACAACTTTTAATTTTCCTCTTTTAAATCTCTCTACAGTGCTTGTGATTTGCTATTTCATCTCTAACAGTCTGCCCACTGGGAATTGCTGCTGTGTAATGAGAGGTTGAGTTCTCATTTTCAAACTTTGTAGTCACCAAACAAGTACACAGAAAAAACTGTAAAAGGAGAAATAATCTATCTGGTGCTGCTGCAGGTTTCCAGCTCAAACTCTATAGAGATGGACCAAGAATAAAAATAGCATGTAATAACTAGTCTGGACTTAGAGTAAAGAAAGGAGGCAGTTCATATGAGTGTTTGAACTTCTAAAGCCTTAGGCTGAACTGTGATAAACTAGAAACAATTGAACCAAGTTTAGTTGCAGTGTGATGGAGAAAGAGGAAGCTCTCCTCTTATCAAACTCTACTGCTCTTGTCCATTTTGTCGTTGTTTATTGAGTTGC
Source organism: Rhabdornis inornatus (assembly GCA_013397075.1). Taxonomy (NCBI): domain Eukaryota; kingdom Metazoa; phylum Chordata; class Aves; order Passeriformes; family Rhabdornithidae; genus Rhabdornis; species Rhabdornis inornatus. The sequence goes on along the minus strand of VWZS01007619.1, from coordinate 286,508 downwards.
ATCTTAGTCAAAAAATCTGATTTTAATCATCCTCTATGACTGTCACAAAGGGTAGCATTTTACTCATGTGCACCCATACATTTCTGATAGGGCAAAAACATGGAGTCAATTCCTAATTAAGATTATCCTCAACTCTTTCATTTACTGCATGTTGTCCAGTGATGGCAGTGGGGGGATTGCTCCTTTAGATGGAACCAGCCATCCCCTCAAACACACAGACATGAGCCAAGGAGCTCTGATGTGGGCACAGGCTGGATGCTCCCCCAGGAAAACAAAAGATCACTTCTGGCAAGTTACAGATGGCTTTAAGACAGAAAACCCATGGGGTGGGCCTGTCGCAATTCCAAAATGGATGTCAGATATCTCCTCTAACTGCTGATATTCTGAAATGCCACTCCAACCTCCCGCCTTCATGGACCATCTGCCTGCTCCTGCTGGAATCTCACCGAGCGCTGGGCCAGGGACAGGAGCAGCCTCACAGCTGGAGCACATCAGCTCCCTGCAGCCGAGAGAAAGGGGCACAAATGCTTTTATTTACAGCACTCAATACTCGGGGGGCAGAAATCCTGTGTGCAAACAGGCTTCTGGATGCAGCTCGGTGGATGAGCAGATCAGAAGAGCAAACAGCCCCTGACACAGGTAATGAGTCACTCCGGGCTGTGTAAAGGACAGTGGCTTTGTGGAGCTGCTCTTTCACAGCTACTCTACAGAAGATAAGATCTGCATTAAGCTATATTTCTTTTGTTCTACCGAGTCAGGGAAAGAAAAAAGTGCAACAATGAAAGGAAGGGCTGGAAAGGAGATAAGGATTCCATTCTGAACTCTGTTTAAACTTTTCTTTTTGTGAGACAGTTATTTTCTCCCTCCACAGCTCAGTACAGCCCGAGGTACAGCCCTCTGAGAGAGCTATACCCCGGATACAGCTGGAGTTTGATGCATTAATATTTGAAAAAATATTTAAATAGTTGTGATAATAAACTAGTAATAGTTTATTAATAACAATAACTTATTGACAAACTAAGACATACACACCATTACTGCATTGATTATCATGTTTTGTACACGAAAAGAATAGTATTTGTACTATTTTGTTTAGTGAGGCTATTCTGTGTTTCACTGTAATAAATAAGATTGAGATTCCATCTTGATTAAGAAATGACTAAGAATGAAAGGATACAGCATCTAATTCTCACTCACTTGGTATAGAGATACAAGGTGTGCCTGTAGAAGAATATCACTCCCAGGAAACCTTTCAAATGCATGATTCTGGGAAACTCAAACTTCCCTTTGCAGCCACATGGATGAGTGTGCTGCTATTCTTTTGGGGTTTTATTCGGAGCAAAATGTCTAAAGAAATGTTGTTGGTATTCATGTGACCTACAGAACTGAAGGGCAAGCCTTACAGCTGAATTTAATAAAGCCATTTTCAACTTGGTTTATTCTTCCTTAGAAAGCTGCCTTAGGTGATTTTTGCTCCCAAGAAAAGTTGTAAAGTTCATGTTTTTTGTTTGTTTGTTTCTTCTTCCCTTACTGACATTGAAGAAAATTTGAGAAGAAACCATGGCAAATTCAAGAAGAGAGGTAAATATTTCTGTCTGGGCTGGAGAACCATGGATTCTTTGGAATTGCTAGCAACAAGCCAGCAAATCCAGAAGCCAGAGAAAGAGAAGCAGTTTTACAATTTCTAAGCAGCTCTGACTATCCCTGGTAGTCAGCAATGTTCTCAAACCAGCAGAGGATGGAGAATAGAGTGACAATTCAAGAACCTCTGGCCATGACATTCCTCTCAAGATGGTAATGACCCACAAGTAAAGTGAAGATGCAGTATTCCAAATGTTATGAGCAAACATCACACAGAGCTTTTTAAAGTGCTGGTATCATCACTACAAGACCCAGGTGAAAAAAAGAACGGGAACAAACCAGCTGTATAAAAAAATTCCCTGGTAATTCTAAACAATGCACTGCTAACTTTGATGTGAAGTGACTCCTGAAATGTGCACTGGTAAAACTTAAATCTTCAAAATATACTGTATTATTCACTGTTTGAAGTAAGACCTACCTGGAGAAAAACTCATTTCACCGGTGCCAGAAATCAGCAATGGAAATGAAGTAGATGTCCCTGAATTGATCACTATCATATTTTTTGTATATTTTCTAATGCTTTGTTTAGCTTCGTTTGAGCAAAGTGAATTTCCACATTACATTCATTTCCATACACCTCAGAAACAAAATACTTTCACATTTAAAACCGTGTTCCAATGACAGAAAGAAAGAAACATGTATTTAATAGAAAATGTCTCTAGTGTCTAAAATATTTAAATAAAAGGCTACATTAGAGAAGTTAGTGAGGTGCTTTCCTGTGGTCCTTGTAATGGAAAATATATTTTTAGGAGGAAAAGAAGGAGATGGAAAAAAAAAAGGCACAGAGAGAAATAAAAAAGCCAAATAGTTATAAAAAACCAAAATATCCATAACTGAGCTGGCAAAACCGCATGCCAAATTTCAGCTAAAGACATCGAATTTCAGCTGACTGGTTAATCTAATTTACTGCTTTGTTTTGGACATCAGGTTAAAATGCTTCAAAGAAAAGCTGGACCAATACAGCTATGTCCTGAATTTTCCAAGTGTGATGAGCTCAGTTTGGAGAAGGGACTGAGTATTTGACCTTACTGTGCACATTTTGGGCTCTCAATTTTCTTTCTTCTTTATTATTTTTAAAAGGGTTATTAAACCATGTATCTTATCAAGAGAATAGCTTTTCAGGGCAAAGGTTTAAAAGCTCAAGGGGGACTTCAGAGAACATTGGAGTGAGGACTTGTGCTTAAAGGTGAAATTCAGACTGTGACCCAAGTGCTGTGTAAGTCTGGCCTTGGAGAGCAACCAGACTAACTGCACCCCTGTGCCCAGCCCAGAGGAATCTGAGCACCGTGTCCACATTGGGCTGCAGAAATATCTACATTCATTTTTAGGCACCCACACATGTTAGTGAGGGCCCCAGCACTGAGGTGATGGAGCTCCCCTGCTCCTGGGACAGCAGCACTGGCACAACAGCCCAGCCCTGCTGGAGGAGAGGGTCCCACTTAGGCACCACTGGCTTTCCTACAGTGTATGGAGATTTGGGACTCAGGAGCCCAGGCTCTTGCCTCTCTGCTGCTCATTCCCTTGTCACAGCAGCCAAGATTTTCAGCTTCCAGTGTCATACCCAAGCCATGACCAACTGCAGGACCTTGCAGCTCCAGTGACTCCTCTCTACAGCTGGTGTGCACCTAGCACAGGCTGGGCATTGCATCCTCTGTCCAACTCCACGAGCAGAGCACAAAGGCAAATGAAGTTGCTCATCCAATGATATTCTCTGTGGGCATATGTCCTTAGGTGATGAACAGAAAAACCCAGCTGAAATGATTAGGAATGCTGCAGCATGGCTGAAGTGCTCAGCACCAAGGATTTCTAGTAACCAAATAGCAAATGATGCTGCAGATGATGACTTAGATGAGCTGGCAGAACAGCCTAAGGTCTGTACACACTGTTGCCTAGCCACGTTTTTAAATCACTGCAGTTACCAAAATAGCCTAGAAAGTCTGCTCTGTCTTTCACCTTCCCAACATAAATAAAGTAATGAAAACGTTGGCTGGATTTGATTTGTGTGTCTTTGCTTTCTGCACATTCTTTCTGGTTCGGAATAGAGAGGGGCAGTGCTCTCATCCACAGAACAGCTCCAGTTGTGGCAGCAGCTTTTCAAGATTAACAAATCTGGGGATGAAATGTACTGCATAAAAATGTCTCTTATTGTCTTTTCAGCACAATGCTTTAACTCAGTTCTGGAAAGACCTGCTAAAAGGCACTTCCCAATTTCCTCAGTATTTCTCCTTTCTGCAGCCAGCCAAATGCCAGTCAGCTTTGATGACACATTTCTGGAGGCTGGCTGCATGACCACTGAGAACAGACTGACAGTACCTATAATGGGTATTATATAGCTGTGAAATGGACAATTCTTGTTTGCTTCTTACTTGGGAACCTTCTGGCCAACAAATTTCTGGTTTCTGAACAAGCAGAGTTTTGGTAGAAAAAAACTGAGTGAGAATTATATTTGTATAAATGAAACTCACGGTATTATCCCTTCCAACTCGAAATATTCTAATATTCTGTACGTGTTTCTGTCCTCCCAAATGCCACAAAAACTCTCAGAAGTTTTTCTTTTACTGTTCACAGATATTGTTGCATATCTGCTGCAAACTCGCTGCAAACTCGCTGCAAACTTTGCTTGTGGTCTTTCACTCAAGAATTGCAAGTGTGCTGATTCAATCAATTCCTGAATGTCATACCCAGTATATATTTTCCCACAGCTTCAATATAAGTCTTTCACAGCTGGATTATTTGCTTTTTTGTCTGCTGTATAATTTTATTGGTGTCATTTGTTGAAGAAGAAAAGCAGCAAAGGTCAAGCTTTAGCTGGAAAGCAATACACAGTTTTTGAGGCACTTGTCATTGTTAGGGGAAATAATATCAAAGGACACAGTGAAGTGAAAATAATTTTTGGATTCCGAGGTGTCTAGAATTCACAAATCCTTTCAGGTAACTTTGTTTCTGTTATTCCTGCCCCTTGAGGCTGTGGTTTTCTAGCCCATAGCAACCATAAAGTAATCTAAGTTATTGTGGCCTTCACTCAGATAACCCTGCTGGTGACACAGGCCACAAAATATCCAACTGATCTTTTCAAGTTGCTGCGGCTTGACTTAGGCATAAGAATTTTTAATTTTTTTTTCCCAAAATGCTGCCCTGATGTGCTGAGGGCTCCAGTTAAAGCTTGATCCCTGTTACACTGATTCAGAGATGTTCTCAACACACACCAAAGCTCCCTCTGTCACATTCAGCACTTCAATGAGGGGCAGGGTGACACCAAACCTCACTGTGCAGGTGATTTCCAGCAGCCCCAGGCACTTTGGTGCTCACTGGAAGACATTTCATTATTGTCAGTGACTTTCAGTTCCAGTCTGAGCTCTTCAAAGGTCCCCTACAAACTGCTGACCTATGAATGTGAAAAACTAAAGCCATATCCATTCTGGAAACTATTGTCCTGGCTTTATAAGCAGATTTAAGAAAATCACTGACAATAAATCTTCAGTATTTCCTCTGTGTGTAGGGTGGTATCTCCATTTCTCATTTTCCCCTCATACATTTTATTCTGTGATTTATATCCCCTGCAGAAGCAAAGCTTTTTAAAATATAGAATACCTGACAATTCCCAGCTGCTATGAAGGGTTTCCAGTTAAATTGTTGCCTCAGTTTATAGATAGCAGAAGATGAACAGCCATCTTTTGTTAATTAGATCCTTTGAGGAAACATTAAGTTGAGAATCTCAGAATTGAGTGCTTAAGTGCTTAAGCCACTTAAAAATATTTAGAATGGAGAGCTCACCTGACAATCTGGGAGCAGTAAAGTGCTGGCAGAATTTGCATGGATGAAAGACTTTATGGTAGACTAGCACTGCATTGCCAGATTCCTGCTTGATACATAATTTAATTTTGAACTTAAAGCTGCTTACGTTATTTGATTTTTATTGTGTTTATTGAGGATTTGTTCTGTGTTTTCACAGAACAAATCCTCAATAAATGTTCATATGCTTTAAAATCAAAAGAAAAGAAGAATTCCAGGAGATTAAAGATGAGAGCGTGTTAACCCCTGAGATTTAGGATGACAGAGCATTGTACAGCAGACAATATCTTGCTTACAGGATGGAGATGTGTACTACCAAGCTGGCATGCATAAAAATCTGACAATCAGCATTAACCACCTGGCCATACCACTGAAAGAATCTGTTTTAAGAAGCTGTGTAAATAAACTTTGATAGTTTGCATAACAACATATTCTTATCATCTCTGAAGCTCATGAGTTCAAACAGCAGGACACAGAGATTAGCAGCAGGAGCATTTTTTTGGAAGTGAGATGCAAATTCACCTCTTTGAGCACTGGAACATTTTTTGCCACGATGAGAAGCTCTCATACATGAATTACAGATTTTTCCCCCCATTTTTTCCATGCTTATTTTGTAGGATAAATGGTACCTACATGCTTAATTCAGGGCTTTTAATTCCTTTTTCACACTGCAGAAAGTTTTCATTAACAGCACAGAAAATGTAGTGCAACCTCTTAAATATCAGGCTAAGGAAAAAAATTCTGGGAAATGCTTTTTATGACAGGGCTATTTAAATATAATCACATATCTGTCATCGTACAGGCCTGCTTATAACAGGCTGTCAGTTCTCTTGGAGGGGGGGTGATCTGCAATCAAAGGTTTTAAATAAGGAAGTGCAGAATTTTTAAACTTCTGTAATGGGCATCTGAGAAAGAATATAGATATTCTGGGGCAGGGGAAAGACAAGTATACTAGAAAGAAGTGTATTGGTAAGCTGGTACCAACGAGGACAGTGCTTATTTATGGTTGAGAGGGTAGCAAGCTGATACATAATCACTGAACACTGAGTACTCTCTTCTCCCACTGCCATAAAGGACAAGACCTGGCTTGGGCTCTGTTGTGTTTTATGACAGCTTTGGTTATGCAGCCTTACATTCTTGACTAGAATATTAGTTGCATTAACTATAGGTTGTTTATTTTTTTTTTTAATCTTGAAAGGTATATATGTGATTCTCTTCAGACTGTAAAAGAAATAAACCAAAGTTAGGGATCTGGAAAAAAATTAAGTTCCTAAGATAATATCTTAGTTTTTGTTGCAGAATTTTTTGGTTCTTAGATGCTTATTTCCTAAGTTAATGTCATGTATTAGGTGCTTTACACTTCAAGCCCCTCCATTTTACAGAAAAGGGAAAAGAGCACATTGTTCCTTCCAATATTTTCCTTAGATACTTAGGTAATATTATATGATCTTAGTAGAAAAATCTACTAGGGGAAGGTGTGAAAGAGTTAAAAAGGCAGCTTTTATTGAAGAGCTGCGCTCAGGATTCCATACATACTGGAAAGAGGCTTTGCAAGTTCTAATAAAATATCAGAAAACAAAGTTAGAATATCAGACAGGAATTCTCCAGGATTAAAGGTAAAAATAAACCAGACCAGGCAAGAAGATTTATGTATCATTGCAGAACTTCCCCCAGAAAAGGGCTTTCGACCATCCATCTGTCAGGGTTGTTCCACTGGTGGTGCAGCTGGAATGCTCCATGATTCCTCACTGACACGGAGGGATCACACAGCTCCATCTCAGGGCACAGCTTTCCACCTCCTCTCATTGACCAGGACACATCAAACCTGGCAGATGGCTGCTCTCAGTTATAAATGCCTTTGTTTCCTCCTCCTGGGCTGCAGCTCTGCAACACTGGAGGTGAAATCATCACTTACTCCATGAACTGCAGCGAAGTCCTGGCAGTGACAGCAGCAAATGAGAGGTCACCACATCTTCCTTCTCTGCTGAGAAAAGCTTCCCATAGAAGAGTGCCCTCTAACTGGGGCTAACAGGGCTTTGACTACTGCCTTTTCTCAGAACAAACAACCTGTGGTCCGAACTGCCAGGAGCCTCTCCCTGCCTGTAGCACTCTGCAGGAGCAGAGCAGCAAAGGTCATGGGAATGATGGGAAGCAGCTTCTGATTCTGAGTATGGAGAAGTGTGAAAGAACAGCCTCCTGGTCGAGGAGATTGAGTCCTTCTGCTCCAGTCTTAATCCTTCAAATTAAATCCAGGAGAATTGTTTGTGGCCTTCCAGACGTTCAGTGCCAAAAAGCCAGGTAGGTGTTAAGAACAAACATTGATCAGTCACTCAGATCCCCACATAAGGGTAACAGCCAGCAGTGCAGGGGACAGCCTGGTGGCTTTCCCAAAACCATGGACTGTAGTTCTATGGGAATTAAACACAGCCACAAAACTCACCTCCCAAAGACTCTGCAGATGTGCCCTTTGCAGCAGTCCACAGTGGGAAGTCTCATCCCTTCCCTCACAGTGTAGGATCTGCTGTGTTTTGGAGAAGTCAGAGGTCACATTGCAGGATCAAACCCCATGTGCCATGCTCCTGTGTTTTTTATCTGTTTCAATCATCCCCTCATCCACTAGAGGAGAAAAAAAGCCAAGCAATATCATGAAGGCAGATGCATCTCTAGCCAACTTCAACATTTTTTCAGTATGCGATCAAACATCCCTATAAAAAGCATGATAAAATCTCTGGATCCTTTAGGATTTGAACCTGGACAGACATCCAGCTCAACTGAACTCCATGTGCCCTTCTGGAATTCCTGGACAAAAGACAAAATTCCCCCAGTTCAGGAAAGTTTTTTAAAATTTATTTTCTTATACATTGCTTAAGCTTCAATGGGACAAGTAATGGGAGATTTATCTACAAACAAGTAGGCACAATAAAGACATTGGAATGATGGAAGCAGAAATTAAAATTTTGTACCAGTCACCTATTTAATTCTTCTGGCTCCCAAATCGATTTTAAAAGCTGTTTTGCTAAGATTAAGCACTGCCAGGGAAATAAACCTGTCATACTGACTGTTATCACCATTTATATTACCATAGTTCTCAGGAAAAACTCTATGGCACTGAGTGCTGTGTAAAACACATGAGGAGAAGAAAGTCCCACGTCCATGGAGAGCTTACACTGAGGAACAACACTCAGGAACCAAATGGCACAGCACAGCCAACAACCAGAGTCTGACAGCAGACAATGAGATGTTATTGGTGTAGGAGTGAGTGATCCTAGTCCAGGGGAGTCTAAAAGTTGATGACATTTCAGTGATGTAAGAAAGGCTTTGCCAGTGTTGATGAGGAAATCCTTTTGAAAAATTAAGGGAAGCCTCAAAGCTTAGCTGTGCAATATTTGCGAGAATAATAGTGGATAATGGTGCAGAAAGATTAAAAAAACCCCAGAGGCTGGAGTTGGTGTCTTGAAAATTAATAGAATCTCACAAATAGGAAATGACCAGGCTGAGAGGCACAGTTAAATATGTGAAGGGCAGCATGTGAGCAATATCAGCAAGCAGGGAGAGCTGGCACCTGGATTCTAGAAAGTCATGTTTCAGCCACCAGCCTTTGGACTGTGAAATCAACACCTGACAGAGTCACATTTGGGATAGGTGAGAGCAGGCCAAGATTCTGTAACTAACATAGTGTATTGTAGAAACTGAGACATGAGGTAGGAAACATCAAACAAGTGTTCAGATTAGAGAGAACAGAGAAAAGGTGGAAAAAAATCTGCAAATATTCAGATACTGTCCAAATGCAAGGAACCAGTGAGCTGTTAAACTGAATGAACACTGAACTTCTAAGGCTTGTCTGCAATCAGAATAATAAATAATTTATAACCAGATTAATTATAATCAAGCAAAAGATTGCTTGCAAAAGGAAAGGAGTAACATGAAGGAGTAGTGAACAGATGATTAGGAGTTTTCAGGTATATTATATTTTACAAAGTCAAAGGAAGATAAATGGTGAGACTTCTTTAGTGTTTAGAGGCCATTCTGCAGGAGAGAGGGCTGACTCTGATTCCTCAGCACAGGTGGTTGAGGAACTTTGTACCACCCAGAGACAAAATGTGCAAAGGGAGCAGGGAAAGTAGGGTAGCAGTCCACAGAAATTCCCACCAAAAACTGGAGATGAGAAAGAGGACTACTCAACCAAGGACATGATGAAAGAGCAGTGTCCAAAGTATGTAGAGAGTTGGAATAAAGGGAAGCACAGAGGCAAACAAAATGAAAATTTCAAAACTAAAAGACTGTTTGTGTCCATTGAGGCAACTGGGAGGCCAAGAAGACTGGAGATGGTTAGCAATGGATTATTAGAAACCTTGCTGAGAGCAATTTCAGTGGTCAGCATGGAGACAGCCACATTAGTGGGATGTGGTATAGAGATGAAATAGAGGAAACAGAACCTCTTGCAAATAACAAGAGATTAAAAAGAAAAGGCAAAGGGATGTACAGGGTAGTAGTAATTTTTTTCGAATACAAGAGAAACTGAATTGCTTTTCTTTCGAGAGAAAGGAGCTACAAGCAGATAGTTACTGGGCTGCAAGTCTTGGGAGAACTAATCACAGAGATGAATGGAGAGTGAAAAGGATCACACGATGGTAATTAAGAAAAAACTCAGCAGAGATTAACGAGAGGAGCACAGCAATAAGTAAATACTTATGCAGGGATATATGCAGGGATAAATGCATCTATTTCCTGCCTGAGAGAAATGGATAAACTCCACTGCTCAGTTAGAAGCAGGAAAATTTATTCCACCTGAGGGTCCAGCCTTCACGTGGTTTATATCACAGAGTCAGACTTAGCAGTGAATTGAGTCTCTTCCCAAATGGAGGAGAACTCAGTAGGCTTTAATGCTGAGATGTGCTATTGAAGTGCTGTGCTGGAACATAATTCTAGAGGACTTTCCTCACTAATTTCCTTAGCTGACAAAACCAAAAAACCCCAAACAAAGCCCTAGCAACAATAACAACAACCAGAAAGTATGGGATTATAGAATCATAGAGTGACTTGGGTTGGAAGACGCTTTCAAGATTTTCTCATTCCAGCCCCCTGCTCTGGGCAGGGACACCTTCCACCAGGATGTATCACTGCTTACTGCAGTCCTCACACTGTCAGGGTGGCAAGTCAGAATTGCTTTGGGGTAACTTAATTCCTCCTTCTGAAAATATCTTTGCTTGACTGCAAACATTTCTGAACTTAAAACATACAAGTTTTCTAGCTTAACTTGGGATTTTTTGCAAACAGCTAATTATTTCTTTCCCAGGAGCACTTTAATTGTAAATACAACTTTCCTGTGAGACTGTGAGAAGTTGAGCATGGATTAAATCCTGGTAATTTTTTGCTTGTCACTGTACAAGGTAGTCCATAAACCTTCTGCATCTTAGGAGAACACAGGTTCACTCTGACAGGTTCATCCAAGCTAGGCTGCTCTTGGAAAACAGATACGTGCCTGCTGTCAGGTGCCTGTGGCAAGGTAGTCTCTCTTATACTGTCAAGAAAAAAGCTGTGATATGCAGTCCCAGAGGGCGTCAGGGTGATCACCACTGTGTATGTAAAAGCAGGAAAGACCCTGTACCAGGTGTATAAGAAAAACACACGATCATGTGATTACAGGTGATGCACTCACATAGACCAGAAATGGGTCTCAAAGCTGCTGAGACCTCCATCCACTAATATTTAAACAAAAGTATTGCAAAAAAGACACACTTCTATATAAAATAGACCATGCATCCTATTTCACTTCTCTTGGTAAAGTTCTGTATTTTTTCTCTATTTTATGTACTTCCATGTAATCTAAGCCTCCTGTAAAGAGAATAGTTCTGTTCAGCAGCCTAAAGTAAATGAGAATTTTAATCCCCTGCTAGTTTAAATTCATAACTAATCCAGTTATGATTCAGTAAATGTTTCATTTTACATTTAACAGCGAATTTGTGAGGCAAATTTTTGTCACTGTCTGCTAGAGACTCCATTATACCCTCTGCATCTTCCTCATAAGCTCTCAGAAGTTCTGCCACACGCTCGTCTGATTTCAGTCAATGATAACAACAGCACTTTATAGCACTTCCACTGCTAAGAGCATGGCAAAAATGCAAATTAAATCCATCTTCTTCACTCAACTGCATAAAGGACAGAAAAATTTAAATGATGGGTTTCTCAGTAGCCCCCAGCAAGTTTCCCTTGGATTTAACTGCCACTTAGGCATTGATGCACCTACGCACTGCTTGGTGCATTTCAATGTTCTATTTCCTCCTGTAGTTCCACTTGCTGAATGCATTAAGATTCTGAAAAAAATGGTTACATCTCTCATTCTTGGTGATCTCTGTGTCTCAGTATCAACCCCAGATAACTTGGGAAACACCACAGCTCTAATCAAGTGTGTCAGTGTGCACAAGGAGGGGGAGGGAAGGCACACAGACCTTGATGAAACGACTGCTTACGCTTGCTGCTGACACACATCAATGCTTTCATCAATGATAAATCATTTTATCAATAAAACAACATTAAACTGCTGACTCTGCTTTGCTCTGATTAACCCACGTCACACTTCATGTGCTGTCATCTCAGACATGGGGTTCACTTCACTATGGGAGCGATGTGCTCACCCAAGCCCTGCTGTCTAAAGTAGGTATTAAACCTGATGTGCTGCCTTCTTGTTAGAAAATAAAGATGGTGTTAGAACAACTATTTAGTTCTCAAGGACAGTAATTGCAATGATAGCTTCAAAAATAACACTGCAGTTCCATGGTGAATGGATTTAAAAAGTTATGCAGCACAAGGGTAAGTTTGACTATTTGGTTTTAGTGTAACAAAACCTTCATTAATACCTAACTACTCCTTAATATTACAGCTTTGTTCAGTGTTTGGACAATATACCCAGGATTTATAGCTTGAGCTAGGAGTTCTGAGCACTGGCATTCCCATGTACTCTGCTTAAGAGAATGTCTGAGATAGTAAAATTATGGGGAGATTTAACTAACGGTTATAACTTGCTAATGCTTTTCCAAAAAAAGAAACAGTATGTGCTGCTCTAGCAGTGCTTTAGAAAGCTACTCCTTTACATGCAAAGGCTCAAATCCTTACCTCTGCTTTGATTTCTGCGCTTAAAGCAGAGGGCAAAGGAGCACAAACCCACCCTAGAAAGCCCAGTTACAGCAAGGGTGGAACTTTGCTACCCACACTGGCACATAAATAGCCATCAGGTATTGTATTCAGTTCCTGATGGGATTGCGTGCACAAAATACCAGGGTGACAGGCAGAAGAGATAAAATTCAGATGAGGCAGCAGAGTCATGAGTTTGAACAGCCACAGGAAACTACTTCAGATGGGAAGGACAGGGCAGGGAGAGGAGCTGTTTAAAGCCCCATTTACCCAATCTCCGGATAAATTGCTCTTGGCAGGAGATTGCAGAATCCCTTGCAATAACAAGAAAACATCTTGGCCCTGTTAGTGATTTTAACATGAAAGGCTCCTTTCCCTTGCTTTTAGAAACAAGTTAATTAATAGTTTCCTAGAGCAGTGACTTTGTGACCAGAGAAATCTGCACCAGGCAGTGCTTCCCCAGGGTTCTGGCAAAATGCACCAGCCCAGCCCAGCCCCACAAATGCCATTAGACATGAGAACATCATAGATTTGTTTGCATATAGCATGTACAGGTCTGTGTTCACACAGGATTTCTGTTTTAAGAACACTTAGAAGTTGGAGTAAAGGTGTCACTTCAGAGATGATGACTGAAAGCCAGTCACGGTTCAGCTGTGTGATCTGTGGCAAACGCCCACCAAGATGCTGAGAGACTGTGTGACCTGGCCTAAACTAGCTGAGTTTAGCTTGGCAGAAGCTTTTGATGAACTTTTTAGTAAAACAGAGAAATTACCATCGAATTTGACTGTCTGTCAAATCCAGACTTGCTGCACCAGGCTAAGCAGAGTATATTACATCTGCATGGAAATCAAAGAAAGTTAGCTGAGTTTTGTAAGTAGTGTGTATAAATATTTTAAATGTTTGAATAGATGAATAAACATGAGGAATAATCTTTAGTGGGGTGGTGGGAATGACACAAATTCAACATACTTACACTACAATTTATGAGGCTGACCTACAGTAGATATTCCAGAAATTTGTTACCATGTTTTCATTAATGAGAGATCACTGTATCAATAAAAACATGATGAGCAGCACAAAAAAGAGACCATCTCTGTAAGCATGTTGGTGTCCATCTCCAGTTGTACTGGAGTACATGAGAGTCTGCATTATTGACCTGTACCCACAGGTTCTTGGTCAAAGCTCCAAAACTGTTGTCTGAGTAAAACAATTGTATTTTTTAGATGCTGCTGCTAAAATACAGTTCAACCATAATTATCATTAAACAGGCACCCACATGCTGCAAAGCGTGGCACAGTCTAACCACAGGAACAAACATTGCTTCAAGTGGAGCTCCATGCAAAGGGATCTCTTCCCGTAGCTAAATTTGCTCTGGGATCTCTGCAATAAACTGAAGGATACAATCAGGCAGCCTGTGACTCATGCAGTGCATCATTTCTAACGTCTCTTGTGTGCAGAAATGAAAATAAAAGCAGATCTCTTGTTCCCACAGGCCTGGAGGGGGGAGTCCTCACGACTCACACTGCTTTACAGACCCTTGGTCACTGAAGGGCCAACTTGACACCCACGGCTGCAGAGCCTGTGGCAGAGGGAGTGGGAAACAAACAGTACTTCTTAATTAAAGTGTTTTATTCAAGCTGCAACCCCCTGTAACCCCTCACAGCAGAATTTCATAACTTCTAGATCTATGTTCACACAAAGATTGACAGAAAAACCCAGCCATGAAAGAAAACATAAAATTTTTTAATGTTTATTTTTCCATGAAAAAGCTTTACAAGGAGAAAGAGGCTGCACAGGAGAAAGCGTACATTCTTTAATCACTGTTTATCTGTTGGTTTGATAGCCAAGGCTGCCATTTCTTCTACAGTGTATTTATCTGTTCTCATAATATTACACGACATTTACCCTTTATTAAAAAAGGATCATCATCTATGAATATTGTTAAGAACATTGTTAGGCAACACCATCAGTGAAGAATTTATGCAACCTAGATCAGCTGTAGAAGTGCTTTAATTTCAATTCTTCTCATATTTTGTTACAAACGTAAACCACATTTGTAAAATATTCATATATGTGAAAGACTTTGCATCAAATGTAATGGAGAAACAAAGGTTTAGTATCTCAAAGAACAGGCAAAATTTTCCACTGCCTACAAAGCAACACTGAAATTCTCAAGGAAGAAAACAAAATTCCTGTCTGTCCCCTTAAACCACCTGGAGACATTAAGGTTTTAAGTGCTCAGATGTGAATTTCCTCACTAGCATTATACTGCTGGGATTTTTAGATACCCCAGCAGCAGAATCTAAATGAAGTTACACATTTTCACAGTGAGATAACCTGACCCTTCCTGACTGCTCCTACACACGACCTTCTGCTGTGTAAAGAATCTGTGCTGATCTGTAGAACAGATGAAAACAACTCCAAAACAAAGACCAACTCTCCACCCCTCAAATACCAAGAGGCATCACCTTTGCCCCTTTAGATCAGTGCATGTTTTGCCTTCCATCTCACTCTAATCACAATTTCAACAAGCTGTTTTGAAGTCTCCCTGCCACATTTGTTCTGGAGTGTACAAAAGAGGTAACAATAGTTTCAGAAGCTCACAAGATCGAGAAACAACCATATTTTGAAGTATTTTGTAAGAAAAGGAGTTTTACAAATAAGCACCGTAATTTCAAATTAACTCAATAACATGACAGAGAAGGAAAACTTCACAGTTTCAGAATTAGTAGAATTAAATCCCTCTGAAGCTTGCAAACCATGAAGGTCAAATATCTTATTTCAATCAGTACTCCAGTATTTCTGTAAAGAAACACTTTCAAGTATTGTTACCAAAGGCACTGATTTTTTCCTTCAGCCATCAAGATGTAATAAAAACACAGAATTTCTGTCACTTGGGCCAAACTCCTGGCCCTAAAGATATTTGCCACTAACCTTGGAGCACCTGGATTTCACCCAATCACTGTTTAACAACTACCTTGTTTTTCTTTATTGATTTTCTTACAAAATCACATAGATCCATCACAAGCTTTAATGATACAATGATAAATGGTACATTAATGGTAACAACAGAGAACGTTTTAGTTCTATTTTAAAAGTGAAACTGGACACTTCTGAAGTGCAATATTTAATAGATAAAACATTTAGCAAGTTGTTTCTCCACTTTACTATCAATTCATTTTTAAAATCTGGAAACTAGATTTGCAGATTTCAAAATCTATTCAAGCAATTCTCAGGACAGATTCCTTGAATATATGGTTCAAACCCAGTATTCCAGTATTTCAGTTTAATCAAAAGCTTGGAAAATAGGCTTTTTTATTTACTTATTCTTTTTAAAATGGATGTAAAATCAAATTGGGAAGAACTGTTTTACTTTCTATGAAGTCTGACAATGGCCAGATGGGTTGAATTTCTCAATCCTTAGTCAAAATGGGAAAGAATACAGTGTGGAATATCTCTCTTCTGAGGCATGTTGAGTACAGAGCATTAAGTTAAGGCAGATGTATGAACAGGTTTTCTTCAAATGGGATTTCTTTAGCTCAAAATTGTCAATGTTTCAAAGGAACTAGGCAAGACTTTAAAAATACTTGCAATTCTTTTGCTTAGCCCTAGAGCCTGCAATTGGACAGAGTTTCCCTGGTAAGCTTGAAAGCAATGGACCACCTAAGAGGTAAACTAAGCAATATTTAATTATAGCTACACAAACATTCCTCAACTCACACCCAAGGCTTCCAGCTTCTCATCTGCAGCAGGAGTGCATTACCTGACAATAATTAAACAACCTGCAACAAGACAGCAAATTACATAATAGCTAAAATATTTAACCTATAGCAGCTAAAGTGTTTAGTGTGAAAGTTTCCTGAAACCAAGAGCAATCAGAATCCCTGCACAGGCTACTCAAGTTTGATGGGATGCTCTGGGACAGCTACAAACAACTTCAGGACCTCACTGGACAGGGCCAGAGGTAAAACTTCTGACAGTAGCTGCATCAGTGCAAAGCTTGATAAAACTGACCTGAGGACATCATCTCATTCTAACGCTATCTAGAATTGCTTGCTGTTTTCATCCCCATTCCTGAAGCAGGGGAGGGGCAAGCAGCTGTGGAGGGAATTATCCTTCCTGCTTGGATCTCCCCATGGCAACAAGATACGGGCTGCATTTCACTGTGGAAACTACAGGAAGAAAGGACAGACCCAAAAAACTAACCAAAATCCCCCATAACTTTATGACAAAGAAATGAAGATAAACTTGGAAACTCAATCATAGGTGTGATGAGCCCTGAACAGGAATGAATCCTAATCCTAAATGAGAGTAGTGACTGTATCTATAAGAGTACAAAAACTGTAAAATATAGATCAGCTGCTTCTAACGGAAGACAGTAGTCAATTTGGTTATGTGAACATAATGGAATGTAAAATATTAGAATATTGTACAATATTAGAATATTGTTTCTAAATTAATGATCTCTTGTTGAATGCAAAAATAAAGGATGTGATTTAATTAAAAAATAGCCAGGTCTCACATTTTCAAAAATAATGTCCAATTACTTGTCACCATTCCTGTACTTCATTTGCTTGGGACAGAGAAGCTACTCTAATCCCTGACAAACCAACTGCAATGAAAATTGCAGTGATAGATTCTGAATACTAAATGTCTGCTAACCTAAATCAGTAATATTAATTGATTATATGGGCAAGTGACCTGGGAGAATTACTAGGGGTGACTGATGAGCTGCTGTGCATGGAAAATTCTCCTTAGGTAGCACAAATGCAGTCTGGAGAACACGTGTCACAGCACATCTCACACATTCTACAACAAAGAAAACTTAATTTTGAGTTCATACTTCTGTCAGAGTGTAGCCTCAATGTGTCTTCGAGGTAAGTCATAATGAATACCAGTGATTTAAAAAAACTACAGATCTTAAGAATGTACATAAATCTCTGCTATTGTCAACTAAACTATAACCCATTTGAAACTAGATCTATCACTCATAACTCCAGAAAGTCAGACATTTAAAGCTTCCATGTACGTAGAAAACCTTGTTAGAAAACAAAAATTCAAGAAATTTTCTGGTCAATAATGCCTCTATCTTTGCTAAAATAAATAGTCAATAATTAAAGGAACAAAAGGACATGGCCCTACATAAGAAGGAAAGTCTCTTCATTTTCATCATCCCTCTCCTGAGCAAGAGGTTAGGAACATATTTTTCTTGATGTTCTCTCAACAAAACAGTTTTCCCCGTGGTTTCAGCTACAGTATTTTCCTACTGAAATAAAATCAGTGCATTAAGAATATACACAATATACTGAAAGCCATATGCACCTTTCCTCAGGATAAGCAGATAAGGCATTTACCTGATGCTATGAAACTACTTCCTCATGTATTATTCACCTGGTCTGTACTTGCTTGGTATCACACTACCACAACATTATACAAACATTATAATGCTACACAGGTGGAAGGTATGAGAAGCCAAACACAAACTGTGAAGAACTGCATTCAACAGAAAAGCTAAAAATGATGTAAAAATCTAACACAAAAAGAAATCAACTAAAAATATATGCATAATATATGTTCCCATCAATAGGTTTACACAGTCATCATCCCTACCCTTCCTTCAACAGAAGGGAGCAAACTACAGAGATATTACTGAATTCAAACAACATGCAAGAGCTATTAAAACAAATTATTCTCTCTCTTCGAAACCACATTATCTTTTTTCTAGTCTAATAAAAATATTATACTGAAATTAAATAAAATTACTAAAAATGTCTAATGGAATTATTAATACATCCATTCAAAACCAAAAGCTGTCCCATAAATGCAAACACTACAACTAAAAACTTAAAATGCCACTGAATTTTTTTCCATTATACAAATCAACCATGACCAATACTCTGTTTAGAGACATGCTATAGTCATTTAATGCTTTACTAAGGTCTGCTGCAAAACCTGATAAAGCCAGTAGAAAGTCATGTTTGGAAAAGGCCTTGAATTACAAACTTTTACTGTAAGACACAAATCTGGGAGTGCTGAGCCATTCCAATCTGCTTAGAATTTTTGTATCAGGGAAGTCTAAAAAACTAAGTTTCCACAGAAAGAGGTAGCAGTCATCAATATATCTAATTTTTCAGTATTTAGACAGAATAGTAACATTTCCTATTTTTCTGCAGCATATTTTGAAGATGCTTTCTAGTACTTAAATAAATTTCTCTAGCTTGTACATGCTGTTCTGTTTTTCTGCCTGGTGAAATTTATGGCACTTGTTGCTTCATTTTAAGAGCAGCTTGTAAACCCTGGAGGAAGAAATGGAAATAGTATCCCTAAATATCATAACTTCTAAAAAATCTGTGCTTTTCTAATTACTGAACATTCAAATATCTGTACACTACAAAGTGAAACAGAAGTAATGTGCATCCTTATCCCTTGGACAAACAAAACTTTATGTTAGACTATAGGATTAAAGGCCAATCACGGTGAATACAGAGACTGAGCAAGGAGAGAACATTTAGACAGAAAATATAACTACAATATTGCATTAAATATTAAATACATTAATTGAAAGTGTCAATAACAAAACAGATTTTTGATTTTTTTTTTTTTAATATTGGAATGCAGGCAGAATTTGATTACTTGATCCAATTGAAATAGAAAAATATAATGTCATTCCAGCTGAAAGTTTGAGCTTGGAGTTGTTCAATCTGGAGAAGACTGGAGAGACCTTCTAGCACCTGCCAGTACCTGAAGGAGCTACAAGAGCTGGACAGAGACTTTTGACAAGGACATGTAGAGACAGGACCAGGGGGAATGGCTTCAAACAGAAAGAAGGAAGATTTAGATTGGATATTGGGAAGAAATTCTTTTCTGTGAGGGTGGTCAGACACTGGCACAGGCTGCCCAGAGAAGCTGGTGATGCCAAGTCCCTGAAAGTGTTCACAATCAGGCTGAGTGCAGCTCTGAGTAAGCTGCTTTAGTGGAAGGTGTCCCTGTCCATGGCAGGGGGTTGGAACAAGATGGTCTCCCAGTCCCCTTCCAACCCAAACCATTCTATGATGGGAGAAGATGAGAGACAAAAGTTCCATCTGACGACTAGCATGTTCAAGGTAACTGTGACAGTTTGCTTTGTTATTCTGAACTTCTGAACCTAATGCTTGTTTTTTTTCAGAGAGCCACAGAAAATCTGCAGGCTATCTAGAAGCTCATTGAAGGTTTCCTGGCTACTATCCAAAGGTAAACAGACAAAAAAAATTTTTGAAAGACTGAGTTTTACTAAAGTGTAAAAATAATAAATGCCCAAATCAGTTTCTTTATCTTTATCCTTCCAACAGCATTTGCCATCTGTGAACAAAGTACCAAAGCTTTTTCACTCTTCAAAATGGCATGTGAGAATTGAGAGGTTTACCCAAACGAGCTGAAACAGTGAATTAGAAAAGTTGCTTAAAAACCAAACGTAAGAAAAATAACATTTCAGCCCTTGCTTTGCTGACAGGTGAGATAACAACCATTCCTGGTGCCACAAAGAACTCTCAGACAGACTGGCATTTCAATGGAAGGAAGAACCACACCAGTCCATATGGTTCCCTTAAACAAAAGCCTCTCGGGTTCACGACCAACATTTCAGTCAGCCTTTATGTAAGAAAAAGCAACAACAACTGATAGTGGGGATTTACTGACAGGTGTCAGGAGTAATTGTTCTACAAAAGACTATATAAAAAATTCTTTCACTACTCCACTTTATAGTATGTGTGACAACATTATCTTTCAACTTAAAATCATCTTCTCAGAACTGATCATCATGACCAGAGCACAGGGCCTAACCCAATTACCACTTAAGCAGTAACTTAACTCTTCCAGTTCAAGTAATAAACTTGCACCACCACTATCACCCTGCCCCTACCTATCATGGCAAATTGAGGGAATTTTATTTGCAAAACACTTAACCACCAAGGACAGAGTTTTGCAATAGGGTTTCAAAGCATCTTACTCAAAGATTAGGTTACAGTGTTCTAGCAAAAGATCAGAAGGTCTAAACATGAATGTAAATAATCCATTATCAAGTATACAATTCTGGTTCAGTGGCCACTCTAACAAATACAAGGACTAACAGTGACTTCAAAAGACTGAGTGTAATATTCTTCATAATATTACGTATATATATAAAACAGAAGTTTTCAGAATAGTTTTTGCAGAGAAATCATAAAAATGGGAGCAAATCACCCTGCTTGAAATGGTTGACATTTAATTTTTGCAGTAGATATTCAACCATTACCTACCACTTTCTATAAAATGTAAATTGGTGTGGATCAAAAAAGCTGCAGCATGGCTTTGTGGTGGTTATTTTATATACATATACACATTGCAGAGGCACATTCTTTGTTAAAAATCAGCATGAAATTCTTCTGCAGGAACTTCAACGCTTCCTTTCACAGAAAATTCCCCATGAACCTTTGCTCTTCATATAAGGCGGTCATGTTGAGTTAAAGCAAAATTCTCAGTTTGCATAAAACTAGAGGTGCACCTAGTTTAAGGTGTATTTTCAAAATACACGTGTCATAAGTGTCATTAAAGAAGAATAAGCAAGATACTTCTCTTACAGACTGGAGAAAGAAACTTTCTTTTGACATTCTATTAAAATGTAATAAGGGCACAAAAGGAATTTTGAAGTGTTAGTCCAAAATGATCTACTCTAACACTATTTACAGTGCAAAGATCTTACAGTAACATCACAAAATAACACCAGCTCTTTCAAATGGACTCTAAAAATTGTTGCTCACTTCTTAAGACTAGCAGACATCCAGTGTGCTCACAATTGGCAACAGAGTCTATAGTATTACAAAGTTATTGCTGCTACTGTAATGTAAAGAAATGAGGTTGTGATGATAAATTTTCCTTTTAGGCTGTAGGGAAACCTACTCCATTTTACCAAGCATATTATTTCTTAGCTTTGTCATAAGCTCCAGAAAAAAACAGAGCAAAGTTATCTATTTGTACTTTCTCCCACAGAAATGGTGGACAGCAAAATAAAGTGCGAAATCAGCTGGCTTTGTGTTAGTTGGTTACAAAGGTGTGCATCAGTTCCACTTGAGCTGAGCTGCCTTGGTCTGTGCCAGTGACCTGCAAGGGCTGGCTGAACGAGACTCCTGCCATCATACAGGCACTACTACCTTTGCTGCAGTAGTAGAGGCACACTTTGATGGCCAGGGTGGCTTCAGCTGACACACAGCTCCCAGGCAACTGAAAGGGAATGACAGTTTGACAGGGAACATCCTTTATTTCTCCTGTCAGACACTGCCCTTGCAGCAGCCAGGTGTTATCTGCAAAAGAAGAACAGATTTTATCGTTAGGGCATTTAACACCATGTCTGAAAGCTACAGAAAACACTAATTCTACCTATAGGACAAGGACTTTCCACATGCAACATCAGAGGAAATTTCCTTCCTGATTTTTCCAGTAGTGAACATAAAAAAACAAAAGGAAAAGTAATTTACTAATGCTTTATCAGTCATTTAAAGATGGAGAGATCCATGGCTTTCCATCAGCACTATAGGTGTATATATATAGTACATCTTATTTAAGTGCAATGGAACTGCAATTTCTCCTATACACTCTTTCTAGAATATTAAAATTTATTGTGATATGCACACGTAAAACTTCTTAAATTAACGGCTACCATACATTTGCATCAGAGATCTAATACACCAGGTAGGATATCTGGCATAAATGCATTAAACTGTAGGTAAAATGATGGCATTTCCAAATAGCAGAGTTGGTCTTACAGATGGGTTGGTGCAATTTAGCAATGCTCAGGCTGACTGCTAGAATGAAACTTGAGTTTCACTTTTATTTAAATATTTGAGAGTGTGTGAACTAAAAAACGACCTGTACAGTACATACACCTGACTCATTGCACTGAGCCATAAAATCATGCAGCATGTATTAATTCAAGCAAAAAGCAGTCTACCAGGTGTTTGGCTTTCTTCAATCTTTGCACTCCAGCTGTTAAATGTGTCACCTCTAAATATCATGTATTGCATCACAAGGTCAAACAGGAACACAGGACAGGGAGGGATGTCTTGATTCATCAGACTGAGACTCCCTGCACTGCAGGAAGTGCTGATATATCCCACTTGCCATCCTAACCAGGGACTTTACCTTCTGCTGTGATAAACCAGGCACTGGGAGCTTCTTCATTCAGTTTTGAATCCGGAGGAAGAGTCAACTTTAATAAAAATTGAATTGTTTGGCCAGGAGCTACAGTTAGTGAAGGAAGTTGAATATTTGGTGCAGATTTAGGCAGTCTTGGAAGGTTTGTTACTTTATCCTTTTGCACAGGCAGGTTATCTGGAACATCACATGCTTCTGGCTTCACGATAGGCAACTATCAGTAGAAATCAAACAAAATATTTATTTTTATTAGTACTGAAAATAAATGGGCTTTCACAACACAATCACAGTTTCAAAGTGACATCATATGGCTATTGGCCTAAAGCTTTCTGACAGCGTGCAACAATACTATGACAAAATAAAAAAACGGAAGGACAAAATGTTTTCTTAAAATGAAAAAAACCTTGATTAAACCAAATAAAAGCAATATTTACTATTAAAGCCATAAAACCCACAACTACTTTATAGTATCCCTTAATTAAAAACTTTTAGAGCTTTGCTTTTGATAAACTGTAAATGTATTTCACTCTAATTCTGCTATTAAACTGCACACTTCAGTAATAAAATCCAGGATTTTAACTACGCACATTGCGCAGTAAAATAAAGGAGAATTTCCCAGGAAAGCCACCAACATATTATATGATATGAAAATTTAAACACAAATGGAGACCGTGTATTATTAAATGCAAGAAATATATGAGAAGACATTAGGGCCATTATGTCATAAATATATGTATACATACATTGAAAAAATTCATTAAGATATAGTGGCATTGTAAGGTGGCAATGAGCACAAGTTTGTTTACAATCAATTAAAGCTGTGCTCAACTTTGACAGTGGTTTTGATTTGACAACTTGAAAGCCCTTTATATATCTTGCTTTGAGTCATTAACCTCCCAAAATCATCTCTTACAGCCTATTACAGGACTTGGTAATTGATTTCACTTCCCTTTTTTTTTACAAAGTGCTCATGAAATGCTTTTCATGCTGAAAAACTGGGCTGAATATTTTAATGACTGATGTTTCTGTATTAACCTTTCCTAGAGGGTTGTCACTTTCTGTTTGCATGCAAAAGTTGTCTTTCTGAAGACCAAAGCTTTCAATAACTGTGCTAACAAGCAGTGTTTATTTACCTGATTATCACAAAACATCCTGTGGATACAGCTACTGTACCCAAAGTTAGCTGTCTCATTTTTACCACGCTTGCTGGTCTGAAATAATAATTTTTATCAAGAAACACCACTATCACCCTGTTTAATAAGTATTACTTGCCATGGAAAGAATTTTTGTTTCCAAATCCAGCACTTTAATCTGATGATTATTTGTGTCTGCAACATACATCAGGCGGCCGTTTTCTTCAACACACAAACCTCCTGGTTCATTGAAAGCTGACTGGGTAAAGCTGGAACCAACAACATTGCCTGCTTCTCCTGTGCCTGCCAGGGTAGCACAGTTCTTCATCTTGGGATCCACAACCTTAATCTAAGATCAACAAAGACATAAAAAGCTTCTATGAGAAAACCCAGCAGAATTTAGGTGCTCTGTATTATCTCAACTCCCACATTTCCAGTGGCCAGCCCTACTTTTTGAGTACCTCAGCTACCAGGTGTGCATCCTAGATGTTGTGTTATCTACCAAGTGACATGTCCCATCTTTCCCTCTCCCCACTCCCTCATGGACTTCACTTCTTCCTGTGGTCTTCATTCAGGGTTCCCTTCCATGATTTTGAAGGTACGTAACCCTCAGCAATAAAAGTATGCTGGATTACTTGCTTTTCTAATGTTTTCTGCCTTTCTAGAAACATCTGCAAAACATTGAGAACATAATAAAATTTGCAGGCTAACTTCTAGATTATTTTTCTTCTACAAATAGATTTATTTTAAATAGGAAAAGAAGTTTATGACGACTTATACAAGATCTGAAACAAAATATCATTTGCCTTAAAATTTCAATAAGCATTTAGTGTTACATACTTTACTCCTCAAATCAAACAGATTACTTCTCTTTTAATGTATGTAGTTAATGTGCAGTTAAAAACATTCTAGACATGAATGTTTATATAATATCACATAAGAACAATCATGCAAAACAACGTCTCTTATCCCAGAGTTCCATGGAGGTAACCCACAATACTTCTTAAAACTTGGTTAGCTTTTCTAAGGGAAAAACAAGTCCTCTTGACCTCTCAGTTTTATCAAACCTGCAGTATTCCTGAATAAGTCCTTCTAGCTCTTTTATTGTAGTTCAGCATCTTTGGGAAGGTACACAGAAAGCCTTTAGTCTGAACTGTAACTTGACACTTTAAATTCACCTTCCCCAAGAGACCATCCTATCAACATAGAAGAATGTGATAGCAAAACAATGGTAAAGAGAAGGACCCAGAAGGGAAGGAAGGAAGGAAGGAAAGAAAGAAAAAGAACCCACAAAGGAACTCATGTAATTAATTTCCTCAACTTAACAGGACCAAGCAAAATCTGTCTATGTTGCTAAAATAATTCTTTGTAGCAATAAGAATTTCCAAATCTGTATATAACAAGTTACTATACACTTACCTTATGATTATAGGAATCTGCCACATAGAGCAGCTTTCTTTTCTTGTCCCATGTTACTCCCAAGGGATGCTGCAGCTTTGCATTTATGCCTGCTCCATCCACATCACCAAAAGCAAACAAATTCTGAAAAATTATTTTATTTAGTTAATAAATTTGGTGATTCAATGTGGACATGAATTTAGATGATTATAATTAAATGGAGATTCACTGACTTTAAAAAAAATCAAGACCATTTCAAAACAAGGATATTGGAAACCTCTAAGTGTGGATGCTAACCACAGAAATGGAAACTCTCAGATCTAGGTTATAAATATGAATCCAGCTGATTTAATAACCACACAATGCTGAATCAAACTGGCTATTTCAAGAATAAATGAAGTAATTTCTTATCTAAGGAGCAACAGTCTGCACTACAACCTGAGCATCACAACTGCTACACATTTGCATTCCAAGCAGTGAAGTTAAGAAATTGATGGCCATGGAAACTGATTTACCCTCTCACCCCAAAAGTGGTTCCTCCAGGTCAGGCTTGAGGAATATTAGTAGGGCAGTGTGGGGAAGTTTGAGGTGATTACCAATGGGTCTCTCTCTCCTCCTACAAGGTGCTTCACGGCGCCGTCCTTGAGCGAGATGGTTCGCACGGTGCTGCTCTCGCTGTCGGCCACGAACAGGCAGCTCCAGGGCTCCTCTGGGGCCAGGGAGAGCCCCGAGGGCTGGGCAAACCCTGCCTTGTGTGGGTAAGCGTTGTTCCTGTTCTCCTCATTCCCACTCCCAGCAAAGCGGAGGCAGACTCCTTTCTTTAAGTCACTAAAGGCAAAAAGCACCAATTTCAGTCATGGGTTTGAAACAGCTCAGAAAAGATGCATCAACAGAAGCTACAGAATAGGCACCTGTGAATTACAAAAAGCTGTAATGCAGCAGTGAGAAATTACTCACTGCCTTTGTCCTAAGTTTTATACCACCTCAGCACATCATTCATTACTAGGTAACTCAGCAAATGCAAGGAAAAATAACATTCAGCTATATGAATGGACCTTACCAAGTCATAGTTGTATAGCTAAAGTAGCATCTTTCATTTCATCCTAACAGATGTGGGAAAAAGAGGCAGACTTTTAAGCACATAAGCCTTTAAACTAAATTATTTTCAGTTTAGTTTGATTATTTTTCTCTTTGTGATTTGAAAGTTGCTTATCAAGACAAGCAGCAATCTCACATTTCTCTTAGTACAGTTGCTTACCTTCCCTTTGGTAGTCTTCCACCTTCCAACATCAGTGCCCATATCTGGTGAATGCCTGCCATTGCTATCCACAACACGTCATCTTCCTGTGTCCCTGAAACTTTTAGAAAGAGACATAGAAAAGCAGATTTAAAAAAAACACTTCGGAATTCCTTTATAATACAAAGAAATCATCAAACCAACCCTGCTGTCCTCTCCACTCCCTCCACTCATCTTCCCCATAGCGGAAAAAAATAAAACACAACCAAAAAAACAGAGCGAGAGAGAGAGCGAGAGAGAGAGAGAGAGAGAGAGAGAGAATGTCTTTCATCTACCAAAACCTGCTATTTTTCTTCGTTTCTTCTTGCTATTTTATTCCCAGGGGTTTAAAAATCATGTTTTTAATATCCCTACCTGATAAAGGCAATGTTTCAAGTGAGATTTGCCCTTTGCAACATTATATTATTGTGCCTGTTTCACATGCTATTTTTGATTCATACCAGCCAAAAAATAAGTACCTATCTTTTCTAAGCATGGTTTTGGGGGAGGCAATCTTGATTTTTTTTTACTACACTAGTGACAAAATTAGATACTCCAAAAAACTACTGGGAGCTGTTTATGGGTTTTGAAAGAAATATCCTGGCAGTACCATTGTACATTATACACAAAGAACATCATGTCTTAAGCTAAGGGTAACTGATGCTTGCCCTGGAGACATTCAGCTGCAGTTTATTCAAACAGTAGATGTGACCTGGGCATTTCCTCATTTCCCCTGAAGTAACCACCCAGTTTCCAAGCTGTTCTCCCTCAACACACGTAAATGTGATGTCTCAAATGCAAGATGCAGATCTGTGGAACAGTGACCTACTGGTGAAGAAGTGTTCACGCATGTGTCAAGCACCTATTTTTTTTTCTACTTGAAGTATAAAATTACTATTCAGAAATACAAATCTATAAATAACTACACAAAGCTTTCCCAGATAATATTTCACAAAGAAAATTATACAAGCAGAAATTGAAGAACATATTATTACTCTATAGCTTTAAACAACCACAGTAGAGCAGTAAAAAATGCATGAAGGCAGGTTGTGAAAGACAACAAAAAAACTCTCCAACAACCCAAAAGCAAAATAAACTTACTCACCTTAGTCTTTCCTGAAAATCGTAAAGAATAGAAAATTGACATTCAAAACTGCATTAAAATGAGGACAGTACTGTCTTTTTAACACTGTTCCATGTAGTTATAGACAACATCAATACATTTGGTTCTAAATAAATATATGAGGTAGTGGAATAACCATTAGCCACTCAACAGAAAAATACCTTCAAACTGCTAACAGAAACGTTTTATTCACATGAACTTGTAAAGCATTTTGCATCTCATAGCTGTTCCTGAAAATAAGCTCATGGATAATTTCCCCCACAACAAAAAAATATTTTGGAGTTTCAAATTAAAAGCAATGCTATGCAAAATGCTTTCAAGCATTTAAAATCTGACAAGTTAGTGCAAAAAAAGAAATTACCTCCATTCCCCCAACTGAGATCCTGCCATTCTTCTTCTAATCCTAAATCTTTTCTACAATACACACCACAAGAGGAGAAAAATGGCATCCTTCTTTCTCCAGAAAGAATTTCCTTAAACTGTGAGCTCTCTTCAGAACAGTACTGGTAAGATTTTAACAGAGTTTTTTCTTCAGCATTTTCTGTTTCTTGGATCAATATACAAGTTTCCAAGACTGTTATCAAAGTAACTCTGGTGACTCTCTTCTGCACCTCCCTGTGGCTCCATATTTTTGCATAAACTAGAGCTCAAAAAACTAAAATCAAACTTGCAAAGTGCCTCAACGCATTTTCTTGATCAAAAAAGGTTTGCAAATTGAGTTACAAAACACACATTTTATAAATTACGAGAAATGCTACCAAAGTTCCAACAATGCCAAAACCACTTCAGTATAAAAAATGAAAACAACACCTCTCTGTCCCAATCACTTTTTGATTAGAGCTCGGTTCTAAGAGATTTAAATTGAGAAAACAGATTATGAAATGATTTCACTCCCTCCTATATAGTAACTGCACAGCTTCAGGATTTTCTATTTCCATTATGCATATCTTGCACTTTCAGATGTTACTATTCTAAGTACCCCAGAATGAAAACTGTTAAAATCACTGGCCTATTCAGAAAGTGAGCCTTTTTATCTTGCTATGCTATGCAATTCATTCTAACTTATCTCAGAAAGTTTTGTTAATTATTTAATACTCACTTTATCCACCAATTAAATGAAGGAGTAAGATTTGAACTGAGTACTGTTGAAAAATCTGTTCCATTCATCTATCCAGTTCTCTAGTACCACAGACTGAAAACTCCCCTGTGACAGCTAGCTGTTGAAAAATTGAATAGGCTTCTTAGTCTAATCCTGCACCCAGCAAGACATATGAAATATGAGAAAAAAGTATCAATATTAAATTCAAATTTTACTGAATATGTAAGATTGATAGAGAGAAGATATCTTCTTCACCTAGAGAATAAGGCAGTAAAAATAAGTAAGAGCTCCATAACTGCCATAAATTTTAACACAAGTATTTTCTACTGGATGACTGTTAGAACAAAAAGAATGGATGCAAGCATGGAAACAGCACAAGCTCTTTGTGAAATTGTGGAAAGTATGTCGGAGCTTTAATAAAAAAAACTTACACAAACCCAGAAAATTAATGCTACACAGCTAAGATATTTTATCACACAATAGTCCTCACATGGTTTAATGCTTTATGTTCTGATATAAAAGGCAGAAAACCTTTTCTTTCATGATAGAACAGTTTGAGGACATCACCATTGTTATCCTTGTACAGTTCTCATAGAAGAAGGAAGCCAGGGAGAGCCAGAATGCTAAAATTATGGTTATGCTATCATTATTATAATTCCTTATCATCCATGAATGGAAAGTATTTGTTTCTAAAGAATTTATTACAAAACAACATAAGACAACAAAGCAATTCTCTTACATTTATTCGATTAAGCACCACATTCCAACCCATCTTGAGCTGTTTTAAAAATGCAGAGTAGTTTCTCCTTATTAGGGTATGTGCTTTCTTATCTGTGGTGTGCCTGTATCCAAGCGAGGTATGGCTTGCAAATGGGATATCCTTGTGTTAGAAACATTCACTAATAGTGAATACAGCTCTGAGTGCACAAACATTCCCCATTAGATGATGCCCCAGTTATTGTACAACGCTGCAGCTCCTGAATCTGCCTCTGTTGTATTTATGTTAGGAATTCATAGTCTTGTCTGTATACAGGCACATCCTCAAACAGTCAAACACTGCTGAATGTTACTGGTGAGTCAATCTGAATGCACAGAAATTACTTTGTTTGGGACCAGTCATGAGCAGTATCTGTTTAAAGGGATTCCATTCCCAGGACTATCCACACTTCCAACTTCCCTATCTGGGACTGCATGCTTACTTCCAGTCTGGGAATTGAAAGCCTGGGAATCAAAGCTACATTTTATGGCTGGCACCACTGACATTTTCTAAATAGACTGAAGTCTGAAAATATTATTCTGTCTACTAATTTTATCTTTGAAGAAATAAAAAGAACCAAGGAAGAAGTCTGTTAGTACACTCATCCTCTGTAAATTCTCAAGAAGCAAAAGGGGCTACACAACCCACCCTGCAGTTCACAGATAGGCATTTGCACAGTGAATGCATGTCTCACCTGCTCTTCAGTCAGTTGAAGTTCAGCAAATTAAATGCAAATGTGACAGAAGAATAGAGAATCCATGTTCTCCAGTGAGACACAAACCAAAGGAATGCTTTATCAGTGACGCCTGGACTTCTACAAGTCATATAATCCTTTTTGGATGACTAAAAAATCAATTTTTTTCTTTCGTTTTGCTACCTGGCACTCTTTCACATAGTGTTGCATCACAAACAGCAAGATCCTTTATGAAACAAAATGCTCCTGGAGTTTTCCTCCTTAGTTAACATACCTTCCCTCCCATTAAGAGAAATCCTTCGATTTAGATACCAAGCGGGTTTCATACTGTGGGGATAATAGGGAGCTAAAAATAATGACTGTAATGAAGTACTTTTTATTTCTTTCCTAAGTTTTCTAACTCAGGCCTTCTAACTGTAATAGCAGTAAATATTTCAAAAAAATCCCAAGCAGAAGAGACAGTATTTGCAAACATGAAAAAACTAATTTGGATTTAGTGTTGGGATACATCATTATAACTACAGAAGGAGCTAAGTCTGATTATGTGTTTTACTCATTCCTAATTAAGCACAGCAAACACACATGCTTGAGGGTACTTCAGCACCATGGTCTCTCTAACTTCCAACACCTGCATTCCATATCCAAAAGCACTTCCAGCCTCAAATGGTAACACTTAAAAAATGTGTCTCCTGACGGCAGCATGCGCGACAAAGCCTAAGTCTTGTTAAGATGTGTATTTTCAGCAGTTTTGCATCTGAAATCAAGAACTGATATGCCAACTATTATTTAGAAATCTGATTTGTAGTTTAAGCTTCTTTATTGTGAACATAGATTTAATTCATGGAATCAACCTATAGACTGTGGAACAAGAGAATGAGATCCATCATTCCATGTACAAATACAATACTTTTTTTACAGAAGGCAGTTTCAAGTCATGGACTTCAAAATGATTCTAAGTTTGACACCTCTTAGGATGGCAACTGCTAATCCAACTGCTTCTTTTTCACTTCAGAAAGTAATCGTTGTCATTATGCATTTTGTTAAGACAGAGAAGTCCAACTTAGAAAAGTAGTCTGTCAAACTAAATTGAGTAAGATTACTGTTGAATATCCAGTCACTACTCCCATTATACTCTTATGTCAAGACTTCAGCCTTTGTATGTCACAGGCATGTTTATACTAAAATATTGACATAAGTACCTAATTTCTTAACCTATTTCTGCAACGAACATGCAAAATACTAATCAATTTTTTTACTATTACTATTCAGCAATACTCATAAACCCAGACTGGGTAAGGTCTTGCTCCACTGCAATCCTGCCCTAACTTCCTAATTTCTTATTTCTCAAAAGACTTTTTCACCTAAAACAGTTCTTACACAGGAATAAAACTTAACTATAACTCTTTCATTCTACTTCACCCCTCTTTTTAATGAAGTTACTTATTCTCTGAAATTCCAAGAATCTAAAATAAAAAATAATGGCTATTTACAAGTAATTTAGGATCCAGCTCAACAAGAAAGGAAAGACAATGCAGTTTTGTGTCAGTGACATCTCTTAACATGATTTTTTGTGGAACTAAACTTGTATAAGAGCAAAGCCAAAGGGGTTATCTTTGAGCTTGTACTTTGCATAGGAAACTGCTAAAGAGATGAGCAGGCCTTTTGCATTCCAAGTAAATCCACATTGCTACATGATGAAGTCATATCACATATGCAACACATCTTTGGAAGAATTCTAGCTTTGCTTTGTCCAGAAAAAATGATTCCAAACTAAAGCCTGGTGATAGCAAAAGCAGCTCTTTTATTTTCAGCTATTACCCAGAAAGATTCCTTTCACAGGACAGTGACGGCCAGACCCTCAATGACAGAATGAGACCAGATTAGAAGAAAAAGGGTGACACGTGGAAGAAAGCATCCCTTCAAGACACAGACAGTTCAGACATAAACACTTCATGTATGATCTGAGATCAGGCAGGAAGCACTAACTGCTTGCTGCTTAAGTGATTTCTAACTTTTTTTTTTTACATTATGAAAGAATCACCATGAGTAATACAGGAAAAAAAAAAGTGTTTGCTCTGGAATGCAGTGGTACCAAACAACCCTCTAGCAGAAATACAGAGAAGAGAAGGATAAAAAATATCATACATACTTCTGCCTTTTAAGGGCTATAAAAATTGCACAACTATGATAAGGTACTGTACTTTCATTTAAATCATATCTACATAATCCTTAAACTGATACAAAAATTTCCAACAAGTTTACTGAAAGTATGGTCAATACTGTACTTGGGAGTTTCTATAAATAGATTACAATCACGCACTTTAAGACCAGAATTTGGAATGTGAACCACACGGTTATGTCACCAAGCACAGGTCATTGTCCTGCTCCTTCCAGCAAGAATGCAGCTATCAAGAACATTTCATGCTCAAATCAACTGTGCATTAAAGTATCACTTGCTTTCAACACCCACTAAATAAAAATAGAAGGGCAGAACAGAGAAAGCTAAAAAAGCACACAGTAATTTTGTCATGTATTTTTAAGCTGCTGTCCCTCCCCTTCTATTTCCCACACAATATATGCAAATTTCAGCACCAACCTCAGCAAAGCCAGAATTTAATCCATGGAGTTCATTCAAGAATTTTAACAGGAGGGTAAAATACAAGCTCAGTGGCCACAATTAAAGAAATAAAGATGACAAGGAAGAATACTCTGTCTGAATCCTACCATCTGATTTGTCTCCATTAACTCCCCTGCCTCAAAGGGAGATATTTGTGCCAAATTTCGTTTGAATGGTGTTTCACACTCAATCTCTGTCTCAGATTTCACCATCAGTATAGAACAGGGCAACAAAAGCCTACATACGAAAATACTGTGTGGATACTTAAAAGAATGCTACATAGTATCAGTTATGAATATTAACTTCTCCATGTCCTCAAAGTTTTTTTCAGTATTTTCCATTTCTCAACCACCTACATATTAAGGTTTTAAAGAAAAAGTTATTTTTCAGTTGGTCAACACATACTCTAAATTGCATCTAAGTGTAAACTCAAGAAATGTCAATGATAGTGGAAAAAACCTTTCTCTTAAGAGGCAATCTTTCCCCTTTGAGACTTTGAAAAAGGTCAGTATAAGCTGTCTAATACTATCTAGTGTAATACATAACCTGCTTAAGCATTTCAGCTTCCTTTTTCTCCCTTTCATGTTCTGGATAACATGGCTTTGGACACTGAAAGGGAACTCCCAGAAGCATCACTTGTTTAAAAGTTATAAAACTCATATTCAAAAAAGCAACTATAAATCTATCTTCTGAAACTGCACAGATTTAAGCTACATAGATCTAAGGAAAGTGGGAAGGTATGGTGTTATTTCCCACATACCACACCAGTTAACACAAAAGTCAAACTTTCAAGATTTGTAATAATGAACCGATGTTTGTTGAAGTGCATGGTAACTCCTGCAACTTGCACAGAGAGATACAGGCACATGTAAAATAAAGGACACTGCTGTGTGGGTGCAAACAAAAGTAGTTTTTGAAACTCTCATAAATTACTTCACCCATCTAAATGCCTAAACAGACACTGGCAGACCAGTTTTAATATTCTGACAACAGGGTACAGGCTTGTACGACCGCACTCAGAGAGGCACAAATGCACTCTATGTTATACTGCAGAAGATCCCACTATGCTCAGGCAAGCTGCAGCTTAGCAATCTGCAAATCAACAATGCAACCTTGGCAAACTGCTGCACTGCTGACAAACTATTTTGATGTCTGGCAACAAACTTAAGTCACTGCAGCTTCTGACAGTAAAAAATGCTTGCTAGACACGCATTGCAGCCCATTCCTCATGTTCCGGGACAGATTCCTGTTAACATTCCATTCAATATAACTCTCTATTTTTACAAACATTTATAGTTTTCTAAAGAATTTTAAAATTTACTGTTATTAAAGTAATGTATATTTTCCCCCAGTTTATCTATTAGGCTTATTATCCTTTAAAAAAAAAAAGAATTTAAATTGATTTAATCTCTGCTTAACTGACAGTTTATTTTCTATTTTGTGGCAAGCTAAACAGACAACTGACTAGTAGGTTCTAATTGAATATGAAAAATATCTGCACCGGTCCGAACAAAGTGCATTTAGAAGATCTGACTTCTACACAAATGCTAATTAAAATTCAGCAGTCAGTGTTGAACAGTACAGATGACTAATCCTCTACAGGTGACTAACTCAGTAAATACTATGTTCATGTTGATAACAATTATCATATCAATTAATGTTTAACAAGCAGAGCTCTCAAAACTAAAAAAAATCATCATATATTTAACTACTGACAGAAGCAGAAGAAAGCATAATGAAAAATTAAAATTATAGGATATTTTGAATAGTTCTGTTAACCAGCTCAAGTTTCTGAAGCACTGACCAGTTATTAGTCTCCTCTTTGTTGATCTGTGAAACAGCTCTGCAATAATATCCCACAGGGATCAGCTTTCTGGTTCAAGATCTCTTGAAAACAACACCATCTAGCCACACAAGTCTCCTGGCTCACAAAAGGAAAATCAGATTTCTAAAATCCAGTAAAATTTGTGCCCGGATTAGTTGCAGCCCACATCCAGTGAGATTATCTTTCAGGTGCTCCTCCCTGCTCTTCCAAGTAGGATTCCATATGCTTAACACAGATCGTAAGAGTTACTGACCAGACCTTTGAAAAAAGGCTTTTTTTTTTGTACAAGACATGTTAATAGAGGCATTTAAATCTGAAAACATATCCCAGTTGCTCACTCAAGTACTCACAGCTGCTGGTTGTACTGTCTATACTGACAATGTATTTGTACCAGAAGATTCTACACTATCAGCATTTCTGAACCAGCTTCATGGACCTGTTGGACCAAGGCCAAAGGAGGCCACAAGGATGATTTGAGAGCTGGAGCAGCACCTCTGCTACAGAGACAGGCTGAGAGAGTTGGACTTGCTCAGCCTGGAGAAGAGAAGATTCTGGGAGACCTTAGATCACCTTCCAGTACATAAAGTGGCTAAAAGAGAACTGGAGAGGGACTTTTGATAAGCGCATACACTGATAGGACAAGCAGAAATGGCTTCAAACTGACAGAAGGCAGATTTACATCAGAAATTAGGAAGAAATTCTTGACTGTGAGGATGGTGAGGAATTGACACAGGCTGCCCAGGAAAGCTGTGGATGCCCCATCCCTGGAATTGCTCAAGACCAGGCTGGATCAGATTTTGAGCAACCTGGTCTAGTGGAAGATGTCCCTGCCCACAGCAGGAGGGTGGGAAAAATGGTCTTTAAAGTCCCCTCTGACCCAAACCATTCTGTGCTTTTATGTTGCCTTACATTTCAGTGTGTCATCCTCCCTCATAACTGACACAAGATTTTAACAAACGCTTCCACGTCAGTAAAATGTTACTAAACTCAAAAAGATATTATGGGTAAATCATGCTCCTTCCCCACCTCGTTCATCTGCAGATTAAAGAAATCCCAATATTAAAAGTCAATTTTTCATGTCTGAAATACCAACCTAAGGGTTTTATGGCACATCAAAGCATTGTTAATAAACTGGCCTCTGCAACTTCTAAATTAGATTGAAATGGAAACATGAGAAAATTGTGTTTCAACTCACAGTCAGCAACAGCTGAAAACACGGCCAGCTATGAGATGCCAGGCTCAGGTGTTAAGTGAAAGAAAGCTACTTAAGTACTCAGAAGGTGATTCTTGTATCCTATTATGCAAAGATTTATTTTACCTCCTGATGCTTACAAGGCTTGGGCTGAGGTATTCTTCTATCTGACTGACTCTATAGTGATTTTGAGCATAATGATTTTATGTCACCTAAAGGTGAATAAACAGAGATCCCAAACTAAAAGTATTTTTATTTCCTAAACTCAAATATTTACAAGTGGTCGGACAAATCTGTATAGTCAAGGAAAGGAATTTTTAGACAATGCTCACTTCCTGTAAAATGTACCTGCTTCTTAAGTGATCCTGGCTTAAGGCACTGGCCTAACAAAAGCAATCATGATTTCCTTCTGTGTTTGGATCCAGTAACTACATAACCAGATACAAAAGAATTTTTCTTCCATCAAGCAACATTTCAGGATCCAAATCAGAACTGCAGTTACCATCTGCAATAGAAACTATCATGTTTTAGACTCAGTTTTACAGCAAATCTTTACTTCTTCCATCTCAGATTAACACCAAAACGGAAAAACATTTAGCAAACAGTCACACGTGTAAATATGAGATGCTAAAGCTCAACTGATACAGTACTTGAACTTCCGAAGACCACATCCCACGGAGAGCTGATGGGCTGTTCTTCTCCTTTTGCTCCACCTTCCCTATCAACACCCTGTACCCCAATGCCTGCTACAGTGGTCACCATCTGCAGCTCCAGGTCAATCTGTGTGAAGCAAAATGACACATTAAATGAATGTATGAAATTAACTTGATCAAAGTTACAGATAATTTGATATAGATGTCAAAACCAGAGAAATCCTAACAAATATCAGGCATTTGTTTTTCAGGGAAATAATTTATTTTACCACAATGCTTGTTGATGGACAGGGAGTATCGGGGTGAGGAAGCAGCAGGCAGCATGAAAACCATGTATGTGGAACTCTATTCCATGCGCAACAAAAATTAACACTGCTCTGTCAGCATTTGCTCAACAGCTGTAGAAGGAAGCATCATAAATTTCTGGATAAATACTTAGATAAACCATGGATGTGGGTTTTTAAAATTTTAAACTCATATAGGAATATGACATAAAAACTCACATACTGTAACAGTATGTCCCATCTCCATATAAAATAATCTGTGCAAAGGCACCTCAGATGCATTAAGGGTGCACCTCCTCTCATCACAAATGGGATATTGGTGAGGACCCAAGACCAAGATCTGAGATAAACATAATACTTTAAATAAGAAGGCAATATCATATTGCATCACCAAACTAACCTTCTGATTATCCTAAATTTGACCTAACCTAATGCAAGATCCAATTCCTATATGCTAAAGCTTTGCAAGTGTTTAATCAAAAAGAATACACAGGCAGCCAATTCTGGTATTAGGGCAGTTACCTGTGTTTAAGAGACCCAGACAGCCAACAGTAGTTTGGATATTCACTGCACCATAGCACTACAGTAACTTTAGATAAGAATCTGATACTACTGGAAGTGAAACAAAACCATTTTTTGCTTCCAGTACTAAGAATAGATGTTTCTCAAAACAGGAAAGTAAGAGTAAGAAAAAGTAGTAGGAAGAAAATTTAAGAAAAAAACCCAAATCCTAACCCTGTTTGCTATAAGGAGTAGCCCACCTCATCTGCATTTGAAAGGAAGCAAAAAAGTATATGTAGCCCTTAAAAAAATCCTGCACAACAGCACTTCTTTATAATATAGTGCACCAAATTTCCCTTCTGATGTTATTTGGAGAGTAACTCACGTGGTGTAAATTTTCACCTATGTAAGTAGAATAGAGTAGAAGAATTAAACTTTGAATTTCCTTATGGAAAATTTACCTTTCTAATTAGGTGATTTTCTGTATCAGCTACATAAATAACATTATTTTTTATAGCGATCCCTTGTGGTGAGTTGAAAGCTGCCTCTGAAAATCCTCCATCTCTCCTTCCACTGTTTGGACCTATAAATAAAACACAGCAAACTCAAAAGTAATTTTTGAAAAAAGTCACCTTAAAAATAAAGTGCATACATTTAAACCTCCAGGAGAATTACATATTGCAAGAGCTGCTTTCACAGTACCTTGTACATTTTACATTATTACTATTGGGTGTAGTCTCATTTTAGTGACTGTGCTATGTAATCAAAATAGCCTGGTGCTATTAAGTTCTAAACTCATTCTGCACAAGTTCTCTGCTTATTTAAGCTCATATTTTAAAGAGAAGCCTTAACAGGGCTCTAAGTTGTTCTAGAGGAGTCTTAATAGGGTTCTAAATTGCACTAAAAGACAACAGCAACAATGGAAGACAAAAATAAGAAACTACAGGTTTTTTTTTCTTGACTACATCAAAGCAAGCCAGCAGGAAAAAAAATTCCAAAGTTCAACTCCATTTCATTGGTTTAGATTTTGGTGTAATCACAAATGAAACTAATATTTGATTAGCAACATTTTCTCATTAAGAAAACTAATTAGGAAAAAGATGGTATGGAGCTAATTACACAAAAGAACCCTAAGAATGATGGAGTGACAGTCTTCTGCATACAACAGTCAGGAAATAGAAAGGAACATAACAATTTGAAGGCAAGCACTGTACATCAGAGAAGGTAGCACTTGAAGTGCATTAGCAGGATGTGTCAGCAGAAGACACTTAGGTATGAGTTACATGTGTACCACGATTTATGATGCAAATAACAATTTCAACCTTTGCGCATGCCCATATTTATTACTGCATTATCAACTTCATTACATTATTTTCTGCCCACTGAATCATTTAATTGAGTCATTGAAATACACAAACTTTTACAACCTCCTGTCAGAAATCAGTTTAGACCTTATCAGACACAAAGGACTGAAGTACTGGTGTGTCAGATTCCAGCAGCTCTCCTTATAAGTGAGAGGGTGCCCATCCCCAGGGAAGGGAACAGCACACAATGCCACAGGAAGGAGGGTACCAGTTTGGAGCTTGGGACACTCCTGAATTCCTGTCTAATGACTGTCCCAGCACACTAAAGGGTAGCTTGTAAGCAGAGACTTCTTCTCATGTATCAAGCAGAAACCAAATTCTCTCACATTTGTCATAAGAAATTCTGTTTGCACATCCTACAGGAGAAAGGTATTTAAACTAATGCCTTAATGACAAATCAGGTTAACTTGGATAAACAGCCTGTCTAGCCAATGCAGTGTTACTTCAAATAGCAAGGTAATTTTTCCTCCTTTCTTTAAAAAGAAGAGTATTTTCATTAAATTTTTTAGGATCCTGCCCTGGGGCAGGCATTAGTCAATTCCAGACTAAGGAATATAGGACACATCAGCACTCAGGTCCTGATTCTGAGACATAAACAAACCATTGTTTTCAATAATTTGAGGATTCAACTGCTTCCTAAATCTGTCTATTGTGATTATCCTAACAGGTATATACTTGCTGCACTAAGATGTAACAGACCACTTTAATAGGTTTAAAAAAAAAGGACAATTTCATTGGTGAAACAGTAAAGCATATGAAGAGTGCGCAACTGTCTTCATTTACATTGTAAAGCATGTTGTTATTTCTCAAAAGCAGTTGTAGATGTTAGTTTTCTAAAGCTGAAATGTTACTTGAATAAACTTTGTAATAAATGTAACTAAATTTAAAATATTTTCACTATTTTCATAACTTGTTTATACATTATAATCTCAGCTTTGAAGAGAACACAGGTCTTTCCATATGTACTAAGGCAACTGCATTTTCAGGTGCCTGTGTAGTTACTGGAATGCCACTGTTCTTAACAATTCTCCTCTGCTTTTGAAACCAGAGGATACCCTAAACAGGAATACTCTTCCATTGAAAAAACTCAATAACCAAACAAAAAACACACATGAAAAACCTCTCCTCACCACACCACCACCACAATTCAACATTCACTTCTATTGGAAGGGGAGGCATTACAGTCTTGTCTTTTCCCTACCTTGCTGCTTGATGTGGATGTACATCCTTTACACCTAAAACCATTTGCAACTCCTTCAGAGGAATATAAAATGCATTGTTGTAATTTATATTGGACATCACATGAAAACACGATCTTTAGTCAATGAAGCAATGAGAAACAATTAGGCATCTCCAACAACTGCATTAACAGTCTCCCACTGATGCTCTTACACTATATACCCCCAAATAGAGTAAAAGTGATTTTAGTACAAAACAAAATTCTGGCAATGCTTACAAACTGCCAGGTCCTGTAAGAAAAGAATCAACACAGGAGGCACAGCAAACATATTCTACTCCTAAACTGAAATTGCTATAACAAACTTACATACATATCCTTACCTCCAATCATGTGTAGAATTTGTCCATTTTTACGAGTGACCAAAATCCTGTGATGTCCAGTGTCTGCTATGACCAACCTTTCTCCTGAATCATCTACAGTCACTTTGCCAGGAAACAGCAGAGGAGAAGGTGGAAGGGAGTCTCTGTACAGCTTTATTCCAATATTGTTATCTTTGATTTGTCCTCTTTCCTTGTAGAATTTCAGAGTTATAGAAGTAAATAAAAACAATTTCTCTCTGTGTCCCTCTCCAACAAGAGAAAACAGCATATTTCCACGAGGCCCAAGAATGACCAGAGTTGGCCAGCAGGACACTTCTAGTTCATGCCACAGTGTTGCATCTGCATCATTTACTACAGGGTGGACAATATTGTATCTCAGAACGGCACTTTTAATGTTATCCAGAACTTTCTCATTTGGGAATTTTGCTGAATGGACACCAACAATAACAAGACCATCTGCAACGAAAAATGAAGTTGTGCACTGAAATGTATTTGAATTAAAAAAAAAAAGGAAAAATGAACCACAGTTATAATCTGACTGCTTCCCAGAATGAGAGAGTATTTGAACAAACAGAAAGCAACTACATCTCAGTAGGAATATAGATAGCTATGGATAGAAAATACTGAAACTCAGAAATAACACTTCCACAAAATTACCAAATTTTATGACCAACCAGCTGGTTGACATGAATTTTTCTTAGTTCTTGAACCTCCATATAGTAAGCCAGAAAATACTTTCAAAATAATTGTGAGTAAGTTGTAGCTGTTCAACCAATACTTGGGGCTTTTTTAAGACACTTAACACACTTCTTTGCCCTCTTATTCCTATACACAATTATGGTGTTTTAGAAAATTCTTTTTCAGCTAAGTAGAAGCACAAAAATAGTAACAAATTATGGAACTCCAGAACTACCTGGACATATCTACCTCTAGATAAACAGTAAAAGATACAATGAATAGGCCTCTGAAATCAATATAGTATTCTGTATTTCAAATAAAAATGGCAGCACTGACAACTATGACAAATAACACTCATTACAAACAAGGCAGGCTTGAGTATGACAATTACTTATTTAAAAAACTAAGAAGTCACTCTAACTGTTACAGTCTTATCAACTCTATTGGAGCAGAAGTGTTGTTGTAGTTGCTGAATGTTGCAGTATCAGACAGCTGAAGCTGTACAATCATTAACTGCTGAAATCCAAACAGCAGGTCAAATATTTTAACTGCAAAGAGATCAGCACCAGCGCTTGTATCTGTCCTTCAAAAACATCATTAAAGCTAGAAAGACAATTCTACAGTGAACACCTGAACAGCACAAGTAAGGTATAACATCCCCTCATGAGGAAAACTGTGGAAATGATGGATGCTATGCTCAGAAGTAACAATATGCACTCTATTTAAAACACTTTGAAGGATTACAGCAGAGCACAACACTGGATTTATGCCAAGCTATTTCTGAATATTAAAAAGTACTTCCTCTTATAGAAGTAACTTCTGAACTGCTGATAACATGAACTGAATATGCACTGGGGTTTAAAATAACTTTCTGAATGCCACTTGAAATACAGAAATAGCACCACTGAAGATAACAGAGAGAGCATATCAGATAAAGATGCTGGGCGACATTCAATCCTATGGAAAGCAGTCTTCATTTTGAAACAGATCTCCTGAAGTTCCAGACAATAGAACTATGGCACACGTACTATAATATTTATAATGATTTAGGATCACCCTAACATAGCCTCTGTGTTTAAACTTCTCCTGTTTGGTGATGACACAGCTAAAGTTTCAATGTGCTCCATGTAAGGGCATTTGAACCACATTAAAACAAAGTCATCAGAGTATGCATGTACAGAGTATGTATGTACACAATGTATAGCCAACTAGATCAAGGTTTGCTCTTGTAACTAAGAAAAAATAGGCAATATACCTTCAAGTATTCAAACAAGAGACTGAAGATTCAAATGCATTATGAGACACATGCTTTGCCCAAGCAAGATGTTTTGTTCTTCCAACTTTTATCTTTCTCAACCTTCTCAAGTCAACAACTGCCCCCTCCCCTTTCTCCTAGTAATTAGTAAATCTCATTTGCCTTGGGTGAAGAAGATGCACACTGATATAAGACCATGTACTGAATTTTTTTCCCATGGCTTAAAAACCCACCACCCTTACTGTCTCGTATATTTATACATATTACTGTAATGTTAAGATTTAGACACATAGCACAGCAAAGAGAGATTAAATAATCCCGAAAGGGCTGACAATCAAGACATTAAAACCAAAAAGGAGATCTACAGTGAAAAAAACACAATGTATTTTTCTTTTTGTTTGAACTATCAAGCACCTTAATCTCTTCCTGAATCCAACTGCTATCCTGTGCTTCCCAATGGTTTAAATTTAAGATTAATGTTCGACTCACCTCTTCTTTCCTTTTACCTCCACTTTAACCCTAAGCATCTCTTTTCTCACTCCAGTTTCTACAGGAACAGCATAGATGAAATCCAAAGAAAACTTTCAGGGGTAGTTCAAATACAAAAATAATTTATCACCCATCAGAAAAGTAGTTACTCTTGTGACAGAAGTTTAATACAAGTCAAAGGAAAAAATATGTCTCCAAGTGGACCTTTAGTTCAGAGTGCTGCAGCCTCTTCTACACCAGTACAGAGACATTTAAGGACCTTTAAGAGAAAGCTTGTGGGGAAAGGTTGTTAAAATAAGTATTTTGTTATCAGCTGATTTAACACCTTAGTGTTAAAAAATAGATTAAGGATATGACAGCTATATTATTACACTCACAGTATACTATAAAATAGTTATCATTTAAAGGTATTATTCATTTTACGCCAATATAATCTTCCAAAATCTGTATCTGAACCTTCTTCCCAACATGCCTGATCCACAACAGTTCGCTTATCATTTGCCATTCACCTTCCACTTAAAACTGACTCCCTCCAAAAAAATGCCATGAAAGTTTTTCCTTGTAAGACAAAGTTCCTATTATTTGAAACGTAACATTGCATCTCAAATTTCTGCAAAGCAAACATCTAAGCTTTCCACGGTAGAAAAATTTGTTTGAATCTTCTGTGAAGTACTAAGTAACCTATCTAAAGCACTACGTAAATTTCAAAGATACTGCAATTTCCTTCTCTAGTGAAAAAGGTAACATATGAAAAGAAACACTGCCAAAATTAAAACCAATCAGAAACAGCAATGGAGAACCAAACATTATAATGTTATTTACTACACATATATTGTATTCCACACAGTATTTTAGGACCGAAAGTAACACTGTTCTTCATCTCCCTGTTCAGTCTAAT
This sequence comes from Rhabdornis inornatus, assembly GCA_013397075.1. NCBI lineage: Eukaryota > Metazoa > Chordata > Aves > Passeriformes > Rhabdornithidae > Rhabdornis > Rhabdornis inornatus. The sequence continues at coordinate 242,984 of VWZS01007619.1, read as the reverse complement.
AAAATATCCCAGGTAAGTGAGTAGCTGACACACTCTGTGTGAGACTACAGCTTATCTCATGACAAGACACTGCATTCTAAACAGAAATTACCCTGCATTTTTATTCAGTCAGAGTGAGAGACAGATCTCATTTCAGAAGTGACTTTAAAGACCATAATTCCCTCTTTAGAATACAGGGCTATTAATGGTATACAACATGATGCCAACACAAAAAAAAATTCTATATCAAGCTTACATATTTTGTTATTTCAGTTCCAATGGAAAAAAAAAGTAATCTATATCCTATTCTACCACCTGTCTATATCCATTCTACCATCTGTACTATATTCTTCTCATAGCTGGCTCCTCAGACAAGGGTAAAAAGTTACCTACTTATATTAATTTTGAGCCTGTATCTCACATTTTTGACTAGCTTTTTGAAAGTCACCATATTTATAGAAGTATCAGATCTTGGCTTTAAGCACATATCCTGTTTGTCTAATTACACAGACATAACAGATACTTTATTTAAACCCATTTAAAAATGTGATGGAAGTCACCTTTTTAGGCTACTTAAAAGATTAGAAGACATTTTTAGACACCCCTGAAATACTGCCAACAGCTTAGTAACCAGCAACAAAGTGACTCAGCTCCTCAGCCTACAACAGTGCCAGGAAATTCTATTCCAAGCCAGCCAAAGCACTTTTACCTTTATCAGAGTACTGGTGCTCTAAGGCATGGAGGTCAGGCAGCAGGTGCAAGCAATTGATGCAGCAGTAAGTGAAGAAATCCAACACCACAACTTTTCCACAAAGGTCTTTGTGAAGAGAAATAGGACCTTCAGTGTTTAACCACTGCAGATCTGGAATTCAGAGAACAGTGACAGCCAGTTAGGGGAAGGGAAGGGTAGGGAAAGGCACCAACACCAGAAAATGCTCCTGGTACTTTTAACTTTAAAAAAACAAAAGAGTTTGACATCCCTTATTATGCAGGGAGAAAAGCAAACATAAAGTCTTTTATTTATCTAACTCATCCTTATGTTCTGCAATTCTTCATAATTACTAAATGAAAATATTATTAATAAGATCCACTGTAATATGAAAGTGTAATTTATATCTTTACATAGGTACTTTTTAATTGAAAGAACATGTAAGCCTCAGAACAAATTTCATACATTTTAAAACATCATCTACATTATTCAACCCCCAACAATGTCATTTGGGTAACAATCCATTATTTAAAACTCACATAAAGGCTACTAAAAGTTTTGAAGTGTTAAACTCTTAATGATTTTTTCCAAATCAACGGTTTTGTAAAGAACCGATTTCAGAGATCATTGGAATATTCTTGTGCTTACAGCTTTGATCTTGATTTTCAAAGTTTGAAATGATAAGTATCAATTAATTCTGTCACATGGGAAGAAATACAGCTTTTTCAGATATGCACAACAGTACTCCTGGTAATTTATTTTAACCAATTGATATATGAAAACATTCTTTCCTCCTCTGATCACATCAGAGGTACAAAGATAAGGAATAAATATCCTAGAATGTGGTCTGCCAGTATTATCTCCTAACATTTCTCAAAATTATAGAAGGAAAAGATATTTATGATAAAAGTCAAAACTAACTAGTTTTTGAACTTTCACTTTGACAGCTTCAGAAAATAACTTCTTACTGCTCCAGAAGTTATTCCCACTCAAGTCAGCAGGAGGCTTGTTTGTGTTTCACTAAGAGGAGGACTGTTCTCTGTCTCCATATATTTACAAATACAAATGGATGCATACACATTTAGCTTTGGTGAGAATAATGAGAATAATTCAAGTATATGCATTATTCCCATGGTGTAGGAGCTTTGCCATTCACTTTTCAAAAGAAAAGGGTAGTTTATAATTTTATAGCATTTCTCCCCTTTTCACTAGAATTAAAATACCTTTCATAGACACTAGCTACTTATTTGAGCTCTTTTTAGAGGAGAAAATAAGCCTTGACAGAACACTGAAACAATACTAACGGCAAAAGCTAAAATTCAATTCAGGGCCTCAAACCTAGACAGTGAGAGCATTCCTTTTGCTCCACTGGTTAAAAGCCATAATTCATTCCCATGATACGCTTGATTTTAACCCTGAAGTTCACCCCCTGAGGTCTCTGTCTCGCACTTTACGAGCTCCCACAGCTGCAGAAAGCCTCTCAAAGGTTAAAAAGACCCTGAGCAGGACTTGCAAGATCTTACAAGGCTTAACCTTTGATTTCTCCCTTGGCACAAGGAGAGACATAGAAATGTGTGAAAGGGGCAAACCACCGCAGGAGGACGAATGACATCTCCAGCACAGTTTGTATTACCAGGGGCACGAAAATCCAGAAGCGTGGCTAAGAGAGCTGGGGAACATCCTAAGGGGTGCTCCGGGAAACCAAGAGAGCCCAGGAGAACGCAAGCAGAATTAGTAAGGCTCTCACTATGACAGATATAAGTACACAGTACAGGTGGAGACAGATTTAGAAGAGAGGCTTCACAGAAAGTGATTTCGCAGACAGTACCCGGGAGAGGATGTTTAAAGGGGCTCTTTTGCCTTGCCCTTCGCTCCTGGTCCTTCCAGGAGTGACATTTCCTGTAGCTACAAGTGCCATTTAAACAGTGGCTCACGGGGTCTCGCAGGCAGCGGCACCTCCAGGCAAAGCCCACACGGAGAGGGAGAGCCGGGGCTCCGCCGCCTCTCCCGGGGACACCGCCGGGCCGGGCCGGGCCGGGCCGCGCCACCCACCTCCGCCGAACTCGGGCACCGCCAGGTCCCGCTCGCGGCTGTCCATTTTCTTCAGGTACTGGTAGACCAGGTTCTCCTTCTCCTGGGCGGTGTCGGCGTCGAGCAGCGCGTACTCGAGCTGTGTCTGGGCGGGCAGCAGCCCCGCCAGCCCGCCCGCCGCCATCGCCTCACCCGGCTCTGTTTACCGGCCTGGCGCTTCACCGCCGCACATTCGGCACCGCCCGCGGCGCCGGGGCGGAAAACCGCGCCTGAAAAAGAAAATTAAGCACAAAGCACAGACACGCAATAGCTAGTCTGTCTCAAAGCTGGAGCTCCTCGCTTATTGCCTGTTCTTACGTATCCTTGGTATCTACAGCAGCACATTCCCTGAGGGAGCCCGCGGTAGCGATTCCCGCGCAGCAGATTCAACACAGCCCGTGCGTCCCGCCCGGCTGCTTTAGCGTTTTTAAGATGTAAAAAATTGAGCAGAACCGGAAAAAGTCGAAACCAGGCTCCATTAATTTAAACGGTGGGATCTGGGAATTTTTGGGGGGTATACTATGGGAGAAGCGGAGAAGTTGAGCGACAGCCGCGGTGACGAACCTGCGGAAGCGAATGCGCGGCCGCAGCGGGGAACGGGAGAGGAGGCGCCAGGCGCGGAACCGGCGGGACCCGGGACGTCCCGGGAACATCCCGGGACATTCGGGAGCACCGGGGCGTCCCTGGGGGCATCTCAGGTCATTCGGGGGCACCGGGACATCCCACGGAGCATCCCGGACATTCGGGGGCACCAGGACATCCCACGGAGCATCCCGGACACTCGGAGGTACAGGGACACACCGTGGAGCAGCACCGGGACCCTCTGGAGCAGCATCACAGGACACTGCGGGTGACACTCAGGAGGAGCATCCCGGGACACCCCGACAACGACCCCGTAGCTCAATTCTTCCTCGTTTTGTTTTAAAATCTCCTTGCTCGGGCGGGAATCTTCAAAATCTTCCTGCCCCCGCCTTGGCCTGGTGGAGCTTACAGTGCGGGGGGAAGCTGAAGGAAATGGCTCACCCTGGAAGGCTTTACAATCTCGGGCCCTGTGTAACAGGAGAAATTGCAAATCTACAAAGAAATCCTCATTAAATTATTTTTGGGATAGGATCCACCATGCTCCTGTCCCATCAGGGACCCCTGTTTGGTTTGTGGTCCAGTGTTGCTTTTTTGACATGGGCTTCTGGAGCTTTTCCTCGGATAGTGAGGAGTGGAGGGAAGAGAAAATATATTAGTGGGAGGAAAGGCAGGTTTGTGAACTGTTGCTTAAAAGAAAGGGGAATATTTCATGTGTTGCCCTGTGAAGATGGCATCTGAAGATACTTTATTGGAAGAGGACATTTGGGAGTACAAATCCATTAGGAAGAGAAAGCGTCAGAGTAATTCACAGAGCATCTCTACTCCTGGGCAGGAAGTAAGTGATGGTAAGGGCAGGCCAAAAAGAAAGGGAAATAGGAAAAAGAAATCCACAGAAAAAACTTATACACCTCAGAAAACCAAGCAGAGCTCACGGCCAGGTCAGGATGTGGATCAGTGTAAAGAAGACAGTAGTGTGCACTCCCAGGAAAGCGAGAGTAGCCTGGCAGAACAGAGCTCACAAAATACAAAGCCCGTTCATGATGGGTTCTGTCCCAGCTGCCAGATGCCTTTCTCTTTGCTGTTGGTCCAAACACCTCAGTGGCACGTCTATGAATGTTTGGAAACTCCAGGACCCGTTGATAAAGGTATGAATAGAATAAGAAAAAAGTCTTCAGAGAAAAGTTGCAGACTTCTCGTGAAATGTTGCTGCAAACCTGGTTTTCTTTAATTCAGCCCAAAATCTGAAATGGTAGTTGGTTTGACTTCTATCATGCTTTATTATGTTGTTACTGATCAGTCCTATTTTTGTATGAAATTTTTGCTTTTTTGTGAAGAACATGGAAATCTGATGTGAAAATCTCATTTCAGAATCTAATCTCAAAACTCTGAGAAAGCTTCTTGACTGTTTATGAAGTTTTAGTATTTCATTGAACAAACTGAAGGTGTATATTTCAAGTAATGAAACCTAGTGCAATTACTAAGTCAGTGTCAGAAGAGAACCTTCAGGCACAAGAGTGGTACTTTTGACTCGAAGCTTCTATCTCCTTAGGTATAGATTTCATTATCTTGTATTCATGTTGATATGTGATTTGTTCAGTTCTCTATGGACATTTGGAAGCTGAAATATGCTAATTTACTTGAAATGTTAGCTTGTGGGCCACTATGGTTTAGAAATTTTATAAAGAAATAGAGATTAACATTCCTGTATCATAAGACAACAGTTTGTTTTGAGTTCTGTACAAGAGGAATAAAACTGACACAATTCAAGTTCTAGTTTCATGAGGAAATACCATATCTGAACAAATTCATGTATCTAATTTATATCCTTAATGCGCCTCATAACTTTCGTAAAACAGAAAGCATATAGTCAGGAAACGTGAGTAAATGCAACTACTCTCCTTTTTATATTTTGATAACTTTCCTTGAATTTCTTCTTCAGAACAATGACATGTAAGTCCTTACATGCTGATTTTGGCAGTGCTTTTAATTTAAAGCAGGTGTTTTAACACCTCATTTCTGTCTTACTCCCATAATTAACAGGTGAAAAATCCTTCTGATGGTTGATGCACTCACTTTAAAAGCCTGAAAAGTTAGGCTGGCAAACTGTTAGTGGGAAAGGTTTAGGAAAGAGCTATGTTTGGGGTTTTTTTTCCTCCTATAGTCTCAATGCTGAATGTTTTCTTCATATAGGTAAATGCACAGCTCTTTATTTTTTTTCCTTAGTGTGTAATATCAGATAATTTGAAATGGAATTTCAGATTAATTCAGAAATGAGGTTTGGTTTGTTTGTTACTTATGTTTTAAATGTACTGGCTGTTTCTGGTGCTGCTTGTCTGAGCTTGTTGCTTGAGTGTGAGACATTTCTAAACCAGAGGCCATGTGATTACAGGAGCACAGCATTGAAACAGGGTCAAGTATTCTTTTGTTAATGGGCTGTGTAATTCAGGCATAGTGCTGTGTGAGCAGCAGCTATTTGGTTTTAGGCTGGAAGCATTCATATTTCTCAGCTCAGAGCAAGAAGTCTTGGTAGCTTAAAAATTACTTTTTACTTGTGCCTTCTGTTCTCCAGCAGCTGTATTTGTAAGAAAAAAACTCCTAAATGTTGTGTCATATGTGATTTTTATTTTAACTATGCCAGCTGTACTTGCAAGGGTATTAACATTGCACCTTTGTTTAACTTTTTCCACAGAGTGTCCTGATGGTTTGCTGTGCACCTCCACCATTCCATCTCACTACAAGCGTTACAGCCATTTTCTACTTGCAGCAAACAGGGCAGGGGAGTATCTTGTAAACCCCCTGGGAACCACTGTAGAGATGAAGATGGCATGTCCTACTGTTGTAAAGCCCAGCTGTTCCCCAAGTTATGCAGAGGAAACCCCATGGAATGAGAAAACCTCTACTGAAATAAAGCACTTCTCAAATGATGACTGTGCAGAAATGGTACAGAATTCACCACAAATGAAGTCTCTAAATACAATTAGTGGAAGTACTTCTTTTTTTGCAGGTGTTGAAAAACCTCAACAGGCACTTCAGCTCCCACAGACAACAGATAATCGTTGTAAATTTGAATTTTTTGATTTTGCATCCTCTCAAGAAAGTGAAACAGGAAAAGATCTGTGTATTGAGAAAGATACAAGTCAGCCAAGTCTGCTACAGTCAGGGGTAGACTTCAATGACTGTGAAATTTCTTACTCTCCATTAAGTACGTTTGAGGAAAGTGAAGAGGAGGAGAAAGTAAAAGTATCACAGAATAAATTATTCGAAGTGGAGAGTTCAGAAGATGATTCTGATTCTGTGGTGTTTAAAACACTTGATGAACTCTTACAGAGGAAGCCTCAGTATGAGCATACGAAAATGGAAAACTTCATAACTAAAAGAACTCTCTGTGAGGAAGAAAATCCACTGAACCATCTAGATCCTCAGCAAGGGGTGGCAGCCAGTGGATCCTCTTTTGCTTCTAGTTACAAGGAGGCTGAACAGCCAGAATTGATTTCCTCTGCTACCAAAGCAGGAACCACAGAGTCAGAAAATGCCGATGCTTGTGCTTTGGATTCTGCATATGTGAGTTTTACTGAGGCATCATCACTGCTAGACAGAGAAGATGCTGCCTCTCTTCTGACACAGAAGAGTAATGTTTTGAGGGAGCCAAGTAACATTTTAATTCATACAGATAAAGTGACTGCCAGTGCAATTGAAAAAACAGCTCACCAGGAGAGTTTGCAGACAGCAGTGGAGAAAAAAGGAAATCTTAGTACAGCTGCTGTGTGCTTTCCCAGCCCCATCTCTTCTAAATCAGTGCCATCTCTTTCATCAGCAACTATGAACACTAAATCCAGTCCTGCCAAAGAACTAAAGCAAATGGATATTGGTGTTTTCTTTGGGTTAAAACCCAAAGTGAAGGAGGAACACAAAGGAGCGGCATGTTTGAATGAGAAAAAGCGCATACCAGATTCAGTATCTCCTAATGGAAAGAGGCCCAGACAGCAAAAAAGGAAGGCTGAGGGGTCTGTGGAAGATGTGGAAGCAGTTACAGAAAGTTCAAGTAAAAATGAAGCCACAGCAGATGTACCTTCTGGTGGCCGACGAAGGTGGAGAAAAAAATTTAAAGAATTACCTACTACAGGTGAAGAACCAAGAAAAAAACACTGTCCCTTTTACAAGAAAATACCAGGTGAGAGGTAACTTAGTTTTTTGTAGAGGTTAACTTATTTTGGCTGGAGTGTTGCTTCTTTGTCCTAATGTTAAACTTCAGTGTTTTTATTGTTGATAACTACTTTCTTAAATTATTTTAAAAATATATCTGGTTAATATACACTCCTAATTCCTGAAATTAATTTTTTGCATTGTATCATTTGTGCCTGAAAATAGCATTGTCAATAGCAATAATTTCCTTAACACTAAGGTAAAAGAAGTGAGTTTAATTTTGCATTTGAAATTCAGTAGTATTAGAAGTATGATTTATTTCAACTATGAAAACAAAGAAAGAAAACCGAGCAGAAGAGTTTAGTTAAGAAAACAGCCAAGAATTTCTCAAGGTATCCTCAAGCAATTAGGTAAATTAAAGAATGATGGTTCAGCATCTTAAAAAGCTTCAGATGCTCACACCACTGAAGTTAGTTTTGAGTTTGGTACCTCTCAAACACTTGACTTTTATTGGTTAGGGATTTTTACTTAGATCAGACTGCTATGGTCTGATCTATGCTTTTTTTGACTTGAAGTTCTAGCCTCAGTTTAGTGGAAATATTTCTAGTTCTGCTAGAAGATCTGGGAAATTAGTGTAAAATAAAATGAAAAATATTTGAGTGCCACCAGCTGAATTAGTTCTGTGCACTGTTTGGTGGTTTAAGAAAGTATAACCCAATGGAAAAGGACTGTTTATCAGCATGTTTAAAATAAGTGTTTGCAGAGAGAAGGGCTGTGTTCTATACATCTGTCTTTATGCAACATCTTTATACAAACACTGAAAGCATACAATGCCAAGTCAGGCATGTTTCATCTCAGCAGATAAATTTGAAGACCCCAGGTTGCTTGCTTGATAATTATGTTATTGCATGCTTTGAGAGGAATATTAAATTTAGAGTAATTGAAGAATTGCAGCTTGATTACAATATGCAATTCTGCTATGCTGCAGTTACCTGTTTCATGTTAAGACATTAGTATTAAATTTCAATTGATGTGAACTTTCAAAAATACCAGTTGAATGCAGATAAATGTGCCTTATTTGCTTAACCAGTTGTCATCTATATAAGAGGGCAGCTAAACAATGTATTTGGGAGGCCTTTGAAAGTATTTGTTTGTGAACACCTAGTGAAATTTTTATTTTAATAAGTGAAAATCTTTTTGCAACTCTTGACTGATAGACAAAACATGTTAATTTTTAAATGGCTCCTTCAATTGTATGCAGAGTAACTATTACCTTTTAATTGGGAAGAAAGAAAGAAAACAAAATCAACATCTGATTAGAAATTGGTTCTGAACTATGCATTTTTACTGACTGGTTTCTCTTCCCTCTTTACTGCAGGAACTGGTTTTACAGTGGATGCCTTCCAATATGGAGAAATTGAAGGCTGCACAGCTTATTTCCTTACTCATTTTCACTCTGACCACTACTGTGGACTAACAAAAAACTTCAGGTTTCCAATCTACTGTAATAAGGTAAGGTTTTTCAAGACTGCTAGATACCAACATCCATACACAGCTGTAGTCACTTTTGTACTGATGGAAGTAAATAGAAGATCAGTAGTTCTTGTATTGGGTCAGTGGATATATACAGGGGAAAGTGCATTTTGTTTGTGAGAAATACTTACCCTGATTTGACTGATCAAGAGGATTAGTGAAACTTCCCTGACAAGATACCATGAAAAAAGATCAGGTTTAAAAAGGCTCTCTAGAGGCCACATAGATCAATCTCCTGCACAACATCTACCTTCAAAGTTGGAACAGACTGCAGGGAGTCTTTTGTCAGTCAAATTTTGGACATAAGCCAGATTTTACTAAGTCTCCTTGCAACCTGTTGCAGTACTTACCTTTTCTGGGATTTTTTTTCCCCCTAATAATATATTTGAAATTTCTGGTAGGGCACCTTGCCTAATCAACACATCCAGAGCTTGCATCAAAAAGTATTTGATTCATTCTGGAAGTTTTTTGGAATGCTTGTGTCGTGTGTTGCCCTTGCAGTTGGAGTGACTGCAGTCCTGCACCATAAGATCGAGGGGCCTGTTGTCTGGAAACTTCTTCATTTGTTTAAAGAAGATTTTACCCACCTCTTCCTCTTGACTTGATAGTCTGCAACAGATCTTCTTCCCCCTTGTTTGCCTCCTCTCTGGTAGCCTATTGACAGGCTTTGGAAAGTTTGCTATCTAAAGACAGCTTTCCTCAGTTTGCTTTTTGAGAAGTGAAATGCTGCTGAAAGGCTTGATTATGCCCAGGGCCTTATACTTTCTCTCTAAGCCATACTGGCTTTGAGAGCTTTTGTTTCTGATACAAACATTGCTTCTTTTAGATTTTGTTCCTATTTTAAATCCTTCGTGTTCCAGATAACTGGCAATCTGGTGAAGAGCAAACTCCGAGTCCAGGAGCAGTTTGTCCACGTGCTGCCGATGGACACACAGTGTGTGGTCGATGGGATCCAAGTGCTGTTGCTTGATGCCAATCAGTAGGTATCACTGCATTTCTTGTCCAAAATTTCTTACAGGTAGCTAGCTTTTGAAATAGGTGAGTTATCTTCAAAAATGAAACAGACTTTTGAATTTAATTTAACTTTTTTGTGTACATTGTGTTAACTACTTGTAGCTCTATCATTTTTATGTTTATTGAGAGGTTGAATGATTTTCTACTGGTCTGGATACTTCCTGGTTTTTGGTGTCTAGTTGGGAACCTAGTAGATTTGATAATCAGATACATTAGGTTTCTGTAGCTTGGACTGATGACAGGGCAATCCTGAGCTAAAGAAAAATGTGGGACTTTGGATCCTGTGAGAGACGTAACCTAGCTAACATTTTGAAAATTGAACTTTGAAGAAAAGGCTGTTGAAATCTGGGCAAGATTTCTACTGAACTTGGTGATAAAGGATGAGATTTTTGTCTGTTAGACTGGTACTATGTGATAATGCTGGATTTAAAGTTCAGTAGCACCTGACTTTCAGTCCTGTGCCAGTTTTGCCTCTGGGTACTTTTTTTGGCCATGGGCTAGAGGAAGACTCCCTTCCCTACAGTACACATATTGAAATGCAGGACAGTGTCACAGCTGGTTTGAACATTGCTTAGTGTAGGATTTGCTTACACTTGGAGAGATAAATCTCCATTAAGTCCTCTGAGAACCCTCTCTAGGAATGAAGGAAGCCTTGTTGCTTCAGTAACTTGTAGACTTCTCATTTTTCCTATTTGTCCCTCTGATTCTCTGCTCCAAAGCTGTACTTACCTTAGCTACAAAGTTCACCTTCTTGATGAGTTCACCAATTCTGTCATTTTAACTTTGTTTCATGCCAGTTTTTCTTTTTTTGGGATTTCATTTACCCTTTACAGATGTCTGATATCTAAAATAGTCCCACTCAGGTTTTCCAGTCTGAGCTCTTGCCCTTCAGAAAGCTTTAGCAAGCAACTGCAGAAGGCATGATGGATTCACTGTCACCAATAAGGGAGTTGTATTTATAACCAGGGAGTTCTGGATCTAGGACAACATTGAAAATCTGCAAATGGAATTTAAAAGAAAAAGCTCCAGTAAATCCTGCAGGAAGGAAGATGAGTCTACAGCAATATAATTCTGTTTTTCTTGAACAAGAATGCTGCTTCTCTTTGGTGTGCTGTTTCCCCTTTGAAACAAGTAATAGAATGATTGCAACCGAGGCAGGATCTTTGTCATGTCTAGAAGGTGGGGCATCCCAAAAAGGCAGTTCATGTTTGATTGCTTTACTGTTGATATGAGTTTTGTTTCTTCTTTCCATCTCAGGTGAGAACTCAAGTTAAGCTTGTGTGTTGTTGAAGTCAGTAAGTCAGAAGTCTCTCTGAATTCTTCAGAGAGAAATAGGAGTGCAAGAATTGAATTAAAGCCTTTAAATAGATTACATATATTAAGCTACTCACACAAGGTAGAGGTGAAAGTTTAGGTTTTAGTGTAAGTAAGTAAAATAAGTTTTAAGTGCTTTTAGTAAGCAAAAAGTCTTAGATGCCAGTGTAAAAATGCGAGTTCTTAGTGAAGGTTAAAAAACATAGTCCTAAATACTAGTGTTTTTGTAGAAGCTTCAAGAACATAGTTTTAAACATAATAAAACTATAGTAAAATATTGCGTACATTTTTCAGATAAAACAAAATAGACCATATACGTAGTTTATATGTAACCTGGCATGCTAAAAAACTAAAATTCTAATAAGTTAAAAAGTAGTAGTCCAAGTTTGTGTCTTAGCTTGTTAAGAAGTTTCTATATAAGAATGTGCATTAAGAAAAACGGGTGCATTTTGCCATGTATTTTTTTGCCATTGCATTTTGCCATTGCTTTACTTTGCTTTTGCCTTTAAAACTAATGTACTTCTACAATAAACAACTTTATAGCAACTATTAACTACTTGACTCATTAAAAAAACCAGCCCAACAAGTGTAGGTGCCTAAGAGCACCCAGAGGTTTTAACCTCGCAGTATGGTTGGATTAGCTGCAGAATTCCTTTAGAAATCAGGAATTTCTAGCTAAATTAGTCTGCATAGCAGCTGTGATTTAAAATGCTGTTCTGCACATTTCTACTACTGAAAGGTGGTCTATCTCCTAAAGTGATTTATCAATATAGAGAGTTAATATAATTTGTTTGGGGTTTTTTTTGTTGTTGTGTTTCAGTTGTCCAGGTGCAGCAATGATCCTGTTCTACCTGCCAAGTGGGGCTGTTATTCTGCACACGGGGGACTTCAGAGCAGACCCTTCCATGGAGCGCTACCCTGCTCTGATGGGCCAGCAAGTCCACACCCTCTACCTTGATACCACGTAAGTTGTCTGGAAATTGGTGGGGTTTTTTTTGGCTTGTTCTTAGTCTTTTCAGTTTAGTAAGGTTTTATATGAACCAAACAAATGTAAGTGTAAATTACATTGCTGTGATAACACTTGTTAGCTCTATTCTTGTTGAATAAAAGCAGATATTTATTAAGAGTATGTGTAGCTTGTTCATTGGTTATGCTGCTACATTAGAGAATGAAAGTAGGTGGTGGAAAACATGTTGAAGTATTTGCTCAGATCACCACATTATTTTTAAGTGGTATTAAATTCTGGGTGTCAAAACTCATATATGAAGTGTTCAGCTCTAAAACAAGAGGCTTATGGAACACTAGTTTTCAGTGGATTCAACTCTATTATGAAAAGAGATGTGAAGGAATTAAATGGTGAAAGAATGCCAAAAGGTTGAATAAATTTTGGGGATTTTCATTAGACCTCTCTGAGTCATGTATATAAAATCATTTTTGTGTGAATGATGACTAATACCCAGCTGCAGACTTTCATTTCTGTTCCATATGTTTCTGTGAATTTGTAATGACTTATATTATGGTTTGTGTATATGACAAAAAATAGATGTAGGGATATAATCAGGACATGATACAAATATCTGACTTGCAAGAATGTTTGGTATTTATGAAGAAGAAAATGTAAAATTCAGTGTCAGAATTGTAGAGAAAACACTGATACGTTCAGTGTAATTTTTGTTGCAACAATTTCATTTGGGCACCTCAGTGTTTCTAATGGACTGCAATTCTATAGAAGAATAAGGTCTTTTTCCCATACTGTGTACGTGGAGTTTTGAGGGTCTTCATGGTAATTTCAGATGTCTTTTATCTTGTGTAACAAAGTGATATCTTTTGTTTCCATGCCCCAGATACTGTAGCCCTGAGTACACTTTTCCTCCCCAACAAGAGGTTATCCAGTTTGCTGCCAACATTGCCTTTGAGACAGTGACTTTAAACCCACGAACTCTAGTTGTCTGTGGCACTTACTCCATTGGAAAAGAAAAAGTTTTCTTAGGTATGTAGAAAAGGTGTACTGGATCAAATAACTAATTTAATATCTAATTAAATGTTACAAGATGGCTTACTTGAAGAAACAAAAGGTTGTTTAGTCTGAATGTTCAGATAGTGTGTAAAGAAATGAAACATATTTAATAATCCTCCTGCTATTTTTTTAGTTTTCTAATCAATAAGTTTTAACTTCTGAAAGAATCAGTGTTCTACCATGTTTACAACCTTCCCCCCATACTGAATATACATATGGCCGGTTTATGTACTAACTGTATGAATCTCTTTAATTGATTGTGGTAAGAAAGTTGCTAAGGGTGATTTTAAAAAATAAATAAATAAGGTCTTTATGACACTTTTGTTGTTAGTAATTTCATGCTGTCAAGAAGCAGCAAAGGAATGTTATTCTTAGATTTCTGTTTTGAGTTTTTCTTTCCAGTTTATATTATACATATTTTCTGACTAAATGAAGATCTTGTGTGCTATGCTTCATGCAGTTACAGCACCAGGAACCAACATGATTGCCCAAATGTCTGCTTCAGAGCAGGCAGATGTACACTATTCGTGCTTTTGTGTATATTTAAAGTCATCAATACAGGACTTACTTTCACTGGAATTTAGTCTGTCTTCATTGTGGGCTGTTTGTCACATATTCCAAAAACTGCATGTTTCTGGCATCTTTGAAATAAATACCAGTTCACCTCAGTAACATTCTACCAAAGAAATGTGACTTTAAATTTGTCAAGGTACTTTTGTAATTGTCATACAATTGGTACTTTCCAATTGTCATACAAAATTCTGCTGCTAAGATGTAGGGGACAAAGGTTTTTAACACCAATTATAGGATTCTCTTCTTAACGTTAGAATACAAAACACTGTGTCCTGTTGAATATGGATTTCTTTTCTAATAGTAAAAATTATCTTGTACAATAATTAGGACTATCTCCAAAACAAGCCAAAAAGGAACTCTTACAATTTTCTTTATCTGATTTCTTCCTAATGAATTCTAAAGCAATTGCTGAAGTTCTGGGCTCAAAAGCAAGTGTGTCCCGTGACAAGTACAAAACCCTGCAGTGCTTGGAGTCAGCAGCTGTTAATTCCCTCATCAGTATGGACTGGAAGGGTACTTTGCTTCATGTTCTTCCCATGATGCAAATAAATTTTAAGGTAAGTTCAGAAAATGGACTCTGTAGATGAACCTGCTAGTAAAATTCTTGGCTCTTCCCAACCGGTGCTGTGTTTGGTGCTTTTTAACCTCTTGTCAGATCATATTTATTTAGTGGAGCTTTGACATGTAGCAATACATTGAAAATGTAATGCAATTAAACATTAATAGCTTCTCCAAACATGATGTGGTGCTTGTACAAGATAAGGTGAGGCTTGTTCAAAGACCTACTCTTTGCAGGCTTTTTTGAAGTAGATTTGTGTAATGACTGCCTGATCTGTCCTCCTAGCAATTAATATATTGGGACATGGAGTTCCTGTTTTCAGCCTGTCTTTTACCTGGTCCAGTGTAGGAAGAGTCTAAAAGGATTTTCTGGCTGTGAGCCTCTGTTTTGAGGTAGCCTATGAACATGGCCAAATACCAGTTCTCTAATGTCACAAAAGCAAGTAAACCAGTTAATTTTAAAATATTATTTCATCTTAGTTGAATTCAAATGCACATTTGAATTGAGATTTGAGACACTGAGTTGTTGAATGTGGTTTTTCTGGGAATTTCTTAGTTTGGAAAGGTGACTAATTCCTAGGTTGTTTTAAATAGACTACAAATACTGAAGGGCAGTAAGGTGAAGCAGCAGGCTCTAGATTAAAGGTAACCTGGAAGAAAAAAAAAATAACAACCCAGTGGTTTATGCCTTACAGGCCTGGATTCATTTTTCTGTTTTGCTTCAGGCCTGCTGTGCCATCTCAAGCAAATCCTTCAGAGCAAGATAGTATTTAGCTGCAGGACTAGTTAAGGTCAGAGTTGACCTAAAAAGGAGTAAAAAAGGCTGTATGGTTTGGATGGAGCTGCAGAAGATGGAACTTAGTATCTTAATGCTTTAATTTTGTTCCATGATGTTTTCTGTGATGGAGAAGAAAATGAGTAATGGAAATAAGTATGGGTTTATTTTTAGTGTGTGTTGTCTTAAACAGTAATTTATTTTAGTTTCTTCTGCAAATTTCTTGGTCGCTATGTCAGCTGCCCCAGCATGAATGGATACTGACACAGCTGGACTTTCAGGGGGTGATTGAAAAGCTCAAGGGCAGCTTTACTTCCCAGAGGAAGGCAGTTGTGTCATGCAGGGTCTCACCTATGAGATCAGGCTCTAGACAAATCTACAGTGTGACAAAAGCCATGCCTGAACCCTGAAAAGGGCCAGGAAAGAAAGGCACAATCTGAAAGAAAGGCTCTGATCTAGTGGGTCAGAGTCCTGGTCTGGCAGCAGGGCTCTCTCT
Source organism: Rhabdornis inornatus (assembly GCA_013397075.1). Taxonomy (NCBI): domain Eukaryota; kingdom Metazoa; phylum Chordata; class Aves; order Passeriformes; family Rhabdornithidae; genus Rhabdornis; species Rhabdornis inornatus. Next base: position 227,221 of record VWZS01007619.1, on the reverse strand, counting down.
GCTGGGGCTGTGCCCTCAGGTATGGAGCTGAGTTGGTCTCGTGCCATCATTTGTGATGTTGTGTCCATGTAAGCTGGGGACACTTCCAGAGTGCCAAGCTGCCAATGAGGCTGCAGCTACAGGAGTGCCTGGGTGGAATGTACTGTCAGTAAAACGTGGAGAATTTTAAATGCTAAAAGATGGGTTCATATGATCATTTATCTTACTTCTAGATTTGATATATATTAATAAAATATATAAAAAAAACACCAGAGATGTGGTACTTCAGTGCAGTATTTGGTTTTACCCCAGTAAAATACAGGGATTGCTGTATGTACTGACAAATGGCTGTCCTTGAATAAGCCAGATGAGTTTAAGTGGTGTTAGGGCTGGTGGTAAATTAAATATTTAATCATGTTTGAGTGTTTTTCTACCTTATGGAATCTGTTTGTGTGCACTGCTGACTTTAGCAACACTCTGAATATCAGGCTGTCAGGGTGATTGAAGGAGGTTGGTGTAGCAGTGAAATGTATTTTCTATTCAAAGGGATGAAGGTTTAGGACAGTGTTGGCTAAAGCAATAAAAGAAGAAATTGGAATGTGCATGTAAAATGGACTTGTTATGAACAAAGACTGTAATAATTTGTTTTGGGGAAAGTGGCCATCTTTTCCAAAATGTATGCATGGTTCTTCTGAAACAAACAATTCTTTGTAATTAAAAAATGGAGGCTTTTGCCTAACTTTGCTATGCAAGGGAGAATTTCCAGGGAACTGAGTTCTGTGGGTCTATGGATCTCGTGTTTAATTCAGCAAGGTCTTGTACTGGCATTGAAGTGAGACTTTCAGAAGTGCTTGTGACTGAAATGCACAAATTTTTTTATAAAATTTAAATTGCATCCTTAATGTGAATGTTGTACACTTGATTAATAACAAAATTCAAAAGAAGATTAGCATTGTTAATATAATAATCATTGCATTTGAAGTACTATATTTAGATTTCATTAGAGCAAGGGGAACAAATATGTGAATAATGTTAATCTTCCCAAAATGAAGTGTGGAGGAGAATTAGGCTACCACAGTTATACCTTTAATCAAGTGAGGACTGAACATTCACGGTATATTCAAAGTCACAGCAGTGAGCCATAATTCCTGTTGCTGAATGAGATGTCTGCTGTGGTAGGGTTTTTAAAATTTCTTTTATGTGCCTGGTTTGAGTTCTGTATGTTGCTACTGGACATTGCACTGAAGGTGTTAAACATGGCAGCTTTCTGCTGCCCTGTTTTATAGTTGTCAAGTGTCTGACAGGTTGGGTAGTGTTCTATTACAGTCCATCTGTCTCCCTCTACCCTCCTTTTGAATCAGTCTTTATCTTGTACTTGTCTCTCTCCTGCTAATATAAAGTTTATGATTTTGAGCTCTGTAACCTTGTAGGGCTTTCAAATTAGGAATTTGCCTGTAAGATTTTATACAGGACACGTGAAATTGACTTTCTATTTTTAACTTGAAGCAATACTGACTTTGCTTTATCCAGGAATAGGATTTTACATACTTGGAAACTTTTTCAAGGTAATTTTCGTTTTAGAGTGAGAAGGTGAGAAGTGGTTTCCTTCCTGTCTTGGAGAAATGGTAAAACATGGTTTAGTGCTCAGAGCAATACTCAGGTTGTGCGTGGGCTTGCTGTAAGTTTTTTGGTGTAGGTTAATTAACTCTGGTTGCTTCTGGGCATAAGCAGGTGTCAGGACTTCTGTGGCACTGCAAATGAACCAGATGATTTTGCACTGAAGCAGCATTTCACCATCTTCTATCTCCACCACCTACTGACCTCTAGTTTAGAGGAGGAAATGAATGATTTGTGGAGCAAGATTTGTAAGAAGGTGTGATTATTCCTTATGTGTTCTAATCTGTAATGCATAGCTGTTCATATGTGCCTAATTCAAATGAAGAAATTTCGATCTGAAGGGACAAGTTGTTTTGCAAATGTTAGTATTTATTATTAATAATTTCAAGGTAGATGATCCTTAAGATTAAAAAACACCAGCACATGAAAATGAAATGTGTCTGAAGCCTCTCCATCATGAAATGGCCAACCTTTAGTCTAATTAGCTATTTAATGGGATTAAGTATATGCTTTTTTTTTTCACAGGGCTTGCAAGATCACTTGAATAAGTTTTCTGAGAATTTTGATCAAATTCTGGCATTCAAACCTACGGGATGGACCTACTCGGATTCATGCCTTTCTCTGGAAGATATCAAGCCTCAGACAAGAGGAAAAATCACTATATATGGTAAAAGAGTGGCAGAGATTCAGTGCATTTAGCTTTGTGTGGATGCTTTTCCTATTTTTATTCTGTAAACTCTGACTGATTTTTGTAACTGTTGCTTTTTCTGGTAACTCATTGAGAAACTGAACAAATCTTCAGGAGAGACCTGTGAAATGAGTAATTGAGAACACCATCAATGCAGATTTTTACATATATTTTGCACATGTCCTTGTTATGCAAATAAAGACTTCCATTTGATACAGGTAGAGATTCAGGGATGGAGTATTGGCCTGACTGATGCTGGTGGCAGTGTAGTTCCACAGCCAAGATTTAGTTCTGTGTCTTGCTTGTTTCTGAGAGAGTGTGTCTTCCTCTCGGTTCTTATGGGTGGGTGGAGCTAAATCCCTTACCATTCCTTTAACCAGATCACTGATGTTGCTTAGCTTGCACTGATGAGTGACTTAGTGGCTTAATGCAAGGTAATTTTCCTAGAAGGGAAAATTGGAGGGGAGGAGGTTGTTTTACCTTAGCTATAGACTTTGGATCCCAAATAGGAATTGAAAAAACCCTTTTATCTAAGCATTTCTTAGCTGGAAGGCTTAGAGGAAGCTAAGTAGACTGACAGATATCTGTAATTTGTTTTCCTTTCAGGGATTCCTTACAGTGAACACAGCAGTTACCTGGAAATGAAGCATTTTGTTCAGTGGTTGAAGCCACAGAAAATCATTCCCACTGTAAATGTTGGTGATTGGAGAGACAGAAGCTTGATGGAAATGCATTTTAGAGACTGGATGACAGAGGGCAATAGGCATAAATAAATATAAGGAAGAATGTTTCAAAGGAAGTAGGCTGGAATGGGAATTGAGTTCCTGTGAGTTTTATTTATCTCCCTTTTCCATGAAGCTTTCTTTAGGGAAGACTAAACTGCCATTCTTTGAAGAAAGATAAATTCAGGGAAAGAAAAATAAGGTACCTTGCTTTCTTGTATATCTGCTACTTTTTTACCCCTCCCCATAACTTACCATTTTTGCAAGTTCATATTTTAAGATAAAAATAACTTAAACTTTTCCCCTGTTCTTAATTTTCCTCAGATTGTGGAGATGCTCAGATGTGTAATGTTGGAGATTAAACAGCCTCCAGGGTAATTTCTGAAAATAAGTTACTGTGATAAATGAGACAATACTAATCTTATGTCACATGCTGTCAACTCAGGCTTCAGAGAAGCTCATTTCATGAGGCAGAACTGACTATTGTGATTTAAATATTTAAAAAAAAAACTTACCTTGTGAGAGACTATTGACTTGGGCTCCTGCAGCATATGTATTTTAGACAATTGTTTACAAAAGATGTTTTTGCATTCTGCTCAAAATTTTCTGCCCTTTTTTTGGTGATCTTTTTTAAAATAAAGAATGTATCTTATGCCTGTGTTCCTTCTGAGCAAAATACATGTCCTTTCAGTGCCAGAGTTGCTGAACAACTTGTCTGCACTGTCTTTTGTGAATGTGCTGTGTATGTTGCTGGTCTAAAGTTGCTTGTGTCCTCTGCAGTGCTAGTTCTCATCGGATGTTCAAAGCACAGAAGTGGTTCCTCACCATGTAATCTCCATTGGGGTTTGAAGGGTTGTTTATATACATGTTTGTCACTTGAATTCTGGAAAAACAAGAAAGGCAAATACTAGTACTGGCGGCAGAAAGGTAAATTTCACTTTGCCTTTTTTGCCCTGATTCCAGCAGATTATCCAGTGCAGCTTTTTCTGTATCTGCCTGGTTTATATACTGAAGTATGTGTGTGCATGCAGGCCCACTAGTAAAATTTTAATCACTAAAATAAAAACGTTCCTGACTTCCAGGATGGAATCACATGTAAAGAATCATTCCCCAGCCTCTCAGAGTAGCTTGTCTGGAGTCTTCAGTGCTATTTTTATGTTGTAAAAACATTTTTTTAATGATCAATGTGAGTATAAACATATCCTTGTCTCTGAGTGATGAGATCTGTAATGTGAAGTCACTTGTTTTATTTGTCTTGTGAAATAACTGAGAAACTGATGGCAAAAAAATTCTTTGTGCTAAAAGAATTGTGAATGAGTATTTCACTGACATACAGCATTGTTAAATGCTTCCATTTCAATTAAGCAGTTAAAGGAATCTGAAGCTTGTTTTACATCATGCATAATGCTAGCTGGCTGTCACAAGAACTGGTAACTCTCTTGGACTGGAATGCTCATTCCTAGGATTCCACTCCTTTTTGGAGGTGTATGAAGAAGTATCTTTTATGGCTTTTGCAAATACCAAACATGAATTAATGCCCTGTACAAATCAGAGCAAATGTGGGGATTCTATTTGGCAGGCAATTGTTTTTACCAACTGAATCATTAAGGAATTATGCATGGTTTTTTTTGGCCTCCAGGGTCTTTTTCCTGACTAATTTTTGCATGGATTACGGGCTGATGCTGCTCCTGGTTTTGCAGCTCCCTCAGTTTGTGCCTGCGGTGACTCGGAACCCAAACAATTCAACTTTCAGTGCAGCCTGATGAGTGTGAGGCACCTGTTACCTCCTGCTATCAGTTTCTAGCCTGTCAACCAGAATGAAGGGTTGGGTCTTTTTTCTTTTAAAAGCAAACTGATTTCTGAAACTAACCCCAGAAATACTGTATCTTGGAAGACACTGACATTGGCATCTGCTGGACTGACCCAGTTAATTCTGCCCTGATGTGCAGCAGATGGTCATGGGCTTGTTTCAGTCAGCAAAGCAGAAGGGCTTTAGTGCCGGAGTCTGCTCTGCTGTAGGTATTCCTGCATTGGCCCACTAGGTGCTTTCATTCCTCCCTCTTTCGAGTTTGTATCTGCACTTCCACCAGCTGGTTTTTGTGTGTAGATGAATTCTGCAGCATTTTATCCACCTTCATGGTTGGAGATCTCCATCTTACCCACTTGCTCCTCCTTTTTATGGAAAAAAGTATTTTCAAAAATTTATTCCTGAGTTTAGATTCTGTTCTCTTTATAATAAAGAAGATGATTAACAACAGGATTAGATTGTGTGGGAGGACATACAAGCAGATGTGGAAAACTAAATGTAACTAACAAGAATTTTGTGGGAAGATGTGTGGCAAGACTTTTTCCCTTGTCTTGGTGGTTCCAAGGGGCATCTCTCTGATGTCAGCAGTTTAAGTCCTTTGGGGAGTACAGAAAAAACAAATTTCAGTGTTACTGTACAGATGTCATTAATCAGGACTTTGAGTCTGGCTCTACTTTTCCAAATGAAGAATTTAAATTTTTTTTTCATTTTTTGGGCAGTGCTGGTATTAGAGATGGGTGAATGAAAACATTCATTATTTTGGTTGAGAGTGGGGGTTCTGACTACAGCAAAGGTGCCACCTTTTCACAGGCATTGGTGGGACTTAGGTCTCTGTGGTGCTATAGAAACCCTAGACCAGGATGCCCTGGACAGTGGGGTGGAGGAGTCAGCCTGTACTAACATAAATACTAGCAGATTTCACAAAAGCAAGATGGGCCTGGGAACATCCCAGAGGCTCTTCCTGTTTGTCTGGTGCTGACAGGCTCAGAGCAGAAGGCAAAGCAAATGAAAGGGGCAGCTGTAACACTTGCTTTCAAAGCCAGCCTTTCTAAAGAATCACTTTGTATTTCCCATCAGGACTCCTGCTCTGATTACATATCACCCCAATAGGCAGATAAATGAGCTAAAAGCAACTCTGTTGGAAAAGGGTAGCAGGAGGAGAGAGGGGAGATGAGGAGAGCGGCTCCTGGCTGTGCTGACTCAGGCACTGGGTTTTGGGCTGGCTGTGATAAATCAAAGCACCCACGGCCTGTGGCCACCCCTGGGGAGGCTGCTGGGAGGGCACGTGTGAAACATTGCAGAATAAAAGCATATGGGCAGCTAAAGGGAACTTCAGGGTGCCAGTATCTCTTTAAACCTTGATGTGAAATAACAATTGACAGCAACTTGGAGTGGAGAAAGGAACTGAGATGCCATTGGCATGGTTAAAGAATTTCTCTTATTTGATCAAACCTATCTGCTCATATGAGCTTTGTAAAGGCTGTTAGGATAAATTGCCATTTAAGTTTGTTTTCTTTTTAAGGAAGAGTGAATTCAGATATATCCTTCATGCAATTAAGGATTGATTGTGACTGAACATGAATTTTGAATTTGAGCACTGCTTCGGGGGGATTGTGGGAGACTTATTTCCATGTCAGGGTAAAAATGCAGTTATTGCTTTGATGTATTTTCTGTGTCTGAATAATTTTTGTTGAGTTTTCTTTGGTAGAAAAAAAAAAGCAGCAGGTGAGTTTTGAGAACAAGAGAATGCAGCACAAATATTTCCATCCTCCTTTAGCTACAGAAAACCAGCTGCTTCTCATGTCAGAACCACTACAAATAAGACCATTACTTTCAAGGGTGGGTCACAGGCTGCTTTATGTGTTAAGGATTTACAGTGAAATGATGCAATTTGAAATTTTATTCAATAGCCACCATTCCAAACCAAGTGTATTTGCAAAACATTCAGTATTAATGTTTTTAAACCACATGGTATTAGTATCTAGTGAGAATTATGACTGGGATGAATGAAATTCACAGGACATACTGAAAGCTTGTCAGTGCCAATAATCGAAAATCGAGGATCTTGTACTTAAGTTTCTTAATATACTTAATGTATATTAATATACTTAATGTACTTAATATTCTCCCCAGCAGTGCAGAGAAAAGCTAGAAGGAGATTTCAGCCTCTAACAGAAATGAAGGGATAAGACAGTCTGTCACTGTTTGCAGAGAAGGAAAACAGCACGGGAGAGCTGACTGCTGCCTTCCTACTGAATCTAACCAGCTCTACCTGCTGTCTGCTGGCAGGAGGTTTGGTAGAGGAGCTGCAGCCCACAAAGGCAGAGCCTTGCACTGCCTGGAGGCCTCTTCTCTTTCTCCCTTTTACTCTGGACCTTTACCCACTGTTGTACAATGGCACCTTGTTATCAAATCCCCAGCAAATACTTTGGCAGTGAAGAGGGTTTTCCACTCTGTCACATCTGCTCTGGTATCTCAGAGCAGATAGACACTTGTTTCTGCCAGTTTCCAACAAGTTCTTATATAAACCAAACAGTTTTAAAAACCTCTAAGCTTTCTCATTTGGCATTTCAGTTAAACTTTGTTCACCTTTCATTCTGTCTTGTCATGTCTTTCCTTACATTGTCTTGCTTGTAGGGGTGGAAGAATAGAAAGTTCACCACTCCAGAGAAAAAGATACAAGCACTGCACCAGAGGAAAAGTTGACATGAGGACACAAATGCCAACAAGGGTGACTTTGGAGCAGAGTTCAGCAAGACCAGGGCTGGCTGTGGGCTTCTGCATGTGCTGCCTCCTGCTGCCTTCCACGCCTCCTGCTTGTCCACCACCGTCTTCCTCCCTGCAGAAGCCACGATTTCAGTGAACTGTGTTTTGAGAAGAAAAGTTGATTTTTTTCTGATCACTTCAGTCGTTTGTCAGCTCCTCACAGAGACCTCCCCAAACACAGCACTGCCAGCAGCAGGATCTGACCCACTTTTCAGCTCTTCTTTCGGAGAAGAGATGGATTGGAGCATTTATCTCAGCAGGGCTTCTTCAATCAGAAAGGCAGGCTGGATTTCTCTTGTTACTGAGACCTTATTATTTACTTGGCTCTCTGCCCTGCTCTTGGCCACATCTATTGCCTGAACAAGGGAGGTAAAGCTGAAACTCTGTTCTTTGTGCTGCTACCCAGCGACCATCTGAGGAACTGAGCTCTGCAGCACAGCAGGAGCCTGGTTTTCCACTGCTACCTTCATGGGCACAGCCCAGCTCGTTCCTTGGAGCTCATCTGTGGGGCCAAGAGCCAGGCAGGGGCAGTTGGCATCCCACAGCATCACTGGGGCAGGGACTGACAGCCCTGGGGGCAGTGGGCCATGGCAAGGCTTTTATGGACTATCGGTGCCTTCCAGGACATGACAAACATCTCCACTAGTGTGTGAAGGTTCCTGATTTTCTGCCATATAAACCCAAAGTATTCTGTATTTGACAAAGGAGTGGCCGAGAGAGTGGTGAATGCAGGCAGGACAGCAGTGCAGTTAGTGACAGCTCATTAGGAAATGATTAACTCCCCAACTCCTTAGCAGATTAGTGGGGTGGGGGGCAGCAGGGATGCCCCCTGGGCTCATTTGGCAAAGGATGACTCAGAACCCAGGAAAAGTCAGGCTGAGGACAGCAGGTGATGACTCTGGAGCTGGTGTCAGCAGGAGCTGGGGGTCTGCATCCTCCCAGCCCACACCAGCATCACCAGCAAACCCCCCAACACTCCAGCTGGAGTTATCAGGGGAATGTTGTCATTCTAAACATTTCTAAACCTCCTTGCTGTGCACTATTCCCTGACAGTGTCATGACTTTGTCCCACCTGGAGGACCAGGGCAGGAACCTGCCATGAACATTTCCTGCTCCAGAGAGGTTCAGTTCAAGATGTGGCAGCAGCTCTGAGGGCTCTGAATGGGGCACGGCAGAAAATCTAATGGCCCTCATTCACCTGGTTTTCATACCAAACACAACCAAGGGGACAGCTGACACCAGCATATGGTGTCACAGCCCCCTGACAGGTGTGGGGCACTGGTGTGGGACCCTTTGGGGCTGACAGCAGTGACCACCCCCTCCTGCAGGCACAGGCATCCTGTCTCCTGGCTGCAATGCCAGAACACCCCTGCACTATTCCTAGCCTTGTGACTGTCAGCATTTGTGCCACTGGCAGAACTTAAAAAGACAAATGGATGGAAAGATCCCAGGGTGACCAGACCACAGTGCAGGGGATGTTTCATCCCGGTGCCAGAGAGACTGGACACATATTTACTCTGGGTTATTCCAATGTTTTAGCTGACCTTGAGGGCTACTTACTGCTGCTTGTCTGATGCTAGGAAATTACCTGAAGCAGACTTCTATTTTTTTTTTTTTTAAACACCAAGTAAAACAAAAATGTACTTACAGCAGAGAACTCATGTTTTACCGTCTTTGACATATTTTTTTCCTATCCACAGTCCCTCTTGCTGTTTATAGCTCTTCCTCATGACTGAGTTTTCCTTCCTCTTTGTTTTCCCCCCAGCTACTTTTCCATTACTGGGGATTTCTCAGAAATGTTACCCTGCCAGAATTCACTTTTATTCTTAGAAACTGGAGCACAAGGGCAATTGCTTGGAAGCAAAATGACATCTGTGAATAATGACTTTGGACATTGAATAAAATAGAAGAGGGGCAAATTGGAGGACCAGAAGGCCAGAATTCCTGTAGGGCACTTAGTTAGTTTAAGGACATTTAGCATATAAATGAGATTATTTTGGCAAAAAGTGTTCTGGTGTAGAATACATGACTGATCAGTAGATGCTGCTGAAGAGCAACTACTCGAAAACATGGGCTCCTGGTTAAAAAACTTGTGCAACTCTCATCACTGATGGAGATCTTATCCTTCCAACACCCTTGAGGCATAAACCATGGCTTTATGCTGTTTTATAGGCACAGACAGAAACAGAAACAGATTTCTTGAGAAAACTTACAGAGGCAGGAAATTAAAAAAAGGATGTAGCTCAGTGATGTCCCTACTGATGAACATCACAAACACCCAGCATTTTAAAAGAAGATTAGTACCACTGATAGCCATGATCTTAGTGCTTCAATTTCATCCTCCACTGCTGGGTTATAAACAAAACAAATTCTCAGGCACAGATCGACTCAGGCATCCCAGGATGAAAAACTGATTACAGCCAGACACTTGCTGTGGCAAGTCCAGTCCTGCTGCCACCACAGAAGCTTGGTGCCCCCCAGAGTGCTGGTCCTGCTGTAAGCTGGAGCCACCAAGGAGCTGTCAGCAGCAAGCAAAGGGCTCCTGGTCACTGAGGGTCCTTGTAGTGAAGGCATGGTTTCATTTAAAGTGACTTTCCCGAATGAAAGATTTGTATCAACCTTGTCTGGCTTCTCCACTTCTTTAAGGCATGCAATAAATTAGAAGGAGATAAGGGGCCAAAAGGAACATTCAAAATTCCAGTGGCATTTCTAGGAACTGGCATGCCCCAAGTTCCCCACTGGCCAGCCTGCAGGAGAGAAGTGTCTGGCTATGGCGAGGCATGTACATGGAAAAAGTGTTCATCCCTGGGAAGCAGACCAAAAAAGCCCTTAGAGCATCTCAGATTACTTTGCCATCTGCACAGACCCAAAGGTAGACAGTCAGTACATGCACTTTCTAGCCCCTGCTCTGACCAAGGGAGCACCAGCAGGGAAGCACAATTATTTTCAATAATTTGTAAATATTAGTGTGTCCCCTAATGGGGCTGAAATGCTGGAAGAATCCGTGTGATTCAGATGATTTCCACAGTCCCTGCTGGTGCAGCTTTCCATGAGCAGATGTTGTGAGCCAGTTCCTTGCAGGGAAATGGGAACATCACCTGACATTCTCTCATGACAGAGCGACTGAAGGGACTCAGGTACTGCAGTTTCTGCAGGACATCGAGGGTGGCTTCTCCCTTAGTATGGAACTGGCACATCAGCATCTCCCCATAGCACAGGGCATCGATGAACCCTCCCTCATTCCTGTTACATGTCTGATGGAGGCTTTTCCAGGAATTTCCTGGGAGCTAAAGCAATGCCTAGTATTGAATGTGCTGCTGGAGATCACATTCGTGGTAAGAGAAAGCATGATGCAAATGTGTCTGAAACCACTTCTTGAATTTTACTGAGTGTGTGTGAGGAAGTGGCTCTCCTGAGGTCACCAGAAAATCCGGGGCAAAACACAGATTAAGCACCTGGTGTCCCCAGCTCACCACAGATCCACTCTCTCTGCAGTGTGCAGGGTATCATCACTCTCCTTTATTGCAGTTGCTCCTGTTTGAATCCCTTTGCAGAAATTCCAGCCACACTGAAGTATATCTGGCTACTATTTAGATATCCCTATTAAATATATAGATTTTTATTTAGATATCCCTATTAAATATATAGATATCCCTCCAATCCCCCAGGCTGGAGGGGCTCCAATAAGAGGATTAAGCATTACACAGAGCTTGTCTCTGGCTCACTCCAGGGAGGACACTGCACAGATAACCTTTCCTGGCTGGACTCGTTCTCCTGCAGGACTTGTGCTCTCTTGATCACTTTATGACTCCAACCCCAGTTCTCAGGAGTGTTGCCCTTGGGAGGAAGTGTGGAGGTTATGTGGTCTGGTTTGTGCTTTCTGTTCAATGGGCTTTTTGTTTTCCTTAACTTCAATGACCTCACATCAATACAGATACTTCCCTTACCATTACTTTCTCTCTCTTCCAGGACTTGCTTTTCTCCTGGGCAATTGCCATCTTCCTAGCTAGATGCAGAGTAGAAAGAGCATGATTCATGTTTGGGAATCCAAGGAGAAATATTAGCAGCCACTAATGAGTGAGTGCAGCATAGGAAAGTGCCACAAATTAACAGCCAGGGAAACAACCTAAATCTTTATTTAAGTGTAGCTTTTTAAAAAAAAGGCTGTTTACTGACGCAGCTGCAAATTACTGGGAAGTTACAGGTAATCTTTGCAGGACAAGGAGGGGCCATGTTAGGAGAAAATGAGGTGTCTTGCAGCATACAATGTGTTTGTAAAATGTTAGCACATTTATTAATCATATGTGGGTGGACAACTTCACACATCCTACCAGAATTTACTGTACCAATGTCATTTCCATATTGTATCTCTGTAAGTGTTATGAATCAGCCAATATGTGACATTAATTATCTGCATTTAGCATTGTGCAAACTGACATAATGATCTATTATGGAGTAACACATCTGTAACTGTTTACTGAAGTACAGAATTAATCCCCCAGTTCTCTAAAATGTTCTGGAATTATTCTGTACATGCTATGTCTAACCAAGTCCTGGTTCTGTCCAAAAGTAACATTCTTCCATGGCTGAGGGGTGCAGCATGCAGTGCTCAGCATCTGCTTCAGCAGCAGGTTCCATGGGGGTGGCTCATCTCCCACCACCTTGGGGGATCTTCTTCACTAACTCAACTCTTTTGAGGAATGTTTCTCTATGAAGTTCGAGGAAATTGCTTCATGGCTTTGGATTTCTTTTTGATGAATATATTTTCATTTCAATTTCTCACCTCCTTTGTTCATCCATGACTGGAAACACAGGGTATTTGTCTCGCAGTTCAGTGTCATGTGGCCATTTCCAGGAAATGTTTGAAAAAATGGTGGAAGAATGCAGGATGTTTGGTCTAAGAAAAAGAGAAAGGAGAACAGGTAGAAAAACTACCTTCCATAATGAAGATTTCTCTGCAGACAGTGGCAATCCAAATGTTCTCTATGCCCACTGAAAACAGGGTGAGAAAAAATAATGTAATTTTCTGAAAAAATTGCCTAGGATAAATATTAGGCAAAAAATCCTAATTTTACAGAGATGTGAGTCTTGGAACAACACAGGAAAGTTTGTCCAAAGTTCAGAAGAAGAGCTGAGGCAAACTTTGGCCAGGAAAGGCTGAGGATGACATCCTCAGTAGGTGCTCTTGAAGTAGGTGATCTGTGATTTTAGGATTCAAGCCATGAGGACTGTCCTAGCAGACTGACAGAGTTACAGGGCTGGAAGAAGCCCTGTGTAGTGATAGCCAGCCATCCCATCCCCCAGGAGCTCCTCAGGCAGAAATGGATTTGCTGTGCTCAAAGCAGCAGTGCAGAGCAAAGGACTCCCATAGCAGCTTTGGAGAAGAGCTCCCAAGGAATGTGTTTTCTTCATTTTCAGCCTCTGTAGTTCCAGAACTGGGAGTTCCCTCTGCGTTTATGCAGAATTCAGCACAAACAGGCCTTTGAACACCACTGAAATAGCAAAATCAAAATGTGATCCTTTCCACCTTGAGAAACAAGCATGTCCCAAATGCTCTTATCTCAAAAGCAGAAGTGACAGGCTGTGGAAACATTCAGTCTGGAAATTAATCTTTTGAACAGGAGCTGAGTCTGAATAGATTATACACATATTTGTGTTTGCCTGTTTTGAGTTATACAATACTGTTTTCATCTTCAGCTGAAAAAAAATTTATAATGGTATTTTTTAAAGTCCAGCACATTTGTCCAATTTACTACTGAAGTAAGTTGCACCAATGCTGATTTTTAGTGAGTGTAGCTCCTTACTATAGTAGCCAACTTGGCCTTGTTCAATTGGAGGCTGGATAAATACCTCCTTTGAGCCAAATCCACCTTAATCAAAGCTTATATGAATCTCTTAATATCAGTAATCCTGTGTCTGCTAAAGCCAGTAGTTATTTTGGTTGCATCTGGCAAGATACAATTATCAGTACCCAAAGCCAGTGATTCTCTTTGTTGCCACTTCACTGTATTTTGACACTCTGTTTTACAGCAATATGTGTGTGTAAAAATTCCCACACGAAGTGTCCATGTTCATACAGGGCACAGGGATGTGTTCTGCCATGTCACACCATGGGGCTGTAAGCAACAGAGGACAGGACAAAACTCCCTTTTGGCATCCACTGGAGCACTCCTGAAGGAATTTCCTTATTAACTTCCTTTTGGTGTGCTATCAGCTGAAAATTAGTCAAGCTTCTATGGTAGCAATGCGAGGAAGGCATATCCACAAATAAATATTTACAGGAAATATAATTGTTTGGGAAAAAAATAAGCACTTGCTCTGGAAATCCTGCTGCACCAATGACATCCCTGTGGTACTACTTGGTAGCATCCAACATTCTCTGTGAGAAACAGTGACCTCTTTTTGCACTGGGGTAAGAGCACATGCCTTCAGATACATCATTTCTCTCTGTGGTTTTCCCAGCTGTCTTTACCAGGAGCCCTTTCACAGAGCAAGCCAACCCTTCTCTCTCCCTAATCCATTCATCCCTTTTTCATTTAGGGCTTATTTTGGATGTCAGTGAACCTAAAGGTGCTCCAGACACATTACTTTTCTCCAACCAGCTCTTCTTTCTGTCATCCCCTGGATGCATTTTTATGGCTGTATCATAAAAGGGGCATAACACAAAAAGAGTCCCCACTGAATCACTACACAATATTTTATATGCCAGCCTTTCCTCCAACACTGCAGCTCTTAGCTCATTTGAGTCTTTCTGTAGCTGTGGGGAATCCAGGGAAAACATGACTTTAGTCCAAATGCTGGTTGTCTGCCCACCTCTAAGTGATTAGAGGTTCAGTAATAACTCATTTTTACTCAGTGTAAAGAGGTGAGCAGAGGCACAAACCAGTATTTTCTGCTGAAATGAAAAGTATTCACAGCGCAAAGGTCATGTAAACTATCTGACCCTCATTTTATGCATGTAACAGAAATACATGCCAACATGAAATATAAGACAAATACATGCCATTCATGCCACAAAATAAGTTATTAGGACATAAAATGAAATCCACATTCTCTGTTCTTTGCACTTCAGCAACAGAAGATGTCTGGCAGCTCAAGAAGATTATTATCTCTATAGACCGTACATCACCTTCTCCTCCCTGATAGTCTCCCTTGAGTTTTGGCACTTACTTAATCATTGAGGTCTTTTTTTTCAGGAACATGAGCAGCCTTTAGCATGGAAGATGTCTGAATGTGGAATCCTACATACAGTAAGTTTCACCTTTAAAAAGAAAAAAAAGGCATTTTTATAGCTTTTTATATCTGATCAACATTTGTGCAGCTATCTGACTTGTGTTTGAACTAGCTAAATAAAAATTCTCTATTAAGAGAGATGAATATTTTTTTTCCTTGCTGAGACTGTCTTTCCTTTCTTTAGATGGCAATAGCATCTCATGACCTCAACCTTCTCAGCAGAATTCAAATATGACCCATTGGATATGGGTCATGAACCTGAATACTGAAATATGAGTTCAGAAACATGTCAGAGACCCCAGTTGGGTTAGAGAATATCTTAGAAATGTTCCATGTTCTTCAAAAAACACAGTCTCACACAAGGAGATGTGTAGTGCTTGATAAGAAATAGGATGTAGCAATAGTCCAGGGCTCTGCCCTCAATACCCAAAACCTCTATAAGCAACCACACATCCACTGGAAGTAATGGTTTATTTGCCAAAACTTGCAATTTATATGCATTAGGGAAAAAAAATCCCAAGTAATTAGTTTATGATTGCTCAGTAACATCTCTAGGTGTTGCTCAAACTTTCTTCAAACTCTGCAGTGCTGGCCTTGTGTTCCCCACATAGCTCAGGAATATGAGACACCACATCAGAATGATGCTGAGGAGATATTTGGCGCTGGAGTTATTCATGCCAACTTAGACCAGCATAAACTGGTTTGAATTGAGCCTCTTGAAATGCAAAAAAGGAAATTGTTTTCTCATTTGGCTTGATACATTTGAGTCAAGGTTAGTCAAGCTCACCTCCTTTCTTGTGGACCTGCTGATGAAGAAGTAAGCTTCCTCCACATCCTGGGGCTGCAGATCATTCACAGCCACCACGTGGTCCCCGTGGTTAAACAAACACCCCAGTCTGCAAGGACCAGCCCACTGCGAAACACTGTGGAGGTGTAATAAAGGAAATATACAGGATATCCAGTGACTGCAGTGGCTGGACAGGATTGCATTGATGGGCTGCCCTCTGGAAATGACACCCGCGTTCAATGATTGCAACATTTTGATCTGGTTCTGGTTGAAACCATCAGTAATTATTACACAGCATGCTGGATTCTAGTAGAGAATGTAAATGTAGAGACATTTACACCAGCATTTGAAATACAGACTCAAGGACACAAAGAATCTGCCAATCTGAAGCACTGCACCTGCTCTGCTCAGCCAAAACTGCATATGGGTGTCTATAGCTGAACACTTCTGTGCCTGTCACTTATTCCCATCTCACAGGCATTGCCACAAGATATCCAGACTTACCATATTCGTCCTGCTGCTTCAGTAAGTTTTAGGTAACTGTTAATATCAGCCAGGGGTATGAAAATATCCAGTTTCTGCAGCTGCATCTCATCTGTAACTTGACTGTGAGAGAAAAACATCAGAGACCACAGAATCACAGAACAGCTCAAATTGGAAGGGACCCATAAGGATTATTGAGTCCAACTCTGCTCCTTGCAGACTCCCTAAAACTAAATGCTATGGCTAAGAGCATCATCCAACTGCCTCTGGAATGCTGACAGGCTTGGCAAGATGAAACTCATGAACATGTCTGTCTTCTCTGCAACCAGCTGGAGAAGACACTTACCTGAGCAGTATAGACAAGTGAACCACTGAGAGGGGTAATGAGTTTTTCCTTCTCTGGAGGGTTGGCTGCAGGCTGGTGCTGCTTTCTGGGTATTTTGTGTCTTTGTCTGCTTCCAAGTCTCTTGGACATGTACTGTTGTTCTGGCGTTTGGGAGGGGATGGGAGTCCATCATGTCTGCGTGTGAGCTGGCATCTCTCATCCAGCAGCTTACTAAAGAGGAATGATGATAAAAAAATTAAGGGGTTTGACAATTCCAGGCAGTCTTGCTGTGTTTGAAGATGGATCAAGCAGCCTTCAGTAAAGCAAAGAATAACAAGTTCTTGTAGAATATCCAGTGGACAAAATAAAATCTAAGTAAAATAAACAGGCCTTCTAAAAATGGACCATAAATCTCAAAATAAATGTTTTCAGTATGCAAAAGCTATTTATTAAGCCTGGAAACATTTCAGCTCACAGCATGCCTTGACAAAGAAACTGAGTACAGATTGTTGGCCTTGGCTGTACTGGGTTCTGCAGGGATGTAAAGCTATCCCTTGGGAGATATGATAACTCAGAACTACTTGAACTCATTTTAGTTTTATTTGATAAGATTAATATTACTTGGAGCTGACTCCCTATTGTGCCCCAAACAAGATTGGGGTTAGTAGCAAAAGCTGCTCTCGGTATATTTTAACTCAGATGGCATAACCTTGTGAGGATTTTATAGTAATCCCCTCTGGGGGGTCCCAAAGACACAGACAAGCTTGAATTAATCTGTTGGGACTGACTGGTTAGTGGGTCTGCATTTCCAGTTGCCTCCCTCCATGTGGCCTAAGATCTGACTGTCCTTAGGTGTCAGGCCACAGCTAACAGCTGGCTCAGGAGGAGCTTTATCCTGCAGGCACAATTCTCTTGAGTATTCAGTGCTATCTTGTGCCTCTACAACTGTGACACAAAGTTCAGGTCTATCTTTGTGATGTGGCAAACACTGTATCTTCAAAATACACAGCAACAGAGCTGTTCTTTGGATGGCAAAATGAAAGGCAGGACGTGTCCTAACTCATATAACTTCTTAATGGAAAATTTGGGAACTAATGCCCCATCTCTACCTTTCTCTTTTAGCCTCTAGAAAATGCTGCCTGCTTTGTCTGAAAGGTTGTTGGAGTTTGGCTGCAGTGACTCAGTAAAGTGGTGAACTACTGTGTCATGAAAACCCAGAAAAAGTATGAGTCAACAAAAGGTGCTGCATGGTATAGTCAGAGCCTGTGTGAGTGCAGGAGTCTGCAGTGTGAGCTTAAATTTCACATTGATGAGTTTGAATTTGACTCCAGTGTTCCCATGAGTGATGAACTTTGTGAAGACCCAACATTCAAACGAGATGCAGCCTCTAGATCTTGTTATGCAAACACCAGAGATGTCAGCTCTATCTCTATTGCTATGTCACTTTTAATTTCAAACGCCTTAATGAAGTTGTTACTTACAGTGATTTCATTGACATATAAATGTTCTCCTTTACTGGGTTGTTCTGCACTGGAATCTCTTGCACAGGGACATCAGACTCAGCTGTAGGGTCAGGCTTTGATACTTCAGTAGTGCACTGTCAGAAACACATAGCAATTCAAGACATTAATGTCATTGCCCTGCCTACAGAAGAAATCCCCTTTAATTTCCTTATTTTGTTCAGTGCTGATGCTGTTTAAACATAATGGCTAATATAGCCTGGGTTTCCTCAAATCAGTCAATTCCCAGAAACTGGGAGCTGGAAAGGTGCTTGAAACTTACAGGTTAATGCTGGAATCATTGCACTGCCAGACTGGGACATAACCAGCTATATTCTGAAGTACTACCTAACAAAAAAGTTGCCTTTTAACTTAAGCAGGCTGAAAAAGGAGACTTGTTCTCTGGGTGTGTTTGACTTAGAGCACTTAGATTATATCAGCACATTGTCATTGTTAAAGTCCTTTACTCAGATGTACAGTCTGTGGCTTCTGCAGAAAACTGACCACTTATCTTCTCCTGACCACTAATTGCACGAGAAGCCTAGAGAAATTAGCCTCCCAAACTGGGTGTCAAAATTTGTATGAAATTAACAGCATGATTTCCCCTGCTGCCTTGTCTCACAGTGAAATGTAGATACCAAAATGTACCGCAGTGTTTTAAAAGTACTGCTTTTATGCAGCTTACTGGTCCTTCCAACAGAATTACATTTCAAAATATATAAAACTAATGTAGTTACATTCTCTAAATGAAGATTCCACTTTCAGAAAAAAAACCAACCCTACCTCATTATATAATAGGCAAAAGTAATTTACAGTGAAACAGTCAGTCTGGAGAATTTCAACAAAATCAGCAATGCTTTTGTCAAAATGCCACTTTGCACCAGGAAGATCCTTGGAATGAGTCTAGCATATTTTTTCTTGTATAAATGAAAGCTCTAATACCGATGGCTTTATCTATATATTCCTTTTGCAAGGTACAAGTGGTTCCTCCTACCAGTTCCTCTTTGGCTCATTAAATGTCTTCTGTGTCCTTGGAGCTGTTAACAGACCAGCAGAACTCACAGCTGGTAAACTACCTGTGCTAAAACATTGCTGGGAGTTTGGTAATAATCTTCTTCGTCCTTTTTGGTGTTTTCCTCTGGATCTGACAACAGCAGATCTTCCTCACTTCTTCCCAGAATGTTATCCTGCTGAAAGAATGGGTTTCTATTTAGCAGCCTCAGTTATACAGATGAACGTGCATTTTTCCTTTTTGTGGAGAAGTAACAGAAACACCAAATATTCACAGAAAACACGGTAAGATACATTTCTCCTTGAAATGAGACATGCTCAGAGCCAGCCTATTTTAGAAACAAGGTTTCTGTATCTGTGCTCCTGCCTGTATATTTGAAATTCAATGCACACAGAAAAAAAACAGCCATGGCTATTAGTATTTCTCATAGGTGGATTAGTGGTAACCAGGCTGTTGCAATTGATTTCATGATCACAGCCTGTTATTCTGTTTAAAAATCAAGTGTTTTAAACACTTTGTGTATGAATCTGCATGAATTTAGAGTCACCTCTGTGGAAAAGATATTCTTTTTGCAATCAGTTCTGAAGTCCTTACATTAGGAAGAAAATCTGTAGGAAATCTAGTGGTGAATTGGGATATATTTGTCCTTTTTAAGCAGCTTTTAACTGCTATCAAATAAAGCATGAATTTGGGATTTTCCTGACTAATGAGGAATTTATTATCTCATACTTCCCTGTGAACAAAAAAATACTGGAAGACTGTAGCTCTGACACAGAATCCTTTGTGTCCTGAGTGATATTCTGCCTTCATAAATACCTGAAGCATTAAGTTTGAGGCAATTTGGTGAGCCAAGGAGAAATTAATCCCTCCACCAAGTTTACCTTTTCAAGTCACAAAGATAAATTATTTATTTTTATGTCTTCTTGTTGAGTTCACTGTAGTGGAGAGTATGGCAATTAGTATTTAGCTGCCTCCCAGTTCAGTTCTCCAAGCCATGTTTGTGATGCACCTGTTTTTTATCTCTGCACCTACATCCTTGATTTCCATGGTGATCATTTGAATAATTGCTAAATACGCCACAAATATATTATTGTTTTCAAGGTAAAGTAAATTAAACTAATTACTTTCTTAGATGTTACAAGAAGAAACTGGCAGCGAATATTAATTAAGGATGATTATTGTATTTTTTTTTCCTTCTTGGAATAGATGGCATTAAGATCAGCTCATGCCATGGGAGTCAGGACAAACTTCAAGTGTCTGTTGAACCATAATATGGATTTACATTGGAGAGAAAGTAGACTATGGAGAAAATTTGCTGTAGCAAAAGATAGAAACGACACCTGGAGAACAACTGAGTCATTGTTACCTATAAGCTCCTTAAGGAAAATCATATGTTGCCCTAAGAGAGAGGAATCCCTCTTTCAAAAAACCAAGTGTGGAACAGATCCCAAGGATGCCCTGTTGACTGCAATACAGTAATGCACAGTGTAGGGTGATGCAAGGCAGGGCTCCTAATTTTGGTGTATTTCAGATGTTGAAATTTTCAGATGTTGTGTATCAAAATAGCTGATACTGAATTGCTGAGTCAGATGAGGTTTGGTAGCTCCCAAGGGTGGGTTGAAAAGGAGCCAGGTCCCCAGATCCCTCCAGGGTCCCTGCCAGCATAACTGGACTCAGTGACATGGAGAATCCCGTTTGCATGAGTGACAGCTACTCAACAATGAGTTTTCAAGGTCTGGGCCTGGATGAGGGAACTACCAATAAAAAGGAAAACACATAAGATGCTGGAAATGGGGACTCACACTGCTAAAAGGAAGTAAATACAAGGAATTAACTGGGAAGTCAGCTGTCTACATGTCACTGAGCAGAGAATAGGTTCAGAGATGTTAGCAGATGTTAAACTTATGAGGCAAGAGAAATATTTTTATCCAATGAACAAACATTTTTGGTTCTTGTTCTCTATACAGCAAGGTTATTTATTTTCACACATGCCAAAACAGAAACATGAGCTTTCTGCTATTCCCTCTGCTTCAGGCTAAAAAGCTGAAATCCAAATTCCTGGTCTTTTAACACTCATGGTCAGCCTGTCCTAGCCTGAACAGCTGCATATAATACCTGCCCTCTGAGGCATTGCAAGTATGAGAAGAATTAATGAATGAGACAGAAAAGGTATGCACAAGGAAGAGACACAAAGAAATTCTTGATGTACTCCTGGAGCAGGACTGGTTAAAATCAGACCAAGGGTTAAGTCAGTGCATTTCAGAGCTCAGACTCACAACTGAATTACTGCAACTTTATATAAAGTACTGTGCATCAGCTGAGCTATGCTGACTGCCCATGGCATTGCAATGTAGTTTCAACTATTCCCTTCTTTCACTAAATGTAGCTGTATTATCTCATACTTGCTGTCATCCTATATACAAGGATGGTGATTGCAGCATGTGATTTGCCACCCTGTTAACTGTGATAGCAGAACAGATCCTTTGCCCTGTATCTCAGCCACTCCAGGTCATAGTTTCAATGCATAAACTGTCGATAAAGATGGGTTTAAGCTGCAGAGTGGTGTGGTAGAGCCTTGGTCATGCCTTCTGTCCTCTTGTCTCTGCTGCAAGAGCAGGAATCCACAGCAGAGGAAAACTGCTGCAGGCACAAGTTCAGGGAACACAGGTCAGAACACTTAGCCAGTAATACAAGATAACATTCATCTTCTTATCTTTCCAAATCACTTCTGCTAGATATGGAAGTGAAATTACTTGAAGCCATATTAATGCTGACAGAAGGTCAGTTCTAAGATGTGCCTCAATTTAACAAGCTCTTGTTCTGTAATGTAGTTACATTGACTCGATTGCTACTGGCAAAGGCTGAAGAAATAAACCATTTAGGAACAACTGTGGCACAGCTGAGAAATGTGCAGAGAGGGACAAAACCTCAATCAGTGCAAATGCAGAGCTTTCTTCATTAAGTTTGAGAGAGCTGCCACAAGCCGCAGTTGCTGCACAGAAACCCCGAGGCTCTGACTCCAAAACCCCCAAACAAACACAGGTATTTCAAGCAGGTTTTTAGAAGATCATTTTCAGTGGTAAACAAGAAAACAGACTAAATATTTAGGAAAGTTTCAGAGTGGAAATAAACTCAGTGTGCTAGGAAAGTAGGTGGATAATCTATAGTCAGAGATATCCAGGTGAGATAAAAGCCAATATTCACTTCTGCAGACTGAACAAAGCAAGAGCTGTTTGATTTGTTCTGCTCACCAGGCTTGGAAAAACTCCTCGTGGTGAGTCACACTGAGACTGATGGGGGCCAGGATCTGAATAAGGCCTGTTCCTGTCTTCTGAGGAACCATCCTCCTGTGTACAAAGGAAAAAAGTTGACACCTCATAAAGATACACTGGAGGTGCTTGACCCACATTCAGCTTCCTCTGCCGGGCCATTTGCACAGAGCTTTGTGACTACAGAAACCCAGAAATTCTTGGCTGCTATTTCACCCTGATACCTGGACTGCAGTGGGACAGCAGCAATGCTTTCCCTTCATTCTGTTTAAATATTGAGGGGAAAGTCAGTAAGGCAGAGAGCAATTGGATCTGAACTCTCCTCTAAGCTTTACAGCCTAAAAAGAGAGAGAAATAAAAGCACAATCACAAATCAGGAGGAATGTGGCTAGCAGCTGCCAAAACAATCATCACATGCCTCTGCCAAAGCATGTCAAAGCAAATCTTCAGGAGTTTACTTAATGTCCAGTAACATTTGCCAGTCAGTTGAGACAACCAGCGAGTGTCTCTCTCATTGCCCTTACTTACATGAACACTTGCCTCAAAAGTATTTCCCTTGTGGGGACTCCGTGGTGTTACCATCCAGGTCCTACTCAGGAGCCCCAGCAGAACAGACCACCCAGGTACCCACTGCAGAAACTCTGAACTTTTGATGGGAAAAAACAACCATGCAAAAGGAATTTCACAGTCATGCCTAGGCACAGACTCATTACTGAGGGCAGTTAATTTGTTTACCTTCTGGTAGCTTTGCCTGTCTGGAAAGCTGGTTATATCTACAGAATTCAAGGATAGTGGCAAAGAGGAAGGCCGGCTTCTGACTTCTGGATTTGGAAGATCTTGGTTCTAGAAATAAGGGAAAAGCAGAATAAGAAAACCTGTTGGGTGTGGGCTAAAATCTACTGACACATCTCACTAGAGGAAATTTTATTTCTAATGGCTCAGAGGCATTGTCTGCATAGCATTTTTCAGGCAGAATTTTTTTCAGGCATAAATTTGCCCTGCTTGTATTTTGAGCTGTCTAGAAGCTGCAGGGATGTGAGTTCTTAGTGCTGAGCCTAAACTGGTGGGCCTGGCTGGCTGACAAGGTGCAGAAACCTGAGCTTGAACTACCAGGGCTTCCTCATTTATAACACTGACAGACTGATGTAAAGCAACATGTAAATATATCTGAAATACACCCACTAAGTATAACACACAAGTTTTAATTCTGATGCACCAAAGGTGAGGTTAATTGCAGCGTAATATCAATCCTCCCCTCATTTCCATATGGCTTGCTCTTCAAAGAGATTTCTTCAATGTAAAATCAATCCCAGTGCAGACAGACTGTGCAACACCTACTTGATGCATAAAGCCAGGATACAGGATTTATATGAAAACGAATTTCTGAATAACCAAGGTGAGAGGCAACTTGCAAGGCAAAGATCAGGAAAATTCCTTTGCACAGTTTTGTAACAAAAAAAAGAAATGCCTTTTTTTTCTAAAGTAAGGTACAGTAACCTGTCACCTGAGGGCAGCATCCACTTCTTTTGTCCTCCCTGCAGACTGAAGATATCAGAGTGACCCAGTCCTCTATTTCCTGCCTGAAGTTGGAACAAGAAGAATGAAAACTTACTGACAGGTAACACACAAGGGCAATCCTTTTGCCTACCTACTTCTTCATGTAGGGGCCAAAACAAAAATTCCTGAGATCAAGGGGAAAACCCTGCACCTGCCTTTCAGGAAAGAAAGCTTGTGTGGTCATAGCCAGATGGCAAAGTCTAACTCAGAGAGCTAACAAGGCTTGCGAATGCTTTTGGGCCATCAGGATGAGAAACACGCCATGAAAGGATGGTTGGAGCTGTTTTTCATGCTTGCAGGGGATTTAGTTGGATTAATTCTGGAATGTTTCCCACTGAATGTGGGCTGTGAGAGCCGTGCCCCAGGGGAAGGCGTTGGGTGGCACGCTCAAGTAGCACTCAGGTATGTGTTTTTCTTCTTATCAGAATTTCACACATCAGCTGCTCTTCTGCAAAAAGGCAAAAATTCCCCTGACACACTCGTGACTGGGAAATTGAAGAGGAGATGCTGGGAACCAGCAGGACAGGAGCACTGTGACAAACATCCTCCTCCCTCACCTAACTGAGCTTTCGCTGATCACCTCCACAGAAACAGTTTCTGCCCCTGTTCAGGACTCAATTCCAGCCTGAAAAAGCAGGGGCTGCACCACTCTGCTGCAGCAAAAGCCCCAGTCAGTACTTCTGGGATCTGTTTTCCTTCAGAAGAATTTTTGCCTTCAGTCTGCTTCCCTTGATTAATAACCTAGTTTTCAGGCAGTATTATTCCCTGTGGTTTATCCATGAGGAGCAGAACCTTTTCTGACTCCCTGGAGCTTCTGGGTGAGAAGGCAAAGGTCTCTGCTCGTTCTTGTCCCCTAAGCAGCACAGTCTGAAATGGCACTGCCATGCTGAGACACTGCCACTGCCATCCCTACTCCCAGCCCTAGGCTCCCTCTGCTTTCACAGGCTGGCTGCTGTGGCTGTGTGGCTGCAGGGAAGGTGAGCTCACCTGCCTGAACCACCAGAAAATTAACATAGCCATGAGTAAGGGGAGGAAATGCAAAAAAAACAAGCTGTTTTCCATTGGACCAGGCAGCTGAATCCCCTCATCCCAGAGCTGTGGCATCAGAAGGGAAGGGAGTGGCTGTGAAGGAGCAGGACCCAGCCTTGGGGCAGCAGCTTAGTGCTGCTAACATTAGTTTAAACATTAGTTTAACTAATGTTTAAATGTTTACTGTCACATTGCTTTGGCACATCTTGCTATGCCCACCTGCTGTCCCCAATGAGGTAGTAAGGTCTGTTTCCAGTGCTGATGGACATCACCTGCTCAGGAAGGCATTTAAACATCTTCCTCACCGTTTCCATAATTTCAGCATTACGTATGCCAACTTCAATACTTATTATTCTGTGAAGATAACCATATGAAACATCCCATCTAACTCTACACAGTTACATACAAATAGACACACACATATGTGTGTGCATGTCCATATTTTACTCTGAGCACAGCATAATATGATGAGATCTGCAAGGGAAAAGTTCAACATTTTTCCACAGAAAAAGGTGCTCAAGAAAATAAATGTACACATTCAAAATAGATGGCTTTTCAATGAAGAAAATCTCCAGGAAAAAATATAAAATTAAGTTTTGCAAAGTGCCCAGACTCTGGATCTTCATTTCTAAAGGAGGCTTTTGGTTTAATTCAGAATCTTGAAAAGAAACAATCTTAAGAAAAATGTCTTGTGGAAGTCTTTTAACCACTATAAAACAATAGATTTGATTTGAAACTAATTGTATATTAATAGTGTTTTAATGGAGGGGAAGAGGAACAGAAGTACTCTTAATGGATACTTGAAACACTTGAAGCACTACTTCCATTAACTTCCAAGAAGCCAAATTAATAAAAGTAATAACAACAATAATTATGGTAATAATGTAACCACAGACCACTGAGCAAGCTGCAATATTTTTGAAAGCTTCATAATGTAAATCCTTTTAATGAAAGAAGCACAACAGCAACGTGGTTAGTGACCTCCACGCCTAACAATTCCAGAAGCCTGGAGTATTAACCTCTAGATCTGACGGGAAAATGTTTACATTTCCCATTGCATTTTCTGTTTCCCTTGCACATATCTCATACCACCCATGACATGGTAAAGGGCGCCACTCCAAAGCCAGTGACGCTCAGTCTTGCTGCAGTAGGCACCAGGAAGGACATGACCAACCCAAACGAGCCAAGCAGAGCAATTTCCTGGCAGAGTAAGAGGCAGAGAGCAACCACAACCAGCCCAAAGGTTTATGAGAAAGCCAGGAGACCTCTGCACAAACCTGCAAGGCACTTTGTGAAGCTGTAAGCTGGGAAAGGGTGTGTGCCACAGCTGAGAGTGGCACAGCCTGTCTTTATTCACATGTGAATGCATGCATAGCGCTGTCCTCACAGGAGGCAAAATGTGTTCTCCTGCAGGAACACAGCCTGGGATCATAGAGCCAAGCCAGGTATCTCCTTGGCAGATACATCACAATAATCACTCACACAAAAGTAAATTACAATAAAACAATTCAGGATTTTCACTTCTACATATATCACAGCTGCACCCAAAGCCTACAAATCCCAAGGGACTCTTTTGTGGACTTCATTGGGTTTGGATCAAGAACCCAATTCTGACTTGTTCAGTCAGGAGCAAGTGCTTGTACAATCAGTGGGCATTGAAGAGTGCTGATACATGACTTAATAAAAAAAGATGATGCATTTGAGCTACATACTGATCAACAGCTATGGAGCCTTTCACATGTTGGCCTTTTAGATACTTCAGGATGTAATTCCCTGTTTTGGATTTGGACAGGACAAAAAGACGCCTTTTCCAGGAATTCTGCCAAAGAAAAAGCAATTTGTCTCTCATTAAAATTCAGGATAGCAGTTATGAGGGATTGCTGAAATATGACTAATCTGTGCTGGTATACCTGTGAGCTGAAAAGCTGAAGAGGTGGTGATTTGATGAGGAATCCGTGCTTGCAGACTCCACCTTCGGGGCAAGATGTATTTTGAATTCTCACTAATCAAAGAGAAATGAACAGCTCTATTACTTGCTGCCAATTAATCTCTTTAAAAAGACCTGTTTGAACTGGAAATTGTTGCTTAGCACTGGGTTTCTGTGCTTAAATGGCCATAAGACAAACACAAATCAAGGCTATGAAACATAGAGCCAGGCCCTGCTTCCCTGATGTTAATGCTGACAACTGGCCCAAACTGCAAAGTAATGGCAGTGAAAATGTAGGGGTTCAGAAGATATAATGAGCTGCTGTCTTACTTAACTGATCTTACTTATCTTTTGGGGTCTGGTCTTATTTAGCTTCATAGTTAGTGATCTGAAATGCACCCCTAAAGAAATTCACAGATGGCATTCAATCAGCTAAGGATAGATCATCTCCCAGCTTTACTACTGACAAATTTTAGTACAAGAAATTTTGTACCTGCAGATTTCTTTTACTTACAAGCCATCCTGATTGTTTCTTCCACCCAGATAACAAAAAGAGCAAAAAAGTTGAAGCTAATTCCTTTCAGTTTGCCTGCTGCTGAGCAGCATTTCACTGAACACACAATTGCTGTTGAGAAAATAACAAAAAATCTTACAACTGTTAATGTTCATACTGATTATAAAAATACATAAAATAGCCACAAGAACTATTTATTTAAATATATTTATAAATAATTTTATACCATATTAAATTATACACTATATGCTATATTTGTTATTTTACAATTACAAATTTACAAGTAATAAATATTATCCACTTTTACAGGCCAAAAAGTTGATTTGCCTAGAAGTGATGAGAGCTGCCAATAGTACTTATTTTGGCCCTTTCTTTTGCACTAGCCACAACGCCTGTAATCTGGAATACTGCATCCATGCATGTTTCTGACACTGCTTTGCCAGTATGATCAATCCTGTATAAAATTGGCATAAGTTGGCCTAAAGAGTTTAAAATATATGTAGAAAAATACAGTTATAATACTATGGCAATTTAATAATTCGCAACTTTGTCGTATTAATAATTTGTTGTATTAATACAATGCCTTTTCAAAAGTTTCCCTTTGCCTTACCTCAAAAATCTCATTCCCTGCAAACTCAGATATTGGCTGGAAGTTGTTTTACCTACAGGGAGGTTGCACAGAGCCTCTTGTGCCTCCTGAAGCCTCTCCTGGGAAAACCTGAAGGATTAAAAGTGCTGTTCTCTGGTTCTTTACTGAGAACCCTGGCTGCAGTGAGAGGTTTAAGGGCTTTCCTCTATTTCTGTTTCTTCAGTGATTCACTCCATGGTGCCAAAAGTAAACATGGTACAGTCAGGAGTAGGGTGGTAAGGAATGAGGTGGGTTATACATGGAATTTTACCCTGAGATACAACTAAAGCTATAGACTTTCACTCTTCCTGTTCCAGGCTGTAAATGGTAATGACCCACTGCAAATTTAAGTCTATCAGAGGTTTCTGCACATTTCTGTCCGTATTTTTTTGAGTTTTTTTTCAGGGAAACCTTTGCAATTTTTGCTTTTTTGGGGAGAAAAATTTGTTGTACAAATGCCGTGATAAACTGTTAGAAAATATGATTCTGGAATTTTCATCTGTTGCCTACCAGAAAAATAAAAGGACAAAAAAGCAATTTCCAAAACTAAAAATGACTGTACACAAAGTCAATAGTAGGGGCACACACCTGGGGTTGCAATGAAAGGCAATGTATTGTTCTGTTCAACGTGACTGACAGTCACCTCAACTGGCAAACGATGCAATTACTACAGAACAATGTTCCAAGAGTCTCTGGCAGGATAAAAGTCTCTTCTGGATGTCAGTAAAGTCAAGATTTGCATGTGGGAAGACAAATACCCGTGAGATTAGTTGTGCTACCTCACTCTGCCTTTTGGGAAAAAGTTTTTGTTACATTTAATTGTCACATTTAATTGTCACATTTAATTGTCTTTTCAACAGAAAGCAACATTGTAAACAAGTTACGTCTAATTAAAAAATGCCAATTCTGTGTTTATACCCCCTCAGATTTTTGTATGCCAGGCATTAAGGGATTTGATTGCTTCAAACCTTTTGAAATGAGACACTTCAGTCAAAACGCAAATAAAATGCCTCAAATCATGATGATGAAAGCTATTATAAAACTTCAAAATTTCCAAGATAAGGAAAACAAACTGTGTTAATACTTACAAGCAAAATGTCTTCATGGTGAAGAAGGGTTTAGAGAAATACACCTTCAAGTAAATCCACATTTCCTGTATTGCCTCCTGCAGCAAAACACAATGTGTCCTTGCCCTGCATTGTGACTGCCTTCTTATAGTCCCTGTATAAAGACAAACACCCTGAAATATGACCCACAAGGAAATTCCTCTCTCTGCATGGGAAGCAAACTAAAGACTGCTCTGCAAAGGGGAAATCCAGAAGATTAATATTCACTTAGAAGCCATGAAAAATATGCACATTAGAGGTAGTGATAAATGTCTTCTATACAGAAAAAAAAGCCTGGAGACAGTTTTTTTTGGTTTTGTTGGTTCAGCTTTCTGAACAGTCCCTTCATTTCCTGTTTCTAAAGCATAATATCCATCCATAGCTAGACTATAAAGCAACAGTAAGAACTCTAAAAGATCATAAAAGTACCATAAATTGAAATAAATTTCAGATTTAAACAGCATTTAGTTTAATGTACAATGGTGAAGCAGGATTTCTTACGCTGCCTATGTCATCACAAGATAATTTCAGAGTTAATCTTGGTTGTAAGTGAATTCAGTGTATCAATAATGAAAGTGGATTTACTCACTAAACCATCTGGCTAATCCTGCAGATGGCAAGGGAATTGCTTTCTGATAGAAAATAGTCATAAATTTGATCAGGGAAAAGACCCAAAACACCCTGCAGCTTTTAAATTCAGCAACCTGGCTCTGCTCAAGTGAAAGGGTCAAGCTTCCTCACTCTGAGAGGGTTCCTTCAGGCTCAAGGGCTGGCACAGATCTCAGCTATGTCACTATCACCACTCAGGGGTGATGGCTGTTGGAACACAATTTTCTTTTGAAATAGTATTTATTTTTTCTGGACATGATCTAAAGTAATGCTCACCTAGCAGAGATCCTGGTCCTGACACAAGGGAATGTTTTTCTCTCTGTCTTTCACTTCTACTCTAAGTTAATCTTTCCATGTTACTTTCCTCTCTGACAGTGTACTCAGATATTTCATGCTGATCTTTCTATATCTCAGATATTAGAACTGGCCTGAAGGATAGTTCTGAAGACAGGGGAATATTGTTCACAGAAATTTAAAAACAGGCTAAACCTCAAGCAAATAAACACTAATGAACTATAAAGACATGAAGGAGCTTCCAGAGAAGTAATAAATACTGAAATGCTGGCTGGCCATGGTAAACCAGGAATATCCTTAATGCCAGAAAACAGTTTAAGATGGAGATATTTGGCAGAAGCAACAGGGAGAACACTTTCACATGCTCTGCTAGAGCACTGTACAGTTTACTGCATAAAGGGCAAAATTAAGCACTGGTAGTATGTGGTATTTCCAATAAAATACTTCCATCAACTTTGGTTTACTCCAAGAGAGGACATGGCCTGTCCGACAGAAGTCACCCAATGTCAATTACTTTTCTAATCTACCCTTCCACTGACACCGTAAACCTCCTCCTAAATAGATGCCAGAGAGCACCTGCATCCTTTAATGAAAAAGGGACTGGGATACATCTTGGGTGGTTTTTACTTTACCAGATGGAATGACAAACATGCAGACATACAAAGGAAATTTTAAAAAAAGGTCTTTATTGATGTCATGCTCAATACATCCATAAAGCACCATTTATTTAATTCTAACAACTGTAAATTTGACTTATGGAAAATATATATATCTCACTATGTCACAGTATTTGTAAGAAAATAAACGTAACAATTTGGTAACTTTAATACTATGCACTTATTTTCTCAGAAGATTGCAAGGAGTATAGAGTACATTAAGTGGGAAAAGGATGAACAACTAACTCGTTATCAGTTTAACCAAATCATTAAACTTACTTCCTTGACTTAGCTACCAACTAAAGTGAATATAAAAAGTAGAAATATAAACATCACCAACATAACTCTAAAACACAAAATCAAGACCGTACAGTAACTAAGAAGGCACTTCTGATTTCTGATTCAAGTAAGCATTTCCAGTTTTGGCAAAACTCCTCACAACTAGAAGTTAAATCTAAACATACATTTGCTACTGGAACATATAATTCTACCTTTTCAACATTAAATTTTAATGTTTTATAATAAAGCCTTGTCCTTAACTTTCTGATGGTTCAAAAGTTCTGAATCAACAAGCAGACATTTTTATTTCTGCAAGCAGAAGAAATGCAATACCACAGTTTCAGGTTGTTTTCTCAGTCAATTGTCATTTGCAAGGCAAAATATCTTTACAATGGCACTTTAATATAGTATCATCCAAGTAAAATTTGCAAATATTTTGCAAATATTTTAATTTTGATTGTTCTATTTGTTACATTTCTACATTTCTATGTTCATGTAATAATAATATGTAAATAATCTAAAAATATTGATTTTTCATACAATCATCTCATGCTAGAATGATGACTAACTAAAATGACTTCCATATTGAGCACAGAGCAACCATTAGCCTTCATTAATAACGTTCATTAAAAGGAAATGAATATATTAGACAAGAAACACCCTTTTAAATAGCTACAAACTGGACATACCCATAGCATGATGGTCTTTGGAAATTTCCAAGGAGGTTATGGTGCCATGAGCTAGCAGTAAACGAGAAGGAGTCTCAAGATTTTTTGTTTTTATTCCTAATTTACAATCTGCTTTCTGCGAAAAAACCTTTATGGGCCAGGTAGCTGACTCATAACATGTCAGTAGCATAAATCATGACAGCCACACTAAGGGAAACCAAGATACAGTAATTAGGAATAGCTGTCAGGCTGGCCCACAGCTCCTTTAAAACATTGCATATTGTCCATCCATCAGATACCCCAGCTTCCACAATGTAAAAATCTAGTTATTACATTTCTGTCATTAAAAATGTGCTACTCCCGTTTACAATCACATCTCCACCCAAAAGCATACCCTGACCCTTCAGCAGGGGCTGCAGTAGAAGGCACCTTCAGAAGTACAGCTCCTTGGTGAGCATGGACACCACGCAGGGGATCTGCTTCTTCTCGCTGAAGCGCGGATCGTCCGACTGCGACTCGAAATTCGTGGCCACCACGTAGTTGACCCGAGTGAGGATCTGCATGATCTCAAGCTGCTTGCCATGCTCATTCAGCACAGAGCACAGAGACTGCACAAACCAGGAGCCCCTGCCAGGATTTCTCCAGGAGTAATAACCTGACAGGGAAGGCAAGGAAGAAAATACACGGAGTTATTTTTGCTCATTTGTGTTAAAGATTCTGGGCAAAGATTAACAATGCACACACAGAAAGCTGAACTTCTAACAGTTGTGTCACATATCCTACTTCATTAAAGTTGAGAATAATGTATATTAACTCTCCAAACCTCACATTGCTTAAGTACCTTTCTACATTTTGGCATTTGGGAATCTGCAAGAACTAAAATTACACAGGTTTCCTTTCTGAGAATAAGTTTTGTACTGTCCTGCCTTCATCACACATTCAACACACCACAGGAAGGGCAGGATTCCCAGAGAACAGCTCTGCCTGTGCCATCTGTAATCTCTGTTCTCTACAGCCAGTGTAGAAGGGGTAGATCCCAATGTACACAGTGTTTTGTCCATTAGTGTATCATCAGTGTCCATCTCCAATCCAGCCAGTATGAATGGCGAATTTTCAGGCTTCTATCCCCATCTTGACCCTCTTTTCCTTACCTGGCACCGTGGAATAAGCAAACAGAAAATCTGCTTCTACTGGGATTTTGTATCTCGGGTTGGCATCTGTCTCCAGGCATTTGTCATTGGCAGGTCCAGAGTCAGTCTGTATACCCTCATCAAATTCAGAGCCTCTGCAGGCCTGAAAGCAGAGAATATCAACAGAATGTTTCCAATAAACAGAAATAGGGTGTTATAACAATTAGTACTCATCAAAATGTTTTAATGGATTCAGTTCTAAGCAGTACTTTGCATGTATTAAAAGCAGAGATGCAATTCTGGGGGATATCTGATTGTTCAGTGAGAGAGTTACTAGTTTACCCTTTTAAAAAGATACATCCTGTAAGTAGAGGGAGGCAAAGGTGTTGAGGCTGTGCATCTCAGTTGTTTGTCAGCTTTGGTTTATTCTAACCATGATTGATTTTACCAGTCTAGAGTAATTCTCAGCACTCAATTATTACACAATGCCACGTGCAGTGTAACCTCTGGACAGTTTCTTGACAGTAGACTCCACAGGTGGAGACTCTACAGTGTGGGCAACCTGTTTTAGTATTTGACCACCCATTACAGATATATTGCATTTTTAATACTTTTTCATTTATCTCTTTGATTCTTAATTTTCTCTTAATCATGGGTTTAGCTAAAGGGCACACTGGGACAACAGTCCAAGTAGGTAATTTTCAGCTTTTGATCAGTAGCTTTGACTGACAGCTCTTGCAAAAGAACAAGTCTGACTGGCTTATATAACAGGGCTGGTTGCCTTTATTAAGACAGTTTTAAAGTCTATAAAATAACCACTTCAAAAGTGTAATTAGAGAAAACATCACTCTAGTAGTATGAAGAGTCTAAAATGGTTTTCACTTTGAGGATAAGGATTATTTGATGGAATAGCCTAGGGAAAACCACATCTGCTGCAACTCTTATATGTAAATAATACTATATATTATGTAAAAAAAAGAGAATTCAGACATAATTCAGAAACAGTTGGCTTTAGAAGTTTAACTAATATACAATTAATTACATGCTAATTTAAAAACGCAGTATAAATTTTTAGGCTACTAAGGAAAAGAAAAATGTTTTTTTCAGCAGTAATTTGTAGAGGCAGCCTTAATTCAAAGAGACCTGGACATTATTATTCCTACTGAAAATCATGTACTGTCCTTAGCTCTGTCTGCACAGAAGTGAGTTTACCTTTCCACTTTGAAGTTCATATATTACCAAGAGAAACCAAGTAGAAAATTATGTGATAATATTCTTTACACTCGTGAACTTCATAGACAAATTATCTTTTAAAAGCAAACAATAATTTTACCCATAGACAACTTCTCTCAACACATTTTTTCACAAAACCTCCATCAACATTCAGTAAGTGAAGCCACAGGGTTTTTCTAGGGCAGACAACCAACATAGCATGTTTTCCCTGCTGCAGCAGTAGGATACTGTATTCACCTTAGGGCCATTACCTGAATGAAAAACAGTTTGGGTTTGCCTATGAGGCTTTTATACTTGTCTCCTCTGAACAGTGCAGTCAGACTCTTGATAGCCATGGGTCCATCTGTGCCATAGATGAGCCCTTCTTCCCCATGGCTTAGGAGGATACAGGCGAAACAGGCAGCATCACTGTGGTTCTCCTCAGCAGCTACAAGGCAAACACTTCTGAGTCAAAAGGAAGTCATGTTTTAAATGGAAATGATATTTAGCAAACACATTTTTCTGAGGCTAAATATACACTGGGCTACTACTGTCAGGCATAAGGAGTGGATCATCTTTTACAATGTGATGAGTACCTTGAGTACATGGACACATCCTTCACTTTGAGTTTAGCCCACTGGAATCAGCAGGCTGAGCTCCTTATCTAATATGACAAGGCTCTTCACCTAATACACAGGACAAGTGCTTCACAAGAACACCATGTATTTCTGAATTGATGCTGGGGGATGAGGTGGGGAATTAAGCCCAGTCCATTAAGAAAACAAATCCTTCCATACAGAAAATTGTATGTGAGGGGCCTAAGCAATCTGCTCTACTTTAACCTCCTGTGAGCAGGGAGTAGATTCAGTGACTTTCAAATGTCTGTTCCCCTCTGATTTATTCTACGATTCTGAATTTTTACCTTGCTTCAGTAATTTTTCCATATCATCACGGCTGCGGTCATTGTATATCTGGACCTCAAACCCTAAGTTTTTAAAACTCTTAGCAAGATCTCCAGCATCTTTGTCAGTGCCATTGCGTGTGCCCATTCCTGCTGGAAAACAAAGAACATGGTTGACTGCATGTTACACAACTCAAAATTATTCACGTGTTCAAGGGCAAATGTTTAAAGTTTATAATTGATAAACTTCAACAATATCTTGGTGACATGTTTTTAAAACAATCCTCTAGCAACATTGAGAATAAACTGTGAGATTTTAAAAAAATGCAATGTTCAGTGTTAACACATATCTTTTCCTGAAAAATACTGGTGTGCCTTCAGCACCTTGCAACAGAGGACCTCTAAGGATGATCCTTCTGCTTTTGGTTATGCAATGCAACACAGGCACAAAGCACCCCATGGAAAATCTGTTGAAAAGTGTTCCTATTATACCCAGTAAAAGGAACTGATGCAGAATCTTTGGGGAAAACAACTGACAAGTGTACAGGAAAAATCCTACAAGCCTGATTTTAACACAAGTATTTGTCTACCTTGAAACCACATGTGGTCTAGAAAGTTAAATGCAGGAGTGTGAACAGAGCACACCTACAGCTATTACCTTTTGTAGCTCACAGCTGTAGCTCAGGGACAGAGAATTTATAACATGGGTTGCAGATGCCAGAGTTCAAATTTTAACAACATAGTTTTAAACTCTGGAACAAAGGTTTAGTTTGAAGTTGGTACAGCAAGGAGACATGGTCTTTGAGACATATATCGAAAAGATGTTGAAAAGAGCCATTCTAATGTAAGTGTTAGAGATCAGGAAAAGTTTTAGGAACAACTATTCATCAAAAAAGATAAAAACACTCATTACAATTCCATGTCCTAAAAATAGAATACTGATTGATTAAAGAAAGTATAAAAATTCTATGGTATATAATGACTATGCTCAAAGAAAGAGCATTACCTGTTTTGTCTTCAAAATTTTTGTTGTTTATAATAATACATTTGCCAACTTTCTTGTAATCCATATTATACTGGAATGTGGGTGTAACAATTCGGTATTGATTACTGAGAGAGGGCTTTGGCTGCTCTTCTTCTCCATTCTTCTTTTTTCTAGGTGAACAAAATGAAATTATTGTTAGTGACCAGTCACATGCATGGCCTATTTACTGTAATTCAAACCATTCCTGCAGCCCAGCCCAATGTTTCTCCTTCTCCAATATTTGTTTTCTTCATTTACATTTCGGATTGAGGCACAGAGATCTTGTGATTTCCACGAAGGGATTATTGTGTGTGGATGGATTCTGACGAGGTGAAATAACTCTGGAGTGAACTGCAGCCAACAGCAGCAAACACAGATCCTGACCCAGAGATAAAACAAATGGCCTTCATGAAGTCAGGCTGGCAGTAACCTTTTGCAAACTGTTTCTGGACATATTTTACTTTTACTATAAGTAATTAACATAAGAACAGACAGATTTCCCTTAATAGTTACTCCAGGAACATGAAGAGATGCAGTTTACCCAACTGTGTGATAAGATTTGTTTACTGAACCACCATCATCCCTAAATTCTGTGCAGATTAAGATTAAGCAGTAGGTAGTTTATACCGATAAAGGTTATAGATGTGAACAAGTCATGTGTTAATTTGGTGTGCCAAACTGCAGACCTATGTCCGAACCTATGCAAAAACCTAAGCACATTTCAATGTAATCATTGATACCTGAAATTCATGTCAAATAAAACCTAAGAAAAAACAAATCAAACGATTATAATAATGGTGTTAATGGGTTATATTAATAAATCTTCTCTGGTTATATAACTGTGTACTGATCTTTTTGCTGTGTACAAGAGTCTTAGACTGGATTAGAAAGAGATGCCAAGGGATAGCAGAGACGTTACTCATAGATTTAATCTAAATGAAGTATTAACACCAAATGAGCTACAGCCAGCATGCACACCTGATGTACAAGCATGAGGAACCCAGTACTTGCTTTTAGAGGTGGACTTTTTGGTCCAAGCAGGTTGGCTTCAGGTGTGGTTAAGACTTCCTCAAGCAGAACTGAAGCAAGTAAGAGCCTATAAGAAGTCTGATTCAACCTCAGAATTATAAGCAAGCTTTGGAGCCAGCCAACTTAAAAACAATGCTCAGGAAAAGGCAGAAGAAGTTATTGGCATCTCTCTTATTTGTTCCAGGATCCAGCTTCCAATAGTATTTAACGCTGATGTCTGAGAGGAAAACATGAACTACTTTCACAGCACAAAGAACTGTATAATACAGTTATAACAAAGTTAGATTTGGTTGTAACAAAGTTAGATTTTTCCCAAAGTCACAATTAATTCAAGTATTTTCAGTATTCTCATTCTGACATCTTCCTAAAGAATTATTAGTTTATTTACATCAATAGTAACCTGTAGACATGAGATTGCTATGAATTTATTAAATGTTGTTTAGGTAATGTATTTTGTTACCTTCCTGATTTAACAATGGTTGTCTTTTAGCTTTAAATGTCCTCTTTTTTATTACTAAAGGACAAGACTAATTGGAATCTATAATAAACCTTCTTTAAATGATTCATCATGTATAAATGCTACTGCAATTCAATTTCAAAACAGCTTCTTATCTTAGAGAGCTGTCATGCTTTACTATAAAGCGCCAGATTAAATAGCTGCACCTGGCAGGCTTTCATTATACTCTTTTTACACGTGACCATCTTAATATCATGTCCTCTTTTAGACTTACCTTAGAGACTAAAAAACAAGATATTGAACTGTATCTACTTTAGGATTATATCTGGAAATAAAGGGTTTTTTTCCTGACAAATTTCAAGTATGGATATTCTCCTTGCATATGCTTCTTGAGGCCTCTGGAAGCAATAATAATGCTTTTCCTCAAAAAAAGTCTTAATGAACTCTTAACTAATTATTTTAAAGAATTAGTCAGAGCTGTATGATGCTGACATTACATTTGACTTTCAAAGAAATCTTGGATTCTTATTTTAACCTAAAATTCCCCCTGATCCTCCAGCACCAAATAGTTCTTTGTCAAAGAGAGAAAAAGGAATTTCAGAACAACAAATAACCACTCAGGTCCATGAAAAGGAATTTCCTCAGCCCACAGATTCCAGTTTCTACAGATTTTTCTGGATTCAATGATCTCCTGAAAAAGTTCAAACAATAGTGGCTGTTGTAGACAATAGGATATTTTCAAGGGGATTGTGCACACATTTCTGTTTATGTCCAGCCCAAAACCAGCTCTCAACACTCAGGGATGGAGCCATTTGAGCAGCACCATGTTTGCATTGTCTGCTCTTCTAAAGTGCTGGAAGTGACCTAAGTCCAGCCCAGAAATCAGGCAGCCACATTACTGCAAAAAAGCCTCACTGAAACAGCAGCAAGGGTTAAGAGGCACAGCAGTGCAGCCACACAACTTCTCTGAAACCACTTCACTCCCCAGTTCAATAGTTTGCACTCATTCATGCAGAAATACTCGTGAGCTTAAGGGATGTAATTCCTGCTGCTGGAAAACTCAAAAGCAGCCAGAAGCTCTGTGCCAGCCAATGGCAAATGCCCCAGACAAGCCTTGGCAGCACATTTCCCCATTCCTGTACAGAGGACTATGGTTTTATTCTAATGACTCCTCCCAGCTGAACAGGTTAATGAGATACTAAAAAACCACAGCATGGTTACACCTATCACTTCTTTACTGGCAGACAATAAAAAGTTCCAGAAATCTTTTGGCATCAGTCCAAACTGAAGGAATAAGGAAGCAAAGGCCGTGAATTATATGACTGGACCTGCAGCCCAGACAGAAACCCTTTTTTGAAGATTCTGGTTCCTGTGCCAACGTAGCACAATACAGGAACTGCCTGACTGAACTACACTGACAGTATAATGTCCAACTTTTCAGATTCTACAAGCTAAATCAGACCTTGTAATGATAACTAATAAAGTTGTAAATAAGTAATAATCAGGCCTTAAAGGAGAACTCCTCTCAGTGACGTGCTGGCTCATGACTGAAAGCCTAAATATTTTTTTCTGAACATTGAACTGAACACCTGCTAATATAAATGTTTACTGCTGTTCTTACTAAGCTTTTTAATTACTGTATTTTCCAAAAGGGTTTCCACAGATTAGTTATATGCTGTTATAAAATGCTTTAAACTGTGTGCCCTCTACTTGATTTCTTCCTGCTTCTCTGACACCTAGTGTCTTTAATTTCCCTCTTTTGGGATTCAAACATGCCTGGACTAAACAGAAAGTTGAATTTTCTGACTGTTTATTCATTCTTCAGGTCTTAATTACAGCTGTGCCATTATTCCTCACTCCATTACTGGTCACTGATCCTTCCCTTACACAGAAATATTCTCCCCATTATTGCTGTCACGTATTTCATGTTCCCTCCCTTTGGTCAAAAGTTCATCAAAACTGAAAGTCCACTCTGGCACTCTCATACAGCTTGCACGTTTTCACCCTCTAAATCCAGTGTCTCTAAATCCAGGCCTTAGGCTTGCCAACATGTGGGAATGTATTTTCATCAAGTCTAGACTCAGTCAGTATCAATCCTGTGAAAATCATTATTTATCAACTTCTCACTTTTCACCTATAAAACTAAAGTTATCTATTCTATTTATCATTTTGTTACTGAACTTTTGAATAGGAGTAGTCAAGTGTTTTATCAGCATGAGTGGTCAAAATTCTGTCAAAGTCAATGGAGATACCTCACTTGCACGAGTAGTGGAGTTGATCATCTGAAGGACTGCTACTTACCACAAGAAACCTTCTTTCCTTCTTTTCTTTTATACTTGGAATAAATTATTGTTTCAATATGGTTCAAAATTAAAGGATAAAAATATCACTGACAACATTTAACTATACCTTGAGATTATTTAGAAGAAATAAAGCAGTCTCTTAGCAGCTGTGATTTTCTCTCCTTTGACTTCCTTTCTACTGGCACCTTCCTCAATTCCTGCTGCTGCCATATATTAGTGTGACATACCAACTTAAGAACCCATGTGCAGGACAAAGGCTTCCCTGAACATTGTCTTTGTTTATCTAATATTCATCTACTCCTCTGCCTGGCTATTTAAGTGACTGTTCATTTCCAGGGAGAGTTGTCCAAAATAAACTCTAAAAATTATATTACAGAGGGATATCCAGTTTTTAAAAAAAAGCTATAGCTCCCTTCTCCCCCAGGACAATTAGGGCCTTTTCTTGCTGTACTGAAAAATGAAAGCAGATTTAATAAATCTACAATTCTATACTATTTAATTTAAGGGAGCTGATATTCAGAGTTGGGTGGAAAAGGCCACACTGATTCCATTCATTTCTATTTGAAGTAAACTCACAAAAGGAGAGAACTCTGCCTTACTCTTCTCTGTGCAGTTCAGTAAACTTCACCTTTCCTTGATAAGGAATATATCAAAATATTAAGACAGTTTTACTCTGGCTTCCTTCTTTTATACAATGTGCAGTATAATTTTTGAATAACTGATAACATGTTTCTGTTAAAAAGAAAATTTGCCCTTAAAAACGTGGTGTCTTTGCAAAACACATCACTTCAGGATTCCTTCTGGAGTCCACATGCTTTTTTGGCATTGGTGAATAGTTTTATTCTAGTTTCTGTCACATTCTCAGCCTTTCTGTTGAGTCCAAGTAAGATAATAGCAGTGGACAGTACAAATAGTCTCAGGTAATCACTGACACCCACCAGAACTTTCATACACTTAAGTGTTGTGGGATGCAAGGTGTCTTAACTTGCAATGCTCTTTAATCTATTACAAACAACTGAGATGTTTCTCTTAGGACTTTTGACATTTAGGGACATCTTTACAGGTTTCATTTGAATTAGTTTCCCATTAAGTTACGATATTGTGGAGTGCATGGGACAAAACATTAGTTCTAAGACCCCTAAAAAAATTTACATAGCCTATATTGCTGATTTATTTTTATGCAGTTTGTGTGGCTCTCTGTTGCTCTTTCTGTCTAAACCCCCACTCCTTCCATTGTTGCATGCACAGTATAAATTATTTGTGACTACTGCTCATCACAAATGCTGTTTGCTCTCCTGGGGAAAAATCCTAGTCTGCACTTATTTATTTAAAAAGATAGTGAAAGGATAGACAGAAAACAATGAAAATGCAAATAAGATTGTATTTGAATTCACAAGGCATCACTAAGCTATGTGTAGTAAAACTGAATGTGCTGGAGATCAATTTAGAGTTATTAATAAAAAAATAACTGAAGAGGAAACAGAATTTATAAATTAACCAAAACAAGGTTCAATATTTTGTTCTATGTTTCTACCTTAGCCTCAATAATTAGTGGTCTGATGTGGGCTCCATAATTGACGTCTGATGCTTTCTGATGATCATGCATTAAGATCTCTTACTTCTACATAACTTTCTCTTCAAATGACCAGCTTTAATACTTTTATTCAGCTTTAATGAATCTTTTAATAGACCTTTATCCAGTCTAATTTCACTGTATTTAATACAGCTCTAATTACTGTACACTCTCCCCACTTTGAATTTTTTTAATCTTGAACCCTGTTGGCAATATCAAGCAAAAGACACTTGTTAAACCTGACTGGAGCTTTTTAGATCTTAAGTTCTCTAAGCCAGACTCTTTGTTCTTTGTCAGATCTGTTTTGGTAGTGTCACACAGATTTAGAACTGCATGCAAATAATAGATTATCCTGTTGCTTTTTTCCATTAATATTGCATCAGGTTGGCAGAAAAGCAACATTTTTGGACAAGAAGAATGTGTCACTACTTAAATTGTCTTTTATAAAAATTAATATTCCTTTGCTGCTAAAAGTCAGAAAGCATAATTATATGGGATAAAGACTAAACCGCAAGGTCTAGACCAAATATTAAAACTGTATTAGAGTGCATTTGAAAGTGCATATTGCAAATTATGTGCCAGTAGAGAAACTGGAAGAAAAAGCTTAATAGTTGAAACAAGTCTCCTGAGGAAAAAGGGACAATACAAATTACATAGAAGAAAGTTCAAGAAAGCATTGCACATTTTCAATTTCCCTTTAGTAAACATTAGCAAAGGGCTGCTGACTTTGACAGATGAGCACCAACAAAATCACCAGTCCTTAGAAGGTTATTTTAAAATATATTCCAGAGAGATGTCAAAAGAAAACTGAAAAAAATTCTAATATTAAAGTCAGGATATTTTCCACACAATAGAAAGTCTTCATTTAGCAGAGAGAAGAAAACTGGTTCTACAAAACTGCACATAGGAGTTCCTCAAAAAGTATTTAAGCATTATTTCACCTACATTGCTTACCATGGCACACAGATGTCTTAAACAAAAGGCATGAAAACAGACAGCTGCAATTTAGAATAGTAAACATAAACAACACAATACCACACACATAAACAATGGTGTTCCTAGATTTCTGTTCCCTGTCAGGATCTTGTTTCATCTGTTAAAGAAATTCAAAATTTCAGTGAAACATGCTAAACTGATAAAACTGGAGTCTGAAGTTCATGTTTATTGATGATGTATAAAGTCTGTGCTGACCTTGCCTATTTCTATATTGCTTTGCTGAAATGTCTAAACTTTGAAGGTAATTTTTTGGGAATGGGTGGAATAAAGGGAAACGGCCAGTGTGCTTCCTGGAACACCACAGCCCCCAATGAACACACTCCACTTTCCTCCTGGGAGCAACAGGACTGCTCAGGCAATAAAATAATTCTCAAGAACAGGGCTGTAGGAATTAATTAGCCTTCCGTTTCTTTTTAAAATTAGTTCATGACTTCTTAAAGGCATCTTTGGAATCAGATTATCAGCTGACTAAACAAAGTCAGTTTAAACTCAACAGAGGAAAAGCCATTTCCTTGAATGAACCTGAAGTTAGGAACTGACTAGGACAGTAGCTCTTGTTAATTTGGAAATTCATGTCACAGGCCCTTCAAATAATTATAAACACAGTAATTTTGAACAGAAAATATTGCTGTAGCTGTATCAAAAGAAAAGAGTTAGGTAAACATGAAATTATTTCCTTGAACTTATCAAGATAATAATAGAGCTGGGAAAGACCTAAGCTATCATTAAAAAATTCTTTCTAAGACTGGACTGAGTTCATTTATCCAAAAAACCAATATCATATTACAAATGTACTTTTGTTCTTGATATGACATACCTAACAGTACTGTAACAGATTTCACAGAAAATCTGCAAAATAAACCACCTCAATTTATTTAAAGAAATCCTGGAATTTCCCTACATTTCCTAATATCACTTCCGAGAGTACAACACAGAATTAATTACATTTATTAAGACCATATGCTAGCTATGTTTTGCCCAATTAACTTGATGAAAAGCATTAAACAAACCAAAATGAGTTGTGCTTCTGCTGTTGAATAACTTCAGGAAAGTAACTCCATATCTCTTGGTCTTAGTTTTTCCATTAAGAAATGAAGTCTGAACAAACTTATTGCATAAAGCAATTGCAGATCATGTGGTTTATTTCCAGGGGAGGGTAGTGCAGAAACTGATGCCCCATGTTCTAACCAACGGAGCCACTCTCAGTGGCAATCCTGTGCCATGTGCTCTGGGATGACCCTGCTTGAGCAGGGAGGTTGGACCAGATGATCCATTGCGGTCCCTTCCAACCTGACCCCCTCTGGAATTCTGTCCAGGAAAGCAAAGAATAATTTAAAAATTCTTATTTTGTACATCCATGCAATGTTTATGTCTAGAGTGTGTGGGTTAGTTTACTGACAGGTGCCTCCTGGAAAGAAAATGCATGAAACAAAGACATTCTTACTCTAAAGTTATTGTTTACATTCTTATTGTAAACCTCCACTATGGAGGTTTACAGTGGCTCTCAGTCCAGAAAAAAATTCCTAACTTTGATCATTATACATTAGTTTCCCTGAAGAAACTACCAATGCCTGCATGTGACTATTTAATATCAACTGAAATGCTGAATACATTTTAAATATCTCATTATAAGATATTTTTCAGACCCTAAGCTGTTCTTGTAGCTCTTTTGTTCCATTTTAGTTTCAGATCCATCTCCAATTAGGAGAAAGAATCTTCTCTAAAAACCTGGAAAACTGAGAAACTCAGCCCAAGACAACTCACAGTACAATGAAAGAGTTGAGCTGTTTGAAAGAACAAGTTTCAGACTACAACTTCTGGCATACTTTGTAAATGTCTTTTGAAGTTCTGATAGTTAATCTAAATATGCCTTC
Source organism: Rhabdornis inornatus (assembly GCA_013397075.1). Classification (NCBI taxonomy): domain Eukaryota; kingdom Metazoa; phylum Chordata; class Aves; order Passeriformes; family Rhabdornithidae; genus Rhabdornis; species Rhabdornis inornatus. The sequence continues at coordinate 183,268 of VWZS01007619.1, read as the reverse complement.
CTGCCTTTTAAAGTATGTGTTAGTGATGGCCTTAACTAATTCAAATCAAAACCACGTCTGTAGTTTAATTTATTATATACAAATGAAGCAGACCAAGTGCATTGGGACTAAGCCAGCTGCACTTTGGACAAAAAGTTTCATTATTGTTCACATTTCACAACAGTTAAAAAAACACAAAACTAAAAAAAAAAGAAACAGGTAGCAGTGCCCTAGTTTTGTGCACTTAGTATTTCAGGGATCACTTACAACCCACATGACAATTTTGTGTTGTGATGCCTGCAAAACAGAGTTCTAAACTCTCTTTGTAATTGAGATTCAGCTTCCCAATTAGCTGCATGATATCTGCCAAGCAGGCCTCACAATATTGTATGCAACATAATAGCCAAAAAACATTCAAAAGGTAAATTTTCACAAATAAAGACTTTTGCTTGCTGAAAGGCTTTCTGCTCATTTCCAGAAAACTTCTCATCCATACCTTCCATGGGTGTTCTGGAAACCGAAATCTTGCCTGATCATCCCTAGGCAGTATAATGTACATAGGCAACTGACAATTATATGCAAAAAAAAAGATGAATCTTCTTTTACCTTTCATAGGGACTAAGAGAAATTAACAGGTACATATGGATTACTTGGAAAATGACTCAAAATAAAGCAAGCCCTCCAAACACTAATGCTCAGAGAACACTCTGGCAAGGATTAGCAATTGAAAAATTCCAGTGGAACTAGGATTAGCTGAACTAAACTGTTTTAGGATATAAACTCATGATTTTTCCAAACAGGTGGCAGGGAAGGAAGGAGGTGAATAACATTCTACAGTACCTTGGCTCATCATCAAATGGTACTCCACACTGCATCTGAAAACAGCTGCAGCTTGTCCTCAGGAGCAAGTCTGATGTCGTCTGCTAGTGCTAGGAGCCCACCATGCTCGGGGTCACATTGCAGAGAGAAGCAGGATGCTCTGTGTGCCCAGGCCCCAGCACTGCCTGTGTCAGCAGTGGGGCACGCTGGACTGTTCTGTGGGGCCATTCAAAGCCATCACCCTGCCAGCTCAGGTCATGCAGCCCTGAGCCACCTTTGCTGACGAGCAAAAACATGCTCCCATCACTCATCCTATCTCTGCTCCCACGTCAGAGTACGGGAAAACAGATTTGGAGATGGAGGTGGGACAGCAGACTTCACTTTGTGATACATCCCTCTTCCTTCTGCTCCACCATTACTACTACCATTACTACAATAGGTACACAATGAAGGTTTCTAGAAAAATAATGCAAATTAACATGCATCGCTTACAAAGCCTCTCTGCACTTTAATTAATACAACTACTTCCTACATATTTACCCTCAAACAGTTTTGGTTTATTACAAATTTGGCCTAAATTTGTTTGGATTGCTCTGAAAGCTTAAATGTCACACTGCAAAATAACTGTCCTCCAAATTCTGTATGATACAGCCCAGAGTTTGTTGTAATGAAGGAAATAAATTACTACACTAAAAAGTAATGAGGATACTTGACTGTGATTACTTCAGATACTGTTCCTGGATAACCCAGTGTTTGTTGTTCACATTTAAAAGTCTCTAAGGAGACTGGAATCAAATACTGACTGTGAATCAATGAGTTCTTGTAATATAGACTAGATACTATTTCAAGATACTTGGGCTTTTCCTATAAGGTACGTCCAGTAAGCATCCAAGGGAAAGTACAAGCACTAACCACAGTTTCCACTCATTGTTAAATACTCCTGCAGTGTTCTCCAGAAGCTGAGTTCCAGATCTAACAAAAATTGTTTTAACAAAACAACAACAACCAACAGCAACAAAAAAAACCCCAAAACACACACACACACACATACAGAGCCAGCAAACCCCCCGCCGCTCCAAACAACAAACAAAAAATCCCCAAAACAAACCAAAACCACTTCTGACTTAAAAAAAGAGCAATAAAAATGAAATATCCCTGTTGTTCCATGTTACAATCTCTTAATTGACTTTGCAGGAACTTTACCAAGACTGTAGGTTACTTCTGAACTTTTATGTTTGGTGCTTTCAGGTGAACATAGACAATTGATATTTACCTCGTGCTAAGCAGAACAAACAAAGTCCAAATAAAATTAAAATTATATTGTGACAGATTTTGGAGCTGTGACAGTAAAGGGAAAGATCATCACCCATATTTACAGGACAAACTAAGGTACACAGTGACTTCCTTAGAGACATTAAGGAAACATGACGCTGAAACAGGAGGCCAGCTCAGACATCTGAGTTGCAGCCTAGAACAGAATTTCAGATAATGATTCATCAGCTGTTATTTGCTTTAAAGTAGCTTGCTATTTTTAGTCTATCTAAGGATAAAAGAGATAATTTTTTTAGCAATATTTACTTTGAAAGATCTATAATATTTTGACACTGAAAAACGTGCAACAGAACGGAAACTCTGGAAAACATATGTATCTGCATCACTGTGAAGCTGTTCTTCATAAAAGTTCTCCATGAAAAGCAGCTTCTTTTAAAAATTAGTATAAAAATAAGCTGTTGACAATTCCCATACAGGTATTATGAGCTGGACTCAATGATCCTTGTGGATCCCTTCCAAATCAGAATGAATGTGATGTGGAAAACCTCTGTGAAAAGTGGAAGGAAAATAGATCCCCAAAAGACAGAGGAACAACAGAAAAGCTTAGCTAATACCAAGACAACTTTCTACACCTGTTACAACTCCAGACCTGAGGTTCATCTGAGGATGAACCTCAAAAATGAATAATTATTCTTTGAAGGACAAGGTTATTCATGTTGAGATAAATGGCTGTACTGAGACAAGGTCAGGAAGTTAAAATTGACAGCCTTTGGTAATATCTTTGCTTCCCCACTTTGATGTCCTGCAACCCAAATAAACACTATACACGTGAAAAGAAAAGGTATACATCCATGAAACTTTTAAATCTAAAATCTAATTTACAAACCTGGTAGATATCTAAACAATATAACTATCACAACCATTGAACTACAGAAGGAGAGATACACACTGGCATTTCTAGGAAACTTTCAAATTACTCAAAAGTCTTAGACTTTAAAGTGGTGTGACTTGGCAGAAATAAATATCTCACAGATATTTTGGATTTGCAGTGTTAAACAGCTAAAATATTCTTGGTGATTACATGTACCACAAAACCTCTCAAATTCCTCAGTGGGATTTTCTTACAATCCATTCCATGTGTGTGCATTGAGGGCACTATAGAATCACACACTTTCATTTGTATGAAACTATTTGTAAAGATTTTTAAATAGATATTTAAATAGTGTTTTCTGCTTCCAGATGAGAAGGGGAATATTGACTGTAAAACAAGACAGTAGGGCTGAAGCAGATAAAAGTAACCAGAAGACAAATAGTTCTATACAATTAAATTAGGATAAAACTGGTACCTAGATACTACTTACAACAAAACACTTCTGCATTGTTTCTTCACTTAAGCCCACGAGCAGTCAGGAATTTTGACAGTGCAAATGCAAGTCTACCAAACCTTGGGAATTTCTGGATACAGCTTTTCCAAAAAAACAACTTTAATTAGGATTAAGAGAAATCTTAGCTCTACTTAACACAGTGCAACTGCAATTTTATTCTATTTCATGTTACATTAATTTTCCTGGATGCTAAAAAGCATTTGCTGCTATCAATCTCCTTAATGGAGGTCCCCAACAAAACACAAAAGATACCAAATGAAGATATTAAATCGTCCTGTGGACAAGCAAGACTATATTTAAAGCCCTGAAAGTGTTAATGGAGCACACATAGCATAGTAAAAAACCCCAAACTTGTATGGGAAAAATTCTATTAGTTAACTAAAAAATAAAATAACGAAATCCTTAGCTGAATCTTTCTTTAAACATGTTCTAAACTTTTTTTTGGTGCTCAGCCTTGCCAGAATGTGTCCTGATGCTTTTGCTTTCTGAAACACAACTTTTTGCTCAACTGCAACACAGCTCATTTTTTGTTCTTTTTGCAGAACACAAAATCAATACCCTCCTGCCATCTAGTGGCTAAAAAAAATCCCGGAGCCAAACACGGCTGGCAGATTTAATCCAAAACTTCTTCCAACTCTTTTCCCCACTGGACAGTTTTTCTCACCAACATTAGCTAAGTATCAGCACTTTCCCAAAGAGAAGGAAGTATGTAGAAGATAATTCCCCTAAATTGTTAAGATGTCAGAAGAATCTGCCCATCCTGGCTTGTTCTGAGCCTCGTGGCCTCCTTGGTAAAGCAAGCTCACAGACTACCCAAAGAGAAATATGCTGTAGTCAGTAAGATTTTAATTTACTTCTAGTTACTGCTCTGGCAAGGTAGATCTCCAGTCACAGCCAGAGAGTGGCAAATTGAAGCTGTGAAGCTACTGGAAACAGCTGGTCTTTCTGCACAGCTTTGAATTTAGCTTCTCACTACTATGTTCTCTCAAATTAAAATTAATGTGGTTATTTAACATCACAAGTTACTTGTTTTCCTATTGAACTTACATATGTTAAGCAATAATACATGAAATGCAGTGAAGAATTTCACTGAGAGTACTGCACAGCTGGCACGAAAACAAAAAAAAGGGACAATAAAATTGTAGTCACTCTAAAGCTTTCTAGACACCTTATACAAGATGAATTACTTCATGCTGCCAAAATGAAGCTTTGGTAATCAAGACAAAGAGCCACACTGGTTAAAGTAAAAGTACATCTAGCCTGGTATCTGGTACTGACTAGAAATGAGTCTGAAGAAAGCAAACAAAAGAAAATGGATACAGAATATATTCTCACAGAGATGCGACTTAGGAAGATCTTCATCAAAGATGTTAACATCTGGAATTTTCTTCACACATACACATCTAATCTCTTCTGAACTTACTTAAAATCTTGACATCTGCATATCCCCTGGCTTTAAGTTCTACAGTGACATTCTGCCCTATGTTAAAATTACACCTTAACTCTTGTTTTAAACCAATTGCATGCACTTTTCATTGGATGTCCCCTAGACTCCCTGTAAGGCACAAAGAATGATCATTCTCTCCTCTTCTTATTACAATCATAATTTTAGATCAGTTCCCATCTTCCTTTATTCTCTCACATTTCTCTCCTAATCCTCTCCTCTTCCTTCAGACCAAAGACTTTTACTTTCTGTAGGACAAAGACAAATACCTTAATTGTCAAGTGCCTTATTCCTCTATAAGCAACCACTACATTCTTCAAGAAACTCTGTTAGATTTCTCAAAAGTATTTTTTCTACAAAATCTTAAGTTGAATTCTCTCAATTACCTCATATTAATGAGTCATTTTTTACTTTTGAAGAAAAATGTTGCAAATTGCATCTTCAAGGAGTCCCCAAAAGATCAATGCCTCAAACTGATGAACAGCCAAATAGTTGAAAATTTTCTTATAGAAAAAAGTCATAGAAATGCTGATTATTGCCTTTTCTTTGGAAATTATGAACTTTGAGTTGCATAATTTAATAATAGTATTAGCATATCACCTCTTATAAAGAAGACCAAATCAAATATCAAAACACACATTTTATAAAGCTGAAAAGAAACCTTTGAAAAACATTTGACAAGATTTAGAAACAATTGTTACATTTGTCTATTTGTTAAAATTAATAATACTCATACACATCATGAAACACATTTGAGGAATGATAAAATGAGGCAAAGTACAGTGATTTGCTAACAGCACATCAAAAGTCTTCTAAGACTAAAGCATCTTCACTTCTCTCACAGATTTGTTACCCCTGTTAAACTCATAGAATAAACAGCAAAAATAAATAGCCTCTGAATTATACTGCTCACTTTAATGTAAATTTCCAATAGTAAAAAAAAAAAAAATCAAAACCCCTCTGTAAATGCATCAGACTTTGCATGTATATCTCTTGTAAAATCTTACTAAATCCAGTGTGGAGTAGCCATTTGCTGACATTCAACAGTATTTATAAACTTTGCATGTTTATTTTTCATATTCTGCATTTCTAATCACATTCATCCAGTGTTTTCAGGAGTGCAGATGAGCTCTTGCTTCCCACTGATTAAATGAAAGTAAGCTTATGCTTCACTGAGACTACTATGCTTTAAAATGAAAGGCTTTTAATGTGTTCTGTAAGGGGTTACATCTCTAGACTTGGTGAGGCTTCTTTGTGCTACAACCTAGATGGCACATCAGGCTTTAAAGTAACTTAGACAGTCAGCAGGGGATTCCAGTGATGCTGGAGATTAGCTGAGCTGAGTGCAGTAAAATAGATAATTAATGGCATATTCAATTCCCAGCTCCAGCAAAGGTCAATGTTTAAGATGTGGGACTATAATTGATGCTAAATGAACTTGGTGGTCTCTTAGCTGCCAAATAAAACTTACAGGAGATGTTATAAATTTCCCTATAGGGAGATACTATAAAGAAATGCTTTAAGATACAGACCAGATATATTAAATTCATACAACATAAACCACCTTTCTATCCAGACCATCAATAACATTGTGGACATGGCTGAACATCAAATCTGAAACTGAACATCAAATCAAGCTTTTTTTATGTTTCTTTGATTAAAAGGGTACCACAGCAGCTGATACAACAACAAGAACAGGAGTACAAGTAGGAACTTACGTTCTAAAAACTGAGAACCTGCTGCTTCTGTCCGGCCTTGCATCAACTACATCACAAACATCTCCATCCCCTCTGTCTCCAGCAGGGAGATCACCATGATGATCCTCTGACATCTGCAAATAAAAGTACAAGAATTAAGTGTCCCTCAGCAAGCACTGACATTTTAGAAATACTTCTATGAACCAGATTGTTTATGGTCTGGTTTATAGAAGATACATGTGAGGGTTTTTTTAGTCAGTTTCATTGTATAATACTTCCTCAAGAAAAAGTGGCTACAGATTTCTGGTCCTGAATTGCTGTGGCACTGCAAATGTTCAGCCATCTCTATTTTCTTGTGGCAGTTACCTAAAGGAACTCATCTAATACCACTCTAAAAAATGCAGATTACAGCAGAATTAAAAATAATTTTATGGTGAAAGATCGCAGAATCATAGAATACAATCATAAAATAGAATCAGAATATTCTGAGTTATAAGGCACCCCCTGGGATCATCAAAATCCAACACCTGGCCTACGCAAGGTAGTCCCAAGAGTCCTGCCAGGTCCACATGTGTGCTGTCCACATCATAGAAATAATTCCCAGAAACTTTTCCATGGTCTGGAAAGAAATATGTTGGGATGAAAGCAAGGGCTCCTGTGTTTTCATTTGCATATACACAGTCACATGTGTGTAAGTTAAAGAGTCCTACGTATTTTCTATGGGTGGTTTTAATTTAATCTAGATCATTAAGCAGTTGCAAGCTACAAGAAGAAAGGCCAGCACACCGATCTGCACCAGCTCAGCAGAGAAGCGCAGGGTGGGATGCACTGAAACATCTGCTCTCTGCTGCCAGACTTTCACCAGGAAATCAGCACTGATTCCTGCCCCTTCCCCATAGCTAGGCAGATTAAATTTGCTTTTATCATCCATTTACAGAGCAGTGCACACGTTTCCATCGAACACCACCCGGACACCCGGCAGCAGCAGCAGCAGCAGCTCAGGGCCAGCAGCGGCTCCACGGCTGCACCACCCGGCCGGGGAGCGGGGCGGGCAGATTTGGGAGCTCCCGACAGGAAGAGCAGCTCCCAAAGGAGGCTAGGCTCGGCTTTGACCAGCACACACACACACACACACACACACACACACACACACACACGCACACGCACACGCACACGCACACACGCACACGCACACGCACACGCACACGCACA
>VWZS01007619.1:57344-174917 GCA_013397075.1 Rhabdornis inornatus | reverse complement strand
CAGCCCCAGCCCCATCCCCATCCCCAGCCCTGTCCCTGTCCCTGTCCCCATCTCTAACTCCATCCGTCCCCCCGTGGTCTCAGGCACAGCCTCCGGGCCCTCCTCACTCCCCAGGTAATGATGGTCACATCACGGTGACACCGAAATTGCCACCTTTTAATGGCTGTGCTCCGGCACACCCCCACCAAAGAAGAGCCAGAAGTTTCATGGTGACACGAGGTTGTCTAGATCTAAGGAAATTTTCCCCTTATATAAACTTCAGTGGCATTTCCTTGTCCTCCCAATTATTCTGTGTGTTGCAGAATCTCTGCTAATTACGATATCCCACTGTGTAGCCGTAGCATCAGGCCCAGCAGTCCAGTGCATGGACTGAAGATTGGCACAGTCTTGCTAATTACTCCTGGATGCGGGCTCCGATCCTGCAAAATCATACACCTACCCAGCGGTGCGTGGTGTTTAACATTCACTACCTGAAGAGATTTACATCAAAGGGACATTTTTCAGTGTAACTGCCTCCTAATTGGCACAAAACACAGGCATGGTAACAAACAGGCTTTTGCTTCCCCACAGGTCAGTGCCTCGATGTGATGGAGGAGCTCTTGCCGTGTGTCTTGCTGCATGCTGCTGCTGGGACTGCTCCCTGCTTCCTGGGATTATGCCTGTGGCTCCTGGCTGAATGCGTAGCCAAAGTTTTCTCCTGAAAATCAAACTAAAAGGATCCCATGGTTCCTCTCCTGCCATCTGTTAGCTGCTTCTTTTCAAGAAGACAGTATCACTTCCAAATCCATAATGGATCACCATGGACAGCAGAGACACTGGAAATATATAGATCATGAGGAGAGGAGAGGAGAGGAGAGGAGAGGAGAGGAGAGAGGAGATGCTTTTCTGATTATGTGTATGGGTGTTGCCCTGGAAGTACAGAAACTTTACTTCTGTATCTTGATGAAAATCTTTATCTTTTACCATCTGGTCACCGCAGCCAAATTAGCAGACCTAGAAGTGGCTTTTTTTCTAAACATCATTATATTGCTATCAAAAAAGTTGTCTGATAATGCTTGCCAATTTTCAAGAGTGTACTATTAAATTGGTTATGGGGAATTTCTGACTCAAACTGTTGATGGAACTTCTGTTTCTATTTTCTTTTCATGTTAGTTGCTGACACTCACAAAGAGAAAATTTGATTCCTCAGTGTGCTGCAATACCTTTCTTAAATGCACGTTAATTTTAATGCAGTACAAGGTGCTAGGCTCCTTTCTCAGAAAATTTTGCTTGCTTTCAGTGTGCAGCAAGGGGAGAATTAGGAATATAATAGAAATAGAAGGAAGTATCTTGCTTCAGGGCATGGAGTGATTGCCACCTAGGGGAGGGTCAGGAAGGAAAAGAAGTCTCATGTAGAATATGGCACAGCTGGCCATATGCATTACTGGGCAGGGGGAAGAACCAGCAGCGTGATACCTGTAGCATCACCATTCCTCTCCTTTGCCCTGGAGACTCACTCTCCTCCTTAAAAACATTAATAATGGAGCCTTTGACTGGATTGGGGAAAATAAATGTTTAATCTCTGCAAGCAGCTACAGGATGAGAATGGGGCATGCCTTTGGGAAACTGAAAGGTGGATGGCAGGTACAAACTAGAAGGCTCAAGGCAACTGAATGGTACCTGGAATAGTCTGGAATAATAACTATGCCCTGTGTTCTCCACATCTGTGAAAACAAGGATGGGGTTTTGTGAGACCTGGGAGGCAGGTGTGGGGATACTTTTAGGATGGAGGCTTTGAGTGACTCACAATGTTCTCTTCTAAACAACAGTTGTTAGATTTTCATGTCTTTTGCAAGAAAGGATGGATGGTTTTGATATGCTGTGAGGAATATGGGGCAGGGTGATTGAGCACACCACAACTTTATGGAATTCTATAGAATAATACACCTCAGTTGGCTTGATGCATGTGTTTTGTTGTGATTTCTCTGTAATCAGGCAGAGACGATCTGTTGCACATGCCATATTTTATTAGTTTTAAACTTGAGTCTTATTTGTATTTATGATACACAACAAATGGGCATATTTGGACTTTGGTGGTCGTGTGGGCTATGCTCTACATGCTCTTCACACTTTTCTTCAAGCTTTTAGCTTAGATTGTAGCACATCTTCACCAGTTCTTTCTCTGCTCTGTAACAGTGATATCTTCTTGCCCCCTCTTTTTTTGATTTCTCTCTTACTTCATCTCACTCCCTGTTAGAAGCATTTGCAAAATCCCTACACTCTCAGGTTTTCTTGACACTGGCAACAAGGGGAAAGTGTAAGCATAAAGTGTAAGCACTCTTTAATCATGAAATATAAACAGTTTTTCGTTGGTTTCCAAAACAGCAAAAATGGAAAAAGCAACTGTACAAGTTTGGAAGGTGGTTCCTTAGAAGATTTTATTCAAGTCTTGGGAGATATTGGTGTCGATAAATCTTTTCCAGTTTTCTTTCAATATTTTTCCAAGCTGGATTTGCTACTATGCTAAATTTGATTAGCATGGAGAGATTGTATGAGGCAAAAAGCCCTGGGCCCAGGTAACTAATTAACCACAGGTTTCAGAGAAGGTGAACAAGAAAAGGCTGGTTGAGTGCTTGAAATTTTACAGGCAGCTTTTACCAGTGGATAAAACTCCCACTTTGTGTAGTGAACCAACACCTTTGGGGTTTTTTTGCAAACAGAAGGAAGATAGGGTTTGCCATAGTTTGTGCTGCCTGGATTCCTGTTCTTCATGTGGTTGGAAGGGCACAGCTTGAATTCAGCAGTGACAGAGGAGGTGACCCTGACTTGAATGTCTCTTAAGAGGTTACTTTGTGTAACTAATATGTGCTTTTTTACGATCAGATTGAGGATGCAGATGTGCTTCAAGTTTCCTGTGCAGTTAATTCAAAGAATTTAAGGAGGCTGGAGAGGTAACAATGTTTCTTCCCACTAATTTGCACTTTCAAGGTACTGTCTTCTTGTACTTTATGTGTAACCACAGTACTTTTAAAGCACATTGATTAAGGTTCTACTGTTAAGTAAAGCCTTTTAAGATTTTCATTTATATCAAAAAGCCTTTATGAAGCTTTACTAAAGGAGGAAAAAAGCCACAATGAGCTTTTAACTGAAGAGAAAATGTCTTGCTAAGATTTGTCAAGATAACAAACTTGCACTGGTTTTGTGATTTAATTCCTTGCATGATCAAAATGCAGTGCATGCTTTGTAATGAGACCATTCAATGTTTATTTTTTGATAAACTCCCTTTTCTGTTAGCAGGTTGGCTTTAATCCAGGGTGGTGAAGAACAGGACAGTTTTGGGGTCCTCAGAAATGGGAAAATCTTTGAGAGACTCCAGCAGAACGCTTGCACAATGGATGTGAGGGAAGTAGTGTGGCTGGGAATGATAGCAGCTGTAGAGGACACTGTGTCTTACCACAATTCTCCTCTTGAACATGCTGTGACTTGGGAGAAGCAGGAGAAGTTGGAAAATGCATTTACGGACTTCCAGTCAAACTGGTGTATCTGTCACTGTGAAAAGAGAAAAACAGGCTTTATATATCTTGAAATGAAGTAGGAATTATCTGTGAAATAAAGGGCTTTGTCTGTCTTGGAAGCAGCACACGGTCTCATTCCTTTCAGGGACGTCTGAATACTCTGTGGGTACACAGTGCACATGGACAGCATGATGATCCATGCTGGAGTCCTCTCCAGATAATCAGTGCTCAGGTGACTCCTGGATGAATTATTTGTTCTGTAATTGCCAAGTCTTTATGGTTTTGTGTGGTTCAGGGATGTCCTGCTTTCACCACCTCTCTGAACTAATTTCAGGAGGGTCTTGAGCAATGCAGGGACAGGAGCAGGTCATGCACCCTTATTCTTGCTAAAGTGTGAGACAAGAGCTCCAGCATGGCTTCAGACAGCATGGAGACAACTAGGACTGCCTAGAAAATATACAGGATGGTGACTCTTGGAGTAGATGAACACAAAGAGGCAAAAACTGATAGTGTGCAAGTTCTAAATAAGGAGGGGACAGCCTGGCCACTGTGATCCTAATACAGGTCACTTGCATAAACAGAATGGCAATCTGGGACAAGATGCAAAGTTGTGTGAGAGGGGAACTGGAAGCCTTCCAAACTATTTTGTTCACAGGTGTGAGTGGGATAATTATTGTGATGTAACTTGGTCAACATAAATCTCTCTTGATCCCAAAAATAATAACATGAGGTAATTCAGCAGTTATTCTAATATAAGAAATAATGTTCTGGGGACATTTTTAAAAAATGAAAATGCATCTGTTTATATACTGATATTAGTTACTTTGAAAGGCCTTAAGTGTTTTCAGGACTTTGTGCCACTGCTCTTCAGATTAGAGACTCTATTTTCAGCACACCAGTTGCTGACAGTACATTGTGCCAGTACATTGTCAGCATTCAGTAAAAGTTGCAATAATAAGTTAAGCAGAACTGCATATCTCAATAGAGAGATGAATAGGAGGCTCTCTAAGCATACCCAGAAGGTTTAGACAGAAATTATTTTGATGGAATTGTTTGCAATTTATAGGAAGTTCTTAGCAATATCCCAAGGACTGCTGCAGGCAGTGGGGCAGATGCATGGATGACTAAGGAGACTTTTACTCAGATTGAGATAACTCTTAGCTTGTGTCCCAGGGTTATGGAGCCCTGCAGCTGGAGGTATTACAATTAGGTGAGATGTAAATCTTAAATCCTGACCATTTGTAGCTGTTAGAATTTAATAGCTACTTCTGTACAGAGCAGACTTCATAACCCTAATAGCTTGCTTGAATCCTAATATCAGACATTCCTTATAATTTTTTGGTGAAGGAATTTTTATATTCTGGTCTATTCCAGTCTACTCTTGGTGAACACTGTTAAATAGCTACTTTGTTCATTCTATTCAAAAGTAAATGGTTCTTTTCTGAAGTTTTTCCTGTAGGAGATAGAAGTTTGGATTTGTACCCATCATGTTTAGAACTCTTTGAGATAAGAGGCTCTGCCTGTTTCACAGTGCATCCTCCTACACCTGGAGATGGAGTGACAGGTGGATGAAACAGGAAGATATGAGAAAAGAGTGCGCTCTGCTCTGCTGACATAATAGACATGGTAAAACTGAGCTGGCACCAAGGGAAAAAATTAATAACTTGTCTGGGACAATGACAGTAAAATTCTACATCCACTCAAGGGCCAGGAAGCTTGAAACCCATCTCTGGCCTGTATCTCTGGTGGTACCTCCTTCTGCTATGAGGCTGCTCCTAAAAACACACTACTCCCCCATGAGGCCACTTGTTTATCAGGGTGAGGAGAAACTAATGGTAAAATGCTGCTGCTGAATGTACTTTTTTCTTCATCCTGGGCTTCTGACAGCAAAACTGAAGTACAAAATGATCAGGCTCTAACATTCACATGGATGTGATTCGTTCCTGTGAGTTCATTCTTCTATTTAGAGAAAGATATTGCTACCCTCCCTTCTGCACTGACACAGTTGCCAAAATAACCGCTCTTACTAACTGGCAGCTTTAAAAGCCAGCCTGCAGCTGACTTTGAAACAGAAGGTCAGCAAAGGGAGCAACAGACTTCAATTCAGAGCTTTAATGGGAGCCATTGACCACAGCAAAAGGCCTTGACTGGAGTGTCTAGAGTGTGCTTTGCACAGGCCAAAAAGTCACTTTCATACTCTTTGAACCTTTTGTATAAACCTATATATTTTTCACCCTGTGGATTTCAAGATGAATGTGCAGCCGTGTGCTAGATGTGGCTATGGGGTTTACCCTGCTGAGAAGATTAACTGTATAGATCAGGTCAGTTCTCTTTCTTTATCATTTTGGACTATAATAAATGTACAGATTGGCACTTCTAAGACTGTGAAAATCTCTCGGTTCCAAAAGTTCTTTGCTCACGACTGGGTTCAGAACTGAAATTAATTAATAAGAAAAATATAGTCAAGTTCATTAAATGAATGGTAAGGATCAATAGTGAGATTTTAAACTTAGCAGAATAATAACGAAATACAAATCATGTTCTGTTTGGTTTCTCTTTTGTGGCATTTCCAGACGTGGCATAAAGCCTGTTTTCACTGTGAAGTATGCAAGATGATGTTAACAGTAAACAACTTTGTTAGCCATGAGAAAAAGCCTTACTGTCAAGCGTAAGTGTATTTTTTTTTTAAACAAAGGTTTAATTTGGCTAGTCATTTTAATGCAATGGAAGGTCACCATTTGGACTCAGTCTGTCCCATGTGTGATGTGAAATTAGGTATTGTTGGTGCTTTCATGGGTATCTTTGGATATATGTGAATCACAAATGATGGGAAACTCTTTTTACCACATATAAAGATTCCTCATTTTGCCACTCTGTTCAAAGATAACCAAATTAAGTTCCATTTCAGTATTGTGGGAAGAAAATAAAACCAACCACAAAATTCAGCCCTTTCCAAATCAATGGTTAAGAGTTAACAAGGTTGAGCTAATCATAACGAAAATGTATAAAATGCAGATTTTGGAGTTGGTTTGTTCTAGGAAGTTTTTATTTTATAATGATCAATTCCTGTCAAATTTGTCAGCAGAAAAAGGAGAGATGACAGTTGTCTTTTATTCTATTATTCTCTTTTGTTATTAGAAACACAGCATTGATATGATGATCATTAAAATTAATTTTGCTCTAGGCATCTACTCCCTACAATAATAACTTGAATGTAATCTAAGATCTCTTTGTGAGTGGGGGAAAATTTGTGTATAGAGGGGTGGAGGCTGGTATTGTATTTTTGAGTGCTCGAAGAGAACCTTTCTGGTGGCCTGCCTGGTACATTCCTGATATCCTTTTACACTTCCCCTTTTCTAGGCACAATCCGAAAAACAATGCATTCACGAGTGTATTTGAAACACCAATAAATATGAATGCAAAAAAACTGTCGGAAGTGGTGAGTGAGGTAAGAAGCCTGAGGGCCAAACGTGTTTGTTCTACATTTTGATAACAAATTTATGTCTCTTGTTTTGTAAGTATAAATATGTGCTTTTTACTTACCTTCCTGTGTCCTTTTAGATCAGTAAGATCTCAGCTGGGTTTGAATCATAATTTTTTTCAGTGTGATTACTCATGTGAAAGAAATCTTAGATCTAGATTATCTAGATTTGCTTCTGCTCTCAGAAGAAAAAATTGATTGGAGCTCCTCACCTGTATATCTGATAATCTATAAGGAAGCACAGTTCCCCTAAACTGCCCAGAGCTATGTAAACTCAGTGGCTAAGCAGGGTTGCACAACTTCTGGAAGCAGGAACAACTTGCTTTGTGATCTCATCAGAAACTGCTACGAAACAACAGATAAATTATAACTGGGTGGGAGGCAGGCAGAAGTTCCCATAAATACTTTGTCGAGTATTTCGGCCGGACCTGAGCGGGGAAAGCACCATGTCCGGGGAGCTTGGCAGGGCTTTTTGCTGGAGGCGTTTTTTGGGGATGGAGGCACATCGGGGCTGCGGGCGCTGCTGTGCCCCGTGCGGCCGCCAGGGGCGCTCGGGGCCCGCCTCATTCCCAGCGCCAGCCCCGGAAATCCCGCATTGTTCGCTCCACACACAGCATCCTCACGCCTGAAATAAAAACCACACAGTTATCGATGGCTGCCTCACTTCTCTGCGCAATGCTGTCTCCTTGAATGACACGTCTTTCTATATTCTAAAACAACATTGCTCATTCTGAATATATTTCACAGGCAAAGCAGTGTGTTTTGATGTGATTAGCAATTAAGAGTTGTGTTTCTTAGATTATGGCATGCAAAATTAATTCTGATGTCCTGTATTAGCTGTAAAAACTTGATGCACATGAATAGCCCTCGTCAGACACTGCATCATTTATCATTTTGTACGGCATTCTTATGCCTCAGTTTTTGCAGAATCATGGGCTGTAACTATTTCAGCAATGACTGTCTCACTTTAAACTGTGTGTGACGGATCTGCTCAGGAATGAGTTTGGGATTACTGCAGGTTCTATTTCTGGTTTAGGCAGTGATATGAGACTGATACTTCCAGTGCATGTGAGTACACAATCCAGAGAAATTATAGCTCAAAGATCACTTTCCCTTGTTTTACACACCTTAAACACCTTCTGGCCTTTTCAATCACGTAATGAGGCTCTGTTCCTGAGAGAAGATTGCTAAGGGTAATAGAGAAGCGTTTTTGCAGTACCTGCTTAAAGGGAGTACTTCTGAATAAATTTTGAGAGCAGGAAAATTTTTCACTAGTAAATGTATAAAAGAGTGATAACTTGGGAAAAGGTTTCACTTGCTACCATAGAAGTTTGTTGTTTTTATATTTAAGTTTATTTCTGATGCAGAAAATAGAATTTTTCTTCAATCCCAACATGATGTTCTCACATGAGTCTTATGCTGAGACATAAGCTGGAGTGCAGAGATAAAAATTAGGTCTCTCTATACAGAATTTCTGTGTTAGCAGGCAAATAATTCAGCTCTCTGCACCTCTGTGCTTACTTTATAAATGGGAATAATGGTACATGTGCTCAGTAACATTTCTGTCCAGTCAGTTTAAATTTCCTACTCTGGGTTTTTACATCTGAAGAGTGAGTTGTATAACAGAGCTGTGATTTCAGTTGGATTTCTACATGCTATCATGATAAAAGTAGCAGTAGGAACATAATGAGCCGGGACTAAATACAGAAGTCATTTACATACGCACAGTTAGGATATGATACTTTGTGGACACTGTGCAGGGAAATAGAATAGAATATTGGTCACTTGGTAATAGTTTTTCATCTAATGTATTGACACATCCTGCTTAAAATTTCTTAGGGATTTCAATTCTCATAGATTATTTCCCCCCAAAAGTATTATCTAAAGAGTAAGTTATTATTTCAGAATGTCATGCCAGGTTTCAGGTATAATATGCTGCTCCTTTACATATGTGCAGCTCCTATACTGGCAGAAATCTTAGGTAGAAGCTGGGTGTAGACTAGAAAGCATAGTTTTGGCCTTTGGGCTAAATGCAATCGTCACCTTATTTGTGTCCCCTCTTGTTTTTCTCCAAAGGGGGCGTGTGTTAATATGTACTAACAAACAACTAAAACGAGTAAACAAGTAATTATCTTTTTTTTTTCTTTTAGATAAAATATCGAGAACAAAGTGAACAATTGAAATCAGTCCTTCAGTGGGATGTAAGGTCCAGAGAAATTGAAAGTGTCTACAAAGCCCAGCAGCTAGCTACCCAGGTAAGAAATATCCCTCGAGTCTCCAAGCCAGCAGCCTGCAGGACACCAAGGATTGACCCTGGCTGTCCTGATTGCTAGGGGTTTAACCATGACATTCCAATGCTACAGAAAAAAAGGCTTTGATTCTCATTTGGCTACACTTTTCAAGGCAAAATAGCTCAATGATAGCTTAGGATAGAAGAATCAGAAGGTGAGGAAGGAAGACTGTGTCTACAGTACATGTACAGCCATACTCTATGTGTCTTCTCTCTACTGGCACTGGAGCTTCACAGCAGGGAATCTGATTCCCAGGGGCTGTTATTTGAATTTCACTCCAGGATCCTGGATCCTGTCATCTTGATGTCAGTTCTTGCTATACAAGTTCTGCCTTGGCACTCTGAAGGGATGTGGAATGTAGGCCTTGTGCTGCACAATTTCACTTCCACAGCACTGTGTGCTTCCTTTTTTTTCCCCTCTCAGATCAGCTGTTTGAGTGTTGAAATCAGGGTGAAGATAGGTAGTTGTGTAGTTTCTGTTTTGTAGAATGCTTACTATGCTGCCTATGAAGAAGGAAAATCGTGGTACCCAGGAACAATCCCAGATCCTGAGATGGTCAAGATAACACAGGCACAGAAGGCTCTGACTGATGTAAGTGGACTGATGTTTGGCTTTATTTTCATGGTGTCTCATATTCTGAAGACTTACAAATGCATCAAAGTCCGTCTTTGCTAAGATGTCACCTCCAGGCTTTGCAGGAAGAATATCTGGAGGGTCTGTCTACACTCTGATCTTTGTTAAGATTTTGCCAAAGAAGAAACTGGCATTTTTATTTCTGTCAATAACAATACTTAGCTTTGTAAGTGATTAAAGTCACATAAGAGTTCTATTGCTATCATACATTTATATATTTATGTAACTCAGAAGCACTTCAACTGCTCACCAAACTGAGGAGATCTGATCTAGCAAGCGGTGTTCTTTCTCTCAGTAGAGCAGAACTCATGATGGAAAATGTGCCATATTTTCCACAGGCCAGACTTTTCATTGACTGAATTTCTATGAGTGATGAAAATCACTTTTGAATTGTGACTGTGTCCTTACAGTGGGTTAGTGACCTAATTAACATAGGCAATTAACAGTGGATAATTAATATGCTTGAGAAATGTTCTCTCTTGTATGTAGGAAATAGTTGTAACTAACAAACTTATAAAGTGTAAATTCTTTAATTTGTTTACTTTTAAATAAAGTGATACATACCTTTAGGAAGCAGGTATGAGAAGACGAATCACATTGAACTACAGTGGATTCTTCCCTAATAAACAAATTCATCTTCTAGTTTCAATATACAGAAGAATATGAGCCTAGAAGAGGCAAAGGCAGCTTCCCTGCTATGATCACTCCAGCTTACCAGGTCGCTAAGAGAGCCAACCATCTATGCAGTAATGTAAGTCACAGGGGTTTTTAATTATATTTTACACTTCTGAGTTTGGAGAATCCTGGGTTCAGGCCATTCACTTGAGATGTTAGATTCTATGGTGAATATTTGTTATACACTTACAAAGTGAGGAAATGTCAACATGATGCAGAAAACAGAGTTAATAAACTACTTGGTCTGGGAAGACAATCATACAGAATAAATGACAATGTAGATATTTCCTGGAAAAGGTAGCAACTTTTGCCGTAATTTATCACAACCTGAAAAAGATTGTGACTTGCCCTGAAATGTTCATTTAATTCATTACCTTTGCTTTCACGTTATGGCTTTATTCATGTAATTATTTACATTTGACATTTTTCACTTTATTACTTGAAATCAAATAGCTGTAATTTTGAAATTTATTAATATACAAGCTACTTTAAATTTATGCACAGGAAATTGCTTATTTATAAAAAGAACAATTCACATGAAAAAGATAAGTAAAAATAAAACCCATAAAAATGATTTTAAAGTATTGCATTGTTTTCTGCAGATACTATCTGCATTGTCATTGCAGTATGATCTTGGGAGATTAATGACTATTCTCATGGTATTTTAATCAAATGAATGGCTCACATATATCAAGTGAAAATTTTAATATCTGGGTCCATTCTGTCTGTTTCTGGTATTCACTTTACGGAAATTGGGCCTTAAATATATGGATGTCTTGACTGTGGAGAGTGGAGACTGCTATTGCTCATTTTCTCTAGAAGCCTTCTGATAGGAAATATTCTTTTGCTGCTTGTTGTTCGTAATATGGATATATATGTTTTCCTTTTCAGGTGGAATATAAGCGTGGGCATGAAGAGAGAGTTTCAAAGTTCACCTCTGTTGTAGACACTCCAGATATACTTCATGCAAAGGCTGGAGCACATCTTGCAAGTGATGTAAGTAAAACAAAATAGATTGATCTGTTTTTGGCTCTGCAAGTGGTTCCTAGGGTATTTATAAATTACTTGAAAATGCGAATACAAAGAAAGAAAGTATAATGTTTTAAAGGCAGACTTGTTTTACCTTTAAGCATTTAATGCTTCTGGTTACAAAGACCACATTCAACTTGAGGCCATTTTAGGCTGTCAGAACAGAAGCTGGGAAACCAGTCTGTTCCATACCCACCAACTGGCTGCCATGCAAAGTAAAGAAAGAAGCTGCCTCACTCTAATGTAAACGGGGCAGGCATCTTGCAGACACCTGAAGTATTTTCTTTAAACAACTCTTTCCATCCTACACCCTGAACAAGACAAAGGGGTCATGCAGAAGATGTGGGATTGTGTAGTTAAAGACCAAATTGCAAAGATTCAGATTTCATGGTTCATCTTCCTTTTGGCAGATGGCAGCCATTGAACGCCTGACTTTGCAACTTTAAGGATTGATTATGCGTGCAATCAAGATACATTTGCTCTAATTGCTCCTGAACTGTCTTGAAATTTTACAGCTCAAATACACAGAAGACTTTGAAGAACGGAAAGGAAAAGGCAGCTTTCCTGCTATGATCACTCCAGCCTATCAAATAGCCAAGAGAGCGAATGAATTAGCCAGTGATGTAAGTATCCAAAGCAAAGTCTCTTTTGGGAAAGACAACATTAAACTGTCACACAAATTTTGAATTAAAAAACATTTACTGGCAGAAATTCCATGAGCATGGCATACTGATCTTTTCTGGCTTTATTTTCCTTTCCAAACATAACAAAATCACAACATCCCTATACTCTTTAATAAGCACCATAAAAGGACATCAGTATTCCTTCAAAATATACAGTTAATTGTGCTTTGTTATTGGAAGCTGAAAGAAAAGCTCTTTTTGTTGGAGAAGATAACATATGGAAGAACATATAACTCAAAGGAAGTGAATTTAAAACATTAAGAGTCATTGAGGAAAACAAGAGATCTGTAATTTTGAAGGTAAAAGCAGATGACTCTAAAACAATTACATGTTTTTTGTTTGCCTTTGATCTGTGGAAAACTCTTCACTTTTGTCAGCAAACACACATGGTGATTAAAGGGCAGCATCAGGTTACAGGCATTGTTCTGACTTCAGCAAATGTAGTGCAAATCTTGGTCTATACTTGAAGGTTGATTGCCTAAAATTCCCTTTATCACCGGGGATAAAGCATCTTTCAGAAACAAACCCATTTATTGATGGGGTTCAGGTGACCCTATGGTAAAAACGTGTTCTATGGTAACAGTGAATTTGCATTACAATCAGTTCTGTTTTTTTAAACTGCTGGAGCGTCAGGGATTAGCCACTGTCAAGCAGGTGGTGCTGAACGCACTGAACCAATGGTCTGGGTTGAAACGACAAGTCCCGTGTTCCTACTGCATTATTAAAAAGTACACCACTAGTTCTGTTTTTATATCTTCAAGTGACATATTTGACTTGTGCAGGTTGGTGGCAATGGGAATTTTGACAATCCTTTATTGACAACATGTGCATATCGTTGGTTGTTATTTATTGTGCAGCATCTGTGTACCAGACTAAACTCATCCAGATTATTTGTTTCCTTTTTCTCCTTTTAGGTAAAGTATCATCAAAGATACGAAAAAGAGATCAAGGGAAAAGCCAGCCATACAGCTGGAACAGATGTTGCTTTTGCAGGAGAAAATGCAGATCAATATGGACAGGTATGCAACATCCAAGTGATTACCATGCTGATGTTGATCATTACCAGAGCTGATTGCTCAAGGTTTTAGAAACTGGTGACACCTATTTTCACCTTCGTTTTCCTGCGTAAGAAAACAAGGTCTCAAAGGAAAGGATGGTGTGCAAACAGCAGTGTGCTCCTGAAGTGTGATGTGTCTGTCACTGGCACCTAAAGATGTGACTACAAGGTGGGTCGCTGTCACTGCATGACCCTCATGGTAAAGGCCATTCCTAAAGACTCACCTTGGCAAATTTTATCTGTGTGCACGCACGCACTCTACATTTCTATTGTGGTGTCATGTGTCACACTGAAATTCATTTACTTGGGGAAATATTCCCATTCCATGAGTAAGGAAATTCAGTCAGGAGAAAGATGAAAGGGTTGTGAAATGGTAGAAAGTTGGCAGATAGCTGGGTGCCTTCTCTCAGTGGGTATTTTCACAACTCTTAGGAGCTTTGCAGCTCTAAGTATGTGTGAACAGCATTGAATCTCTTAGATTTCAACTCCTCTACAAAAGGGGTACTATAAGCCTGACAAGCTGTAGTTCTGTATTTGTGGAACCAAACAGGCTTTAGTTCTGTTTTGGTCAGTGGCATTTGTTTTGTTTATGTTTCATTTTTGTGGGAATACGATTGGTTTTGTGCTCGTCCAAAATGCACCCAAAGTTCTGTTTCAATTAGGGTAGGGAAATAGCACAGCTAAATAGAACTGAATGCAGCTAAATGGAATTTGAAAGGAATTGAATAGTGGTGTTATATAAAGAAAACCAAATGGTTAATCTCAGGGGTTTTTGTCCTGCTCCTCAGTATTTTCATATACTTTGGAGAAATGAAGGATCAGGGGCTGTATTTTCCTAAAACCTTTGGTATTTTTGGTATTTTACATTTCTTCACTTCTTCTGTCCAAATCTACATTTAGTATTCTGCAAAAAGCAAACCATCCTTGAAGAATATGAGTTTAGAGTTGTAGCAATGAATCCTTCAATTAGTTCTGTCTTTTGTACTGCTACAAGTTTTAATAGGAATAAACAAATAAAATGAAATTGAAAAAGCCCTAATTACATTTCCAAGCCTTAGAATGCTTCTGTTTTAGAATTAATTTAAGTTTTCTTTCTTTGAAAGTGTCTTTGAAACTTCAGTCATGGACTTCAAATTCAATTTGAGTTTTAATCTTTATAGATTGGATACTGATAGTATTAGTCAAATAACACAGAGTCACTGAAATTAATGGATCTTTCTGAGTAAATTGTGACTTAACATGGGTAGAGGGATTAGATTTCTAACTGTTGAGATCATCAACACTGAATTGAGTGTGCATCAGACAGATATATATAGATATACATATATATATGCACACGCATATTTTTATATATAATATGAGACAATTTTGGGAATCCTACTGTAAAATTCCTGTTCTGAACATCTGTTTTGTTCATGTTTTAAAACCTTAAGAGTGGCTAAAGTAGTTTTCTGAAACTTTGAATATATGCACAATATTAGAAATGCTATTAAAATGTATTTAAGAGAGTTAGAAGCAAAAGACAGGTTGGTCTGGAGAATTCAAACTCATTAATGGCATTTTAAGAAACTAACTCATCTGGTTAATCAACTCTATTTTTTTTTGTATGCCTGTTTATAGAATAATTTAATGCCATTGTAACTATGGCATCATATTGTTCATAAACTTGTGGTGTGACCTATTTTAAAATATGACATTGATGGTGCACAAAATTACCTCCAATGGATGGTTTTGCACTGAGAACACAGAAAAGAGATATCCCAGATATTTGTTGTCCTTCCTGTCTGTGCTCTCCATGACATTCTTGACATGCATTCTATTCATGGCACATTCTATTTTCACTCAAGCTGCCTCTTTACTACAAGATTTACAAAATATTGCAGAGAAGATACATTACACTATATCTCACATGTTTAAATTCTTGTTTGTACTCCATATTCTCCCCAGATGTTGCCATAGAAGGCTTTGGGATTATTATTGTCCATTACAATTGAAAAAAAATCTCCAGTATTTTGCTGTTAAACTATCTAAATGGCTTTCAAATTGTCAAATATTTACACATAAACTCATCTGTAGATGGTTTGGAGGGTGTTACTTCCACAACAATTGGGTTTTTTTAAATCAGACAAATGGAATTTTGTGGTTTTGCTCACTAAGGAGTTTAGCATTTTGATATCTGGGTAGCTCTGCTTCATTTATTACTCCCTCTTCAAAATAAATCACTGCACTAGAGAACTATTATTTTTTTGTCAATTATGATGTGAAAAATTACCATGGAAAGATCAAATAGCTTCTGTAACACTGCAAAGAAAGGTTGATCCTATGTTAAACTTGTTAACTTTAAGCAAGTCTTCTGGCTAACCAAACCATTAGCTATTTTTATAATATTCCAGGGAAACATGTATTGACAAACAGAGAGGCAAGCAGATATCTCTGTAAGAAATGAGGTGACATCAGAAGGGTGTATGTCATTGTACACTTGAATGCTATCTTGACCACATCTAATAGCTACCTAAATTTCTCTTGGGATGCACACAGGTACTTCAGAGGCACAGGTAATTTCACAGGTCAATTTATTCTTCTATTTTGGTCATTTTCTAATTTAAAAAGAAAATATCATCGAAGCTGTGAACCTTCTTACTAACAAGGACTGTGGGGCTTTGTAAAATAACCCATGGCCCCATCTGCCCATGTGTGATGAGTAAACACTGAATTTTCTTCAGGGATATATGGATGAGTTTGAGGAGCGCAGAGGGAAAGGAAGCTTTCCTGCTATGATCACTCCAGCTTATCAAAATGCCAAGAAAGCAAATGAATTGGCAAGTGATGTAAGTATGAAACCTGAATCAATACAATTCATAAACAATTAAAAGCAGCAGTTTGTCAGAGCAGTGCCTGGGAGGAGAATGCTAAAACTGCACTTGAGAAGTAAACAGAAGTGACATTTTGCTGCTTTGCTGGGAACTGGATGGCTCAGGGGATTAATAATATCCATTAATAGAAGGGGGCACAGCTCCAACTTGCATGAGGGAGGAGATGGATGTAGCAACTAATGGGGATCCCTACTGATAGGTTAACCCTCCTGGCAAATCTGCACCTGTATTATTAATGAAACCTTCAACTGCCTTAATATCCTGTGGACTACTGTGGTATTCCCAGTAGTGAATAAATGGAGGATGAATGAACTGTACTGGTTTTGATATTTTGATGTATCATGCCTCTAGCACAAAGCAAGTCATATGGAGGAAAAGAAGCATAGACTATGACACTGTCACATCACAAATGTGAGCTTGTTTCTGGGATGTGATTTCTGGTTTTGGGTGGTAAAGTAGAGGTGGTGGTGTGTGATTCCTGCATCCAGCCCATCCATTAGAGGGCCTCAGCCCTATTTGGGGAGACCATGACAAAAGATAGGCCAGCCTGTAGGTCAGTACCCTGTGGTTGCTCTGAAGGGCTCCTGTGAGTGACAACTTTTGTAGTGTGGACACCTGTCCCCGATGGGGCTGTCTGAGCTGATGAGCTCAGTCTGTCTTCTGGGGAGCTAACAGATGGTTGAGTCTTTCAGCTTCTATTAGTCTGGACTAGACACGAGCAGTAAACTGGAGTGGAAGTATCAGTCATGTTCTGTTACCTGAGCTTATCACTGAGAGAATATAAAACACCTCAAATCCTTTGTGACCAATCCCAGTTTAATGACAAACTCAGCGATCCCCTGTTTAAACATGAAATATTCAACCTTTGCAGATAAAGATCGCAGTTTCATAGGATTTAAAAATGCTAATGGTCAGTAGCTTCCTCATTAATTTATAATACATAGAGTGAAGAGGACAATTGGTTCATGGCAGTAAAATTTGCACACTACAGTACCTACCAACCCACCTTATAGTTTTAGAGCCTGAATAAATGTGTGCAGACTTGGAAAATAAAAAAACCAAAACATTTTGCATTTCAGTTCATGTAAAATAGTTTATAAGAGGCCAAGTACCACCTCTCTTCACCCATCCAAGTCCAATTTACACCAATGACCTGGTGTCTAAATTAAATTTAGAAATCCCTTGTTTGAATCTTGATTTTGTAGAGAAATATAATTCCCTTAAACACAGTAAAAGTACAAAAAGATACAGCTTTTTGAAAAAGCTGGTTTCTACGAAAGGAGAAGTTTGCAGAGCACTTGATGACTATCTGTAATTCTCTGACTAGTATTAAGTATCAAGGATTAAGTTCATTAATAGGAGAGCACAAAAGCTCTGGCCACAAATCTGCTAGTAATCTGTTCAAGCTATGAACAACAACCAGGACTGTTCAGTGTATGTCAAAAATTTATAAAAAGTGCTATCAAATAATATGTCTTGAGAGGGACTGTGAAGGGCTATGGGGTTATATTTGGGTTATTCAAGGTAGTAAATACAGTTTTTCAGCTTGGCAAGTTCCATTTACTTATCAAAGCCAGCATAGGGAAGATATTATCCTGACTCATGAAACCACTCTAAATAGCAAGGATGAAAAAGTGCACATCTATTTTATAATTCTCCCTACTTCTTTTCAGATAAAATACAAGAAAGATCTTTCCAAGATGAAAGGTGCAGCTCACTTTCACTCCCTAACAGCTGAAGACAACTTGGTTCTTAAACAAGCCCAAAGTGTTAACAAGCTTGTCAGTGAGGTAAGGGCTTGAATCAATCTCTTAACAAGTTTGGGAGCAGCTTGTACAAACATTTGTGTTTGATGAGTAAAGACTGCAAGTTAAAAAAAAGCTGTTGTTCTTAATGCATTGTACATAACAGAAATCATCTCTGTGTAGCACAGCAGCTGGAGAGAAAAGCTCAAGAAAAGATCTTTGGGTGCTGCATTCTGGCCCTTCCAATCACCTGTATGAAAGGGTGGGAAATTAACCCCAGAAGAGTGATTCTAGTTCTGACCACATAAAGAACCAAAATCTGAAAAAAACCCACCCGAAACCTGAATTGTGCTTTTAATATGATATTAAGATAGAATGCTTTAGGATGAATTGGGTGTGTATCTTAGAGTGTCCCAAAGAGTATTCTAATAATCAAAAAATAAGAAAACCAGAGATAAAATTTATCCCATTCTGGTTATGCAGATTTCTATTTTCTTCCATCATGTGAAAGACTGTGAGTCACTGATAATTGATTCTTTTTCTGCTTGGTAAGGGAAGATTGCAACAGAATTCTCAGTAGATTCTGAATTATTAATTTATTTATAGTGTCATATCAGCTATAAAACTATTAATAAATGTGAGTTTCCAGAACTTCCCCATGGCAGTTTAAAAACTTATACTCTTGAGATGTCAAAGTATAAAACCTTCAATAATGAAAAACCCCTGGAAGTAGGGCTGGAAGGGGCCTCCTGGGCCAATGATTCCTGGCTCCTGCTGGTTTGACACAGCATTGTATAATCCTCCTATTCCAATTTCTAGCCTACATTTATTCCTGTCCACTTTATTGCCACTATGTTTTTGCTAGCATTGCCCTTTAGTTTGAAAAGTTCTTCTCCCTGCATGGTTACTTTTTTGAGCGGTTTACAAATATATCATTTTCTTCTCTCTGCCTTTGATTTCCTCGACTAAGCAAGCTGAGCTCTTCTCATGTCTCAGTGTCTCACTGCAGCTGTTACAGGCTGAGTACATGTTCCTTAAACAGGAGTGACTGCAAGAGTACAAAAGCTCTTGCTGAGGTCTTGCTGGAATCTGGTACATGGCACATTCGTACATGTTCGTTTGCTCCACACTCACCTTAGAATTTCTTTGTATGTCATTGTTTTTGTTAATTGTTTTCCTCCTGTCGCTGTCTTATGCGCTTTTTAGAGGATGAAATTGCACTTCTTTTGCCTATAAAAAGAGAACTGAGTTTATGAAAATTCTCTTCATATTAATTTTCATTGTATGCCATCTGATGAAAACCATGTATCAAAATCTCTGAACAGTGGGTCTGCCTAATAAAAAGTGTGTGAAGGAACTTGATAGAGCAGATTAAGGTTTTACCATACTTCCCATTGTGCATTTTTGTCGCTAAGGTGGAGTACAAGAAGGATCTTGGAAACAACAAAGGCTACAGCATGAACTACTGTGACACTCCACAATTCAAGAATGTGAGCAAGATCTCAAAATTCACCAGTGATGTAAGTTTTCAGTACCTCCCTCGTGTATGACTTGCTTGCTTTGGTAGCTGCTGGAATCACAGCTCATCTGTGTGTGTGTGTTTTGGATAAATGTGTGCTGGAAATGTCATTATAAATTATTTTAGCCCGTTGTTGTATAAAACTTATCCTAATGTGTCGTGATGTACATCTGGGGCTCACTTTATTTAGGATTATGAAAAGAACTATTATGGTATTTGGAAGAGAGGTTACTTACCGTGTTAGAGAAGTAGCAGTCAGTTGTTACTGTTGTCTGTCATAATTATTACTTATTTCATTGTGCATGTCCATTTCCTGACTGGCAGAAGATACTTTACCAGAGTTCATTCCAGAGAGGAACATAATTCTTGTGTGAAAATAATCAGTATTAATAATTACACCTCTTGTATCTCATTAAATACAATTTTGTTTCATGCTGCCTCTTATCATTTGCTGAAATCCCAGAGGAGTAAATATTTTGCCATACAGTTGAGATGGTAGAATGATCAATTTTTCTTGTCACATTCCCCACTCTGGGATTGGTGAAAAATGCACCAAAACAACCCAGTTTTGTTCATTTCTTAATGTACAAATGTTGTCTCCCTGGGATTTTGTTCTAGTATTTATTTCTGATGAAATGCAGATGTATCTTCTTTATGTGGCATTTAGGTGATATGAAAAGCAAGTAAATGATATCTTGTAGAAAACGAAACTCTCAGAGTCTTGTAGCTTTTATTTTTTAAAGTAGCAAGGCTGTTGTGGACTAATGAGTTCCTGTATTGGAGCAACACTAGTAGACCAGAGCTGTAACAATTTGTCTCCCTGCTGTAAAATATGGAAACTCTTAAAAGCTGAAACTCTTCAGTAGAAAAGTTGAATGCATTTTCTCAGAGTTTTTTTGTTTTTTTTTTTTTGGTTTTTTTTTGCAGCTTAAATACAAAGAAACCTACCAGAATGAAATGAAAGGTCACTATGTGGGTATTGGCATGGACAGGAGGATGCTGCATGCCATGAAAGTTGGCAGCTTGGCAAGCAATGTGAGTCCCTTTTAATCACACCTGTAGGCTTGTTGCCTCCTTGTCTTTCAGTTTTTCCAGAATTAAGTTGATAGAAAACTTTAGACCATACTGTACTGAGGATCTCATGGATAGATACGTTGAGAAAAGGGGAAATTCTGGAAACCCTTTTGTACTGTTTTATGGCTCACTGTGTGGAAGAAGTTAAAATAAGAAATTTCAGTGATCTGGCAACATACTGAGATCCTTCAGTTTTCTTTGACATCAGTAGGATGCTGAAGGTTGTTTGCCACCACCCCCAGGGTCAGACCTTTGCTGGAAAAAACAGTCTTTAATGAAGATTTCTGTATTCCAATTTAATTTACTGGGTTAGTCAAGAAGCTATTTCATTACATACCATTCCTTCAAGTACATTATTTACAAATCTGTAAGAAGCTTGAGAACTAAGCAGAAAGATAAAAGAGATGTGTCATAGGTGGAAGTTAAGTTAATGCTCCCACTGTTGGCATTGGATTAATTGAGAAGCTGAAAAAGAATCAATTAGTGGCTAAACTATGCAAATAATTTCATTTTCTTTGTCAGTCATGACATTGAACTTACTTTGTTTCTTGCATTTAATATTAATATTATTGTTTCTCCTTTCCTCTTGACTGATAATTATTCAAACAAATGACAGCTGAAAAAAAAAAAGAATGATTTTTTTTTTTGTTCTCCTTGTGTTTCAGATAGCCTATAAGTCTGATTACAAACATGATGGTGTTGACTACAATTATCCAGCTACTCTCACTCCTTCATACCAGACAACAAGAAAGTTGGTCCCTTTGAAAGATGTAAATAATTTTATGTTTTTGGTTTTGTTTTTTTTTTCCCCCTATGACTTGCATAGCTCATCATCTCTCTGTAGGAGAGATTGTGATAGATTGCATGTGTCAAATGATGATTTAATGATAGGAGCAAACAGCCACCGCTAACAAAGTTAAAGCAAAAAAGTGCAGTGTCAAGAGGTCTCAGAGCAGTAGGAAGTGCTGCCATGTCCAGTCGTTGGCTTTAGCTCAGCACAGATTGTAGAGTGATGTGAAATCAGTGACTCCTGATGTGAAATCAGTGACTCCTGATGTGAAATCAGTGACTCCTGCCCTATCCCAGCTCTGTGCTGTGAAGGTCTCACCATCCTGGGGCAGCTTCAACAGCAGCATCCAGCACTGAAAGCGCAGGAAGGACAGGGAGACTGAAACAGCCCTTGTGAGCCCTTGGTGAATTCCCTGGGGAGAGCTGTTCCCTTGGAAGGGGAGCTGGGTGGTCACATAACCTCTCCAGCCATGCAGAAGAGGAGCCCCTGTGCCTGGGCTTGAGTCACTGGTGGAGCAGTGTGAGCTTTGTGTGCTGCTGTGCCTGTGTGTGTAACCAGGTAAATGAAGGATGGCATTCTGCACAGCTTGTGATGCTTCCACCTCTCACAAGCATTAAAAACTTGACTGATCTCCTCTACTGCTGGCAACTTACCCTGTGCCTTAGCTAGGAGCACACCAGGCATTGATTATAAAATCAACAGGAAGAGAGCAGCAGCTCTGCAGGACATTTCTGCCTTCTTAAAGGATGTACACCCTGTCTTTACACTGAAATGGCAATAAGCAAGGAGCAATATGCCTTAGAGAGGTCATTAACATTATGTGAGATTTGTCTGGGCCTAAACACCTCTTCCAAGACAAGGATGGCAGCATGAAGATCTGGAATTGGGAACCCTGATGTTTTTGAGGAAGTATTGTATATACTTCAACTCTAAGATTAACTATTGCCTCTACAGCAGTGGCTTCAACTTTGCCTTTGTAAAAGCTAAGAACAGTAAAATTCAGTGTTTTATTGTTTACTGTGTGAGAGAGCTGTGTTATTAAAAAGTTCATGGTAAGCATAATGCTCTCACATTCATGTCCAAAAATGTAAAAAACATTTCAGCAATTCCAGTGGCTCTGCAACTGATAGTTAGCATAAGGGTTTGGAACACGTAATTCCACTGGTCACAGAGATTCAGTTGCACCAGTCCTGATGTAGGATTTTGAACTGGTCCCAGGACGTGTGTGCTCCCAAATAACCAACATGCTTACTCTGAACTCTTTTAGGAATACAACTCTCTCATACACTAAGCAATCACAAGCAGCAATAAATACAGTTTCAGTTAAAAATAAATTATCCCTTTCCATGGAATTAAAATTCTCTCTGCCTCTGAGAAAGCCAATGCACTGTTTTAAGTACCTTAATCACTTTGGACCTGTGAGATAATTCAGGCCTTTTTTCCTAGCTTTTATCATTCTGGCAGAATGAGGAAGTTTATGTGAGGATATGGGAGATAAGAAGGCTTGCATTGAAATAGTTTCAGTAACTCAAAGTCTCTAGAAATATGCTCCACTTTACTGGAAAGAGGTGCTCTTAAGAAACTAGTTTTAAGCAATGTGATTTGCAAGGTTTGCAAAGTGGTGATTAACTACAGTGAATATTAATGAGAACCTACAGAGAATAATAATTGTGTTTTGTAGTAGAGCAATGAGTTCTTTTGCAGCAACAGGTTTGAAAGGCAGCATCATATGATGTCTTTTATCATGCATAATTTGGGGCATTTACATATTTATTTTATAACTTATTGTTGTTGCTACCATATTAATATATTAGTAATTTAGTGGGCTCCAGTCCTCTTGATGGCTGACATTAAAATGACTTTCTGTATTATAATTATGTATTTTTCTTTTCTCAATATCCCCACAAAACTCTGAACACATATGGAAATTCTGTGGTTAATTTATTACATTAAAACTCAGTAATAACCAATTATAAGAGAGTTTATTTGGTCTACCCAGTGGTACGCTTCAGACCTCTTCATAGACAATTACAATAATTCTTATCTGATAAAGATAAAAATGGACTAAGTGGTGGTTAAGAATATGAGTTTTATAGCAATGATTTGCAGCTGGTGCTGCATCTTTATAAGAATTTGTGGGTTTGACAGGAAGGGATTATAAGTGAAGTAATTTTAAGAGTGGGACATAATCTGTGACCTCAGATAGGGAAACTGTCAGAGCACTCAGACCTCATTCAAGAGATCCTGGCATTTTTCCTCATCTCTATTTATTATGGTTTAAGCAGTATTTTATCCAGAGTATTAGTTAGCAAAAATCCATCTATTCAATCTCTCATTTTCTGGTCTGACCATTTCTTCCTTTACTAATTTTTTTTTTTTTTTTTAATTTTATTTTAAATTAGGTAAACTACAGGCAAAGCATAGACAAGCTGAAGTACAGCTCTGTTGCCAGCACTCCACAAATTGCTCAAGCCAAAATAAATGCGCAGCAGCTCAGTGATGTAAGTTCTGCCATTATTAGCCACTGTTGTTAATTAGAATGATGAAATAATTTAATTTCATAGGATTTATAGTCTCATGTGTTTTATTCTTTATAGTTCTTCAGCAGATTCATAGCCAAACCAAGAATATCTATTGAATGAAATAAATTTTAAAAATGTGGCAAGCATGCCAGTAGATCTAATATTTGTCTCCACTTTTAAGATTTGTATCAGTGTGCTTTTTAAAAAAATTTTTCTGTGTATTTATTTAGGCAAGGTTTTAAATTACGTCTTTTGTACTTAAAGATAATCAGAAGCTCTTTTATTTATATAATAAATTTCTACTTCCTAGTGCTTAAGTAAAAGTTAGCTTATTGCCTTCATACTTGCATCACAAATTCCTATGAGTGTATTTATAATTTATGGCACCAATAACCTGAAATTTAACAGCAATCAATCAGTCTAATGGTTATATTTTTATTAAGTTAAAAATAACTGAGTTTCTTGCTGACCTTTTCAACATATGCAGTTGAACTACCGAGCCCAGTATGAGAAGACAAAAACAAATTACACTCTGCCTCAGGATGTACCACTGCTAGTGAAAGCAAAAGCCAATGCTGAGTTATACAGCGAGGTGAGTCAAGCCTTGGGGAAGTACTGGCATTCATGATGCTGTTAATAGACTGAAACTAATATAAAGATGATGACACCCTTTCTAGAAGCATTTATCATTTGGCTTTGTAGTAAACAAAATGAAATATGGTGCCCAGAATAGACAGGGATCCAATTTCAAGGATGGTGAAACCTCTAGACTTTTTTTTCCAAGATATTTTCAGATTATCTGAATTTCTGTAAATCAGTAAATCAGTATTCACTCCACAAAGGTAACTGCTTGTGAGGTGACATTGGTATGAAGAACCAACATTTGCAAAATGTTCAAAGTCCACTGAAGTCAATGGAAAGAAACAATGACTTCAGCCAACTTGGATCAAGCCCACTGTTGCTCCATTCACAATTCCTGGCAATAAATAGTGATTCACTTAGAGCCTTGTGGGTTAAAACGAAGTACTTGCAGGAAAAGTTGAATTTCTATTTAATTTTTAGAGTATTTTTCAGGCCTCCATTGTCATAGATGCTTTTGGAGGAAAAAACCCCAAGACAAATAAGTGCAAAATGAGGGAAAAAATCTCCATATTTTACTGGTGTGACTTTTATTTTTTAACCAGTTTCATGATTTTTCATGGTTTTGAGTTGTCATTACTGCAAGTTTTTTGTGTCTTGTGTTCTTCCCCTAAGTTTTATTTGAGTTGCACTGGCAGAGTGTCATGGAGGAACTTTCTTTGCATCTTTACTGTGTTGGGATGCATGCTCATTGTTAGATACTGGTAAAATATAAAGATGAAAAAAGCCAAATCCACAAACTGGGGCTGCCTGAAAACCTTCTATCTTCGTTAGGTGCATGCCTAGCATATGATGAAGGCATACTTGATCTTGCTTTAATGGAATTTCAAGTGGAATCTTGAAAAATAGCTTAAAAAGCCCTCCCTTCTCCATATCTGTCTGAAATGGAGAATTATTTGTGGGGACACTAAGTGCTTGTGAACTCCAAGAATAAAATTTTGACTCAATCCTAGACAATTAGTTAGCTGAAAATTACAATGAACTTAAGAAGGTCCCAGTTTGTGGACTGAGCATATTTATGCTTCTGTTTTTCTCTGAGTCATTTCCATGTTTGTTTGAAAATCCTGTGTGTTTATGTGTTCGTGACATGTTGCTGTCTTTCCTTTCTCAGATTAAGTACAAAGAAGGCTGGGAGAAGAGTAAGGGCCGGGGCTTTGAAATGAAACTTGATTCTCTGCCTTTACTTGCTGCCAAAGCTTCAAGGGATCTTGCCAGTGATGTATGTTACATTTAGTTACCTGGGAATTATTCTTTATATAAGTAGCTATAGCACAGGGAAATAATGCGTAGCTCACTTCATCTGGGTTTTTATATCCTGCATTTGGCTGTCCATCTTTCTCAATGGCTAATGAACAGTTGGAAACTTTCTCAGATTCTGCTGTGAAATTTTACCCTCCAAAAATTATTTTTTGAAAATCATGTGTACAGAGTGAAGCAAAATTTACACAATAAACCCACAGTGAAATTCAGTGTTTTGAATTGTTTATAGCCTCAAAAATAGTATTATCATCTATTACAAAGGGAATGCATATTTCTTTAGTCTGTTGCCTTAACATAAACACATGCATAAAAAAAAATTCCAAACAAAATTTTTCTAAACAACTTATATTGAGATTTTTAACCTGTGGAGAGGCAGAAAAGTGAGACACCTTTGCTGTGGCTGCAAAGTGTTCAGCAGTGGTGGGGATTCTAAAATCCCACCTCATTAGAAAAATCAAACCTTGAATTCCTTGCTTGGATTGATTTCTTGCCTTTGCATCTAAGAGCCAGATAATTTAGCTAATCAGAAGAATTGAAGTTTATAAGCATATGCACCTCAGAGGGCTGAGCCTTAAAGAATGAGGTTAAAGACCTCATAAATGAGACTGACCCTGCACCTTTGGAATTTCTGAGAAAATCTGGGAAATTTGAAGTGACAATAAGCTCTTCTAAATTTTTACCATCCAAATCACCAGTGTAAAACATATTGCTTATCTCATAGGTAATTGGAAATATTCTTAGATTTATGCTGTTTTTTGGACAGATTAAATATAAAGAAGAATATGAAAAAACAAAAGGAAAAGCAACTGAAACCAAGGATTCAAGACTTTTGCACTCTCTGAAGGTGGCCAAGATGAGTAGTGAGGTAAATTATTTCTCTTACGCAAAAGGTGTTTTTCATAATGAGGAAACTTTCAGCAACACTATGTGATCTACAACTGTTACTGCTCTCACTGTAAGAAATTCTTGGAAGCATTTAACAAAATTGGTTTCCTTCACCATCTGTTAATCTGCAATGATTGCACAGCAGGGGATTTTGGGCAATAGTGTCCTTATTTTGGGACAGGAAAATAACATCCTGTTAAAACCTCAATATGAATAAAATATCATCATATTAAAACCTCAATATAAACACTTCCACGTAGAACTTCCAAATTTGTAAGGGTATGTTTAAAAGTACGATGTACTGTAATAGAGAAAATGTCTCTAGAATCTCTAGAAAATTTATCCTGGCATGTGTTTTGTCCCTTATAGGACCTGATTTCTCCATGAGTTTGGGTTTTTTTTTGCCTGATCTGCATAAGGACCCAAACAAGAGAGGTGACTTTAGCTTTTTAATATCTGATACAGACAATCTATTTTCTTTTTTTTTTTTTCCTAGATTGCCTACAAGAAAGGTTTTGAGGAGAGCAAGGCCCACTTCCATCTGCCCATGGATATGATAAACCTGAGGCATGCTAAGAAGGCTCAGGCACTTGCCAGTGACTTGGATTACAGAACAAGACTCCATGAGTACACAGTGCTCCCAGAAGATATGAAGACCAAGTGGGCAAAGAAGGCCTATGATCTCCAGAGTGATGTAAGATGGTGTATACCCATCTTAACTGTTAAAAACAGTGCAAGAGATTACAATTTTTCCATTTGATGTTAATTCTTGTTTCCTATGAGCACTGTCAGATTGTACTATGGCTTTTTAAAATGTCATTTGCAATGGCTTTGAAACTGGAAAGGGTGCACATGTTCACTTGCAAACATTATACTCATGTTCCCTGCGCCAATAAATGTAATTTTCTTCTGCAGCTCCAATATAGGGCAGATCTGACATGGATGAAAGGAGCTGGATGTATCACAGAAGGAAGTCTTAATATACAACAAGCCAAAAAGGCAGGAGATTTGGTCAGTGAGGTAAGCAAAGTTCTCAGGCTTCTGTCTGTTGTTTGTTCAAAGGTTCATGCACACTTACTTCATTACATTATGTGGGATAGGTAAGGGATTCCTAACAAGGAACATCTGAGAAATGGAAAAACTGATGGGCATAATTTAGTTATTCTATAGTCTAGAATATCCTGGGTTAGAGATTAAAATCGTGTTTTCCCTTTATATAATTATCAAAATAATATGTGAGGTAGAAATTTCCATAGTTTTCCTTCCACCTCTTTTCATTCTCCTGTCCATTGTGCAGGTCAGCACTGAATTTCCATTGAGTTTCATGTACTGCATGAAATACAAAGAGGCTTTAAGGAGCAGTATTGAAAAATCTTTGTTAGCCATAGTTGCAAATTTCCTTGCTCCTTGGCAAGTAGGGGCTGTGACTTTACTGGCAGCTTCAGCTTTTCCTGCTTTTTCTTGCATTTGCTTTACTAACTCATGGCTTTGCACTGCCATTAACCTCATGGAAGTAAACTTCCTCAGCTTCTTAGCTGTGGTTGAGCAGTCTCACTAGTGCTAGGAAAACTAGAGAACAGAGAAGAATAAATTAGGGGAAGTTTGACAAGAAGGATAAAATCCCACTTAGTTCTGGAAGGAGGAACAGAAGCCAGTTAGTTACTGGCGATCACACTCTGATACCTTGGGTCTCTGACATCCTCTCACTACGCCTACAAGGGGAAAAAAATACATCTTAGAAACAAAAGAAGAGCAGCTACCTCAGATCTGGTGTCTTGCTACAGGTAGACTGACATTTGCTTCTGGGGTGTGCTGTAGTAATAATCACTTCCACAAATATTTAATCCGTAATGATCTGCCTTTCCATTCCAGTGCTGTGCAAGGCCACGAGATGGCTGCCAGTCACCTAAACTGGAGACTGGTGGATATTATTTTGGAGATCTCTATTGCCATACAAAGCCTGGCGTTTTGTCATTTCTTTGCAGGATGTCACTACATTGTGTTCCATGCAATGTGACAAAACATGCTGTTTTTAATCTGCCTCCCTCCCTTCCAGGTTTCTAAAATAAAGCGATGAGCACCTCTTTGAAGTGCTGCATGCTTTTTTAACTTCTATTTTGTGTTCCCCTAGCAGAGACACAGTGTAAACTGATCTGTTCACCCATCAGTTCAAACAGAAGAATTTCTCTCCCGAAATGCCAGATAATGAAAAAAATGCATTTATACCCTGTCTAGGTGAAATGCCCCACTTCATGACTGAACTGGTAGAAAAAGAATTCAATTAAAGTATACAAGAAGTGTTTGCTTGGTCTCCCCTGTCACACTGTGGTCTTGAAACAGAGTCCTGCATTTCTGTGTACTATCTCAAAGAAAGAAAAGATGCTTAGCTCACTCTGAAATGAGTGGTGCAAAAGGTTGAGGCAAAGACATTGATTGAAAAAAGGCCTGCCCTAAAGCCTTATGAAGTCAATTAAAGTTTTTCATTCACTTCAGTGTGTTTCAGATGTAAAACAAAATGTAAAATGGAAAGAAATTATGGACAGTATTATTTACCAAACTAAAAATATTAGTCTCTATGCACATGTGTCCATTCAAATGGATTTTATATAAGTACTGGCACCAGGGGATGAATAAAGAACAATATTTTTTCTCGTATCTGAGACTTGAGCCTTGTGGAGACCTCTCATAGCTGTTCATCCCAGAAAGGCTTTACTGCAATGTCTATGCCTTGCTCTGCTTTGAAAAGAGGAAGATTTTGAGAGGATGGGGAAGATTTTGAATTCAAGTTACTTTCAGGACTCTGAAATTGCTCTCTCTAATTTAAGTATCATCTTAATAATTTAAAAATATCTTGGTAACATATGTTCGGTGATTTGAACCACCCATGTATGTGCTTGAGGAGTCTCTTGTAAGGAAATTAGATAATGAGACTGACTCTGGCTTATCAGCTCTCCCAGGTCCTGACTAAAGTCATACCCAGGTTGTGAACACCACTCACTGGTTGGTGTGCAGCCTAGGTCCTGTAAGATATGTAGACAGCACATCTGGCACCAGAGATACCCATGCCTGCAGTGACAGCAGCAGTGCATTTGGCACACACCTGTGCACTGCCCTCCTCACCTCAAAATATCAGCAGTGGGTAGTACTTGGAAGCTTATCTTGTTGATACCTGTGCTAAAACTGTCTTGGGAATTTACAGGGCACTTCTGGCTCTATCACTCATGTATTTTTTTTATTATTTTTAATAATTTTTTTGGGGAGGGAAACTACTGTAGAAAATTTTGTGTAACTTGCTTTAATTTGCTGTAGAAAAAGTATAGGCAGAAGGCTGATGCTCTGAAGTTCACCAGTGTGGCTGACAGTTCTCAGATCAAGCATGCCAAGAAAAGCCAGGAACTTCAAAGTGATGTGAGTCCTTGACTGAATTTGTCTCTTTGCAAGCATCTTAGGCATAATGTGGTCATTCCTGGCTTATGTACACCAGTGGGATGGTAAGAGAGCCCCCCAGTCATGAAGCCTTTCAATATATAAAGTTTCTTGAGATTCAATCTAAGGGGTTTTATTAGTTTATTTGATTAATTCTCTTCTGGAATTCTTTGAACTAGAACAACAGCAATAAAAATCAAGCACCATTGGGAATGGGCTCCTGACTCTTGTTCTTATCTCCCGTGTGCTGGACAAGATGCCTCTCTGTGTGTGCTGAAATCAGAATAGTAACCACAGATTTAGAGCTTTATAGTAGGGACTTCTTTTTCTGTGGGATGTAAGAAACATAAACTTTGTGAAATGGGGCATATTTTCATAGTTTTTCAACAGCTCCTCCAAGAAATTCATGGGCTAAAGCAGAGCAGTTCATCTCCCTGCTGTTGTAGCCCTGGGTTATAAAATGGGGATGATTTCTACTCGGATCATAAAAGGTCCTTGATGTTTTCATTCGAAGTTGTAACGTTAGTCCTCGCTGGAGTATTGTGTCAGCAATTACATTTAGGTCACAAATGTTCTCTGCAGATTTAATTGCTTAGTATTCTTCATTTTATGCCTAGAATTCTCTGTTTCTACATCCTATTAAAGGCTTTCATTCTACCCAAGAAGTAGCTGCAGTTTAACGTTGGGAGAAATATGTCCTTGCATGTATTTTGTAGAGTATGAATTGATGTCAGCTTTATAGCTAGATAAGTAGCTAACTTTGAGAAATAAAATTAAAGTATCCTGATATATGTGCTGTTTCAAAGCTTCCTTGAAATTTAACCAGGAGTAGTTTGGCCAACCTGACTCTGTAGGTCAGTTTTTAACTCCATATTTAACATAAAAGTTCAAGATGCTAAAGAATAACTTCCCCAAATAAGCTGACCCTTAGAAATCCTTGAATATTTTGGATGTTTTAACCACTATTCCTTCAACTTTAAATGTGGACTACTGCTTGTTGACCCTGCTTTGCTTCCTGTGGACAGGTTGCCTACAGGTCAGGGAAAGAACAATTTCTTCATCAGTACACCATCAGCAAAGATGACCCTGTCTTCATGCTGGCCAAAGCAAATGCTGCCAATATCAGTGAGGTACTGTGTGATTCCCTCCCTCCTGTAAATAGTTACAGCTGCTGTGAAATACTTGTTCTGTAGGTAAAATATATGTTCTTTCTCAGAGAAGGTCCTCATGTTTTAGATACAAAAACACATGCTCCTAATAAATAATAGCCACATCTGCTGTCCTGAAGACTTGCCACTTCTAGAGTTTGAAGCTGTGCATTTTTCACATGCTTCCAGGCAAGTGGCACACTGACAGTCTCACTGGAACCAGTGAGATATTGGGCTTGCAGTAACCACAGCATCCACAGTTACAGGATGTAAAGGGAGACACCAGGATCTGATCTGTAGCCATATGGTTTCTAAGCATGGAGTGTAGGAGGGACTCATTGCTTGAGAGCTTTCACTGTGACTATAGAACAAATAGAATGGATTGATAGTAATAAAGAAATTGTGCTGTTGTCATCTCTTTAGAAACTCTACAGGAGTAGCTGGGAGAAGCAGAAGGAAAAAGGATTTGTGCTTCGTTTGGATGCTTTGTCATTCTTGACAGCTAAGGCAAAGAGGGATCTGGCAAGTGATGTGAGTATGGACTCCATCAGCCTTCTTTTTCTTAGGACAGCTGACAGTCCAGGTTGCTGCTAGTGTTGGGGATGTGTCACATATGTCTCTGTGCCCTGAGCCACCCTCACTCGATTCATGCTAAGGAGAGATGGAGGAGTTGTCTGGGTGATTGGCATTCTGTAATTAGTCAGAAGGTTTGCTCTGAGCAATTCAGAGCTTTTCCCCACATGCTGACTGTGTTTTCCTATTCTGATTTTGACCTGAGGGTGAATTTTAGAACTCAAAATGAAGTAGAAATCTCCTCTGAAACATCATAACTCAGTACAGCTACGCCTGGCCAGAAAATTCCTGAAAGAACCTTCTGACCTCTGTGCCTGAAGAATGTTGTTTTTCCTAGAGAGAACCAAAAAGAAAATATTTCTTACTGGTTTTTGTGATCATATTATTATCAAGAAAGGGCTTATTCTTTATAGACACTAATTTCTAAGGCATTCCAGTTCTATTTTGCAAATGATCTTCTTACTTGCTTTTATTGAGGACCATTGCTTTATTCCCAGTAGAGCTATCAGTTTGGCAGCTTAAATAATTTACTCTTGGTCTGTCTTCTACTTCACAGGTTAAATATAAGGAAGGTTATGAGAAGATGAAGGGTAAGCTCATTGGAGTAAAAGCTGTGGAGGAAGATTCGCAGATGGCTCATTCCCTGCAGATGTCAAAGCTGCAGAGTGATCTGGAGTACAAGAAGGCCTTTGAGGGCACAAAGAGTCAGTTCCAGATCCCCATGGATATGGTTAACCTTGTCCATGCCAAAAAGGCTCAGAATCTGGCCACAGATATAGGATACAAGACATCTCTCCATCAGTACACAGCTCTGCCTACTGATAGGAAAGTGGCATGGGCCAAGTGGGCATATGGATTGCAAAGTGATGTAAGTCCAGAGCTTCAGCTATTGCAATACCCTCTCATTCTCAGCCCCACTTAGGGCTGCCTTTCTTCAGACATTTATGCTTGTAATGCCATGACATCCTTATACACCTAATCTTAAACAGTGAATATTAACAGTAAATATTAATCACTTGTTTCCTCAAGAGATATATTTAAGTTGTGCAGAGTTTTTGAGGAGGGTTATAACTCCATTATGAGAATGGCTTCTTCAAAGCCTACTTCAAATGCTAGTAAAGCACTAGAATTCCTATATGATGTACATTTATTTTTGTTTCCTAATGTGCAGGGAGGTTAAATAATATATGGTGATAAAATTGGTGATAAAATTCCATATGGAGACCACATGCTCAGCTGTACCCATTAGATGAACTGTCTGATACTGTACACAGTTAAGTTAGACTTTCCATTCTGAGGTTGTAAGTCAGAACTTTTCAAGGAGACTGAGATAAAATGTGCACAGGCCTTGTTGAGGTATGGCTGCTGAAACCTTTGTGACATCTTTGAAAAATCAGCCAAGAATTTGAAATTCAGTACTCTTGGTAGGAGAGATTTTGTGAAGAAAGTGAGAAGTGCTCCTGTACTCTTGTGCCTTAAAGACACATGGAAAAACAAACAAAACAAAATGCTTTCTCTCTAGTAAAACAAAAGGATATGGTTTGGAAAATGCTAAGTATAATTTTCTTTTTTATTGCAAGTCATGGATGATCCTTTAAAGAGTGCTCCATATACAGTAAAGCTGAAGTTAGAGTAAAAATTGCAAACAACAGTAAGGTGTAGACCACTTTTAAAAATTACCTTGCAAGGCATATTGCACAAGTGCTGGTGTGTCCTTATACTTCTATTTAATTCTGTATTTTTTTTGCTTTCCTTGCAACTATGCAATAGTGACTAAAACAAAAGCAGGCACTAATTTGACTTCATTGTTGTTCCAGAGATGTCTGAGTCCTTTAATGGCATTTTAAGTGTGTGAATACCAACAATAGGACATTTTCTTTCCTTTGTCAGAACCGATACAGAGCAGATTTGAACTGGATGAAAGGAGCTGGATGGATAGCCACTGGGTCATTAAATGTGGAACAGGCTAAGAAGGCAGGAGAACTCATTAGTGAGGTGAGATTTCATGACAGCATGTAACAGAATTTGCTGCATAATGTGTGCAAAATGTCTGTATAAAATTAAAATAATTTTCACTCAAAGGGGAAAGAAAAAGGCATACCACATGAAAGCTCTCAAAACCAGGGATAGGACTGGTAATTAGAGGGAAACCAGATACCAAACACATACCAGTAGGA
This sequence comes from Rhabdornis inornatus, assembly GCA_013397075.1. Taxonomy (NCBI): domain Eukaryota; kingdom Metazoa; phylum Chordata; class Aves; order Passeriformes; family Rhabdornithidae; genus Rhabdornis; species Rhabdornis inornatus. The sequence goes on along the minus strand of VWZS01007619.1, from coordinate 140,943 downwards.
GTCCATATAGCCTTTGCAAAAACAAAGTAGGTGACAAATGATATTATGAATAATAATGGCAATCAAACAGTGCTCAATTGCTACCCACTAGCCTACCTTTTTAATGAACCAAAACAGGAGAGATGATGAAAAGATGGAGACATTGGACCCAGAACCTTCTTTTGTAACAGATACACGTTTCCTTCTTGCTCGTTTTTCATGTGTATCCATGCTAGCTATTGAAATTCATATAGATATCTCTGTCTGTAGAGATTATCTGTCTATCTGTCTATCTATCTATCTATCTATCTATCTACTCCATCAAGTAGTTTTCATCCTTATTTCTCCCTATAACCAATCTCACTTACAGGAGAAGACAGCCTCTAGAATACTTTGTGCCTGTCTCACGAGGCCTTCAAATGAAGTTCTGGTGGAAAGGGTTAAAAGTTTCATAATATTCTGTTTCTGTTATTCCAGAGGTAGTCCTGCTGGCCAAATCTGTTGCTGTAAGAGATTGAATCCTGTGATTTTTCAATAACTATGGTGCAGGAATCATGTGTCCATTCAGTCTGTGGTGTCTCAGAAAAATACAGTCATCCTTTCACAGCTGACTGACACTATTTTTTTCCCAATGTAATCCATTGTGAAGAAGGATGTTTTTTTTTAGACACCATAAACGAGATCCTCAGCTAGTGTCAAGCAAGGTAGCTTTATAAAAGCTGGTACAGTAATGCCAGCTGGAATAGTAACTGTGAATCTGTATAGGTGTTCCATTTGGATGTTACAGTAGTGAAATCTGCTGAGTAGAAATATTACCCCCTAAGTTGTTCATCTCAACCTTTTTGTGAGTACTAAGTAATGTTAGGTTGCTATGAGCCTTGTCCTTTCTTACATGTAGTGACTAATCCTTCTAATACTGCTAAAAAACAATTGCCAGAATATAATCTCTAGCAATTTTATGCAGAGATGTTCTGGTCAACACTGCTTTGTCTCCAAATCTGATTAAGACAAAGCGTAAACCACTTTTGTTCACTGTTAAACTCAGTAAGATTGCTCATTTTTAAGATATTACTTTTGGAAACCAAAACATTACTTATAAGCTTATCATACTTTAAAGTGCTTACATGTTTTACATTGGTATTTTTATTCTTCGAAGGATCAAGATTTTGCTTCAAATAAACTTCTGTAAGTCACATCTCAGTTTAAAGGAAAATGACAAGCCATGAGTTTCTCTCATTGGGAAATTTTGGAATTTGCATTTGGAAAATTTCCTATGTGCTATTTGGGGAAGTGATAAGGGTATTGATAGATTTAAGACAATTCCTGCAGGAAGGGGAGCTTTATTGACCTGGCCAAATGAAAAAGTGTCATTTTTCCACTGAACTACCTTAATTATGTATATATAACAAGACCAAGAAGCTCTCAGAAGCTACTATGAGTCCTTAACAGCAAGCAAAATTAATATCATTATCTAGAAGATATGCCATAACAATTAGGTACAGTGTCAATGACTGCACAGATTTGCTGCAGGTTTAAGGAGGTTACCTGAACCCCTAAACAATAAGTTACAGTTGCTGTTATTAACACACTACAATTGTCCATAATTTCTTGCTTAAAGGAACTATAAATTAAAAATACAATTGGTCATAATCTAGTTGAAGTAATGTGGAAAAGATTTAAAAATCCTGAGTTCTGGAGTATTTAGGTAACCAGAACCTGATTTTGAAATATTTTTCTTATATTTAAAGATTAATATTAATTGGCAAAAGGTTATTGTTAAATTGAAACAAATATTAATCTGAAAGTACCTAGGACATAAAGATGAGGAAAGAGGAATAATAATTATGTTCACAAATTCACTCTAATCTCCAGCAACCTATGATTTTTCTCTTTCAAATAGCATGAAAGAGCAGCACAAAATTCACAGCTTTGATCTTTTTCTGCTCAACAGAAGAAGTACCGTCAGCATCCATATGCTTTGAAGTTTACCAGTATTAAAGACACTCCTGAGATGATCCAGGCTAGAATTAGTTATAACCAGGCTGTGGATGTAAGTTATAATGTATATACATTATGATTATAAGAGTGGTATCCTCTTTGAACGACCTGATTGAAGCACTGGCTTTCTCTCTCTCTCTTTCTCTGAGATTATCCTTGGGAACCATGAAACTTCTGTATTCTGGTGTGGTGCATCCCACAAAGAGCATGTTTCTAACTTGGACTGGGAAGACATCCCACAGAAGTGAATGGCATTTTCATACAGGATGCACTTTCTCTCCCATTTCTTTTTGGAAGTAAAATCTAGGAGTAAGACTGACCTTTGACCTTTAAAGAATTTTGGCCTTTTGATATTCATTAAGGAAGAACATGTTTGGGGTTCTTTCCCCTTTTCAAACAGATATTTCAAATTTCAGTTTCTGCATATTCTTTGGAAACAAAATGTAAGGCAGCATGACAAGGAAGGAAAAATAAATTATTTCAAGCTGTCATCCTGCTGAGAGAGAAATCCAGGAGGGGAAATCTTAAAGGGAAGAATTGAGGCTGTTTGGTGTTTAAACATGTTTATTTTTAATAGAAGAGCGTTTTAAAAATATTGTAGACTTAACTGGGATAATACAGAAGTGAATAATAAGCAAAAGTCACTCAAAAAAGACAAGTTTCAAACATGAGAGGATGTTTTATTGTGAAAATAGATATTTTTAAAGTGAAGGAGAAGATGAAAGACTTTGTGTAAAACACATGCTATTGTAATACTTTTGGTGTCTGTGCCTTTGGTTTAATTAATATGATCCAAAAGGCTTACATCTCAGGCAGGATAAAATAAGTCATTTTGTTCCACTGAGCCACAGTCAAAATCAGTCTGGTGCTCTACTTCTTCCCACATGGAGTTCTCATTAATTTTCGTCTATTGGAGCTGCAATACAAGTGGTCCCAGCTGCTAAAAAAGTGTCAGATGGGTGAAATAGAGGGGTCCATTCTAATCCAGAGGGCCTCAAACTCTCCTGCAGAAATAACAGCCTGGGGAAGGTGGGTCAGGTGCTCCAGACATGGGTCATACCTAAGGCCAAGAAAAGGTGCCTGTCTGTACCCACCTGAAAGTTATGGTGCCAATGTAAGAAAAAGACTAGGCTGGCAAAGAAAAATAATATGAGAAGGAGAACTCTGCATAGCCATTGCAGGGGAAGTTCCAGTTCCAGTTAATTGCATAGAACTCCTCTTACCTGTCTGCAGACATCTGAAAGTTACCTGGTCCTGGGCCAGCTCTGTGTTCTTCCTCCAAGGGTTGATGTGAGTGGCACACACAGACACCTCTTCCATGATGGGATAAATCACCTTCTCAGGTGTTTAAATCTCTTCCCATTGACTATTGAGGACCCCTTTGCAACTAACTCTGGAAATAAATTTGGAGCAATTGCACAGATAGTTACCATCCCATTTATCTGCTGAAACTGAACACGTTTGGAGAGGTGTTTGGGGATCTTCAACTCCCTGTATTTCTGTGGCATTTCAAAGTGTTAGTGGGTTACTCATTGCTGCACACTCTTAATTGCTGCTGTTTATTTTTCTTCTCCCCACTCACATATGTTAGAAGTTTTATCAAATTAATATTCAAATATCAGAATTTTCATATACATTGATTTATACACTCAAAACTTCAAGGAGCTCCTCTCTAGCATACTCCAGCTGATAAGTGTATCAGACTCCCAAAGCCTTTTGAATCCATTTTGACAGATACAATTACCTGTATTTATTAATGCCTCTGCTGCTTTTCTGTAGTGTTTGCTTTCCATAAACTTAATTGTTAATGTTTTTGTTTGAACTAATGATTGAACATATAGAGAGTACTTGCCACTGAAATTCATCTCTGTTTGCAGAGGCTGTACAAGGAGCATGGAGAGAGTATAAAGCATCAGTATACACCAACGACAGATCTTCCTGAAATCCTTCAGGCCAAATTAAATGCTATGAATATCAGTGAGGTATAAACCTGACCTTTAATATTTTAAAGGAAAGTGGAAATGTTGATAGTGCTTTGCTGTTTGTCCTAAACAGGAAATCACGCTAGATTTCTTTCCTTTCCCCAGTATATGATCATTCTGTGGTCTAAATATTTCTGAAGTAATGTAGGAAATCAAACTTCTTATCCAACTTCACCTACATTAGAAAGATTAGGAACGAACAAACAAATAGTCTTTTATAATGGACATTTGTCTTGCAATAATTCCTGTTGTGCATTGATAGTTTCATTCATGTTTTCCCTCTGCATTAGAATAGAATCAATCTCATGTGTTAACATTTCTGGGATATCAAGAACGCTGCGATGCCAACCCTCTGAACTGCAAACCTTCATTATTTCTGTTCTGTATTTCCTAGACTCGTTACAAGGAGTCCTGGAGAAGGATTCAAGGTGGTGGCTATCAGCTGAAACTGGATGCCATCCCCTTCCAGGCAGCCAAGGCTTCGGGTGAAATCATAAGTGATGTACGTGAACGTACTGCTGATATTGTCCAGTGTCAGTCACTCCAGACTGTACCTGCCCTGCTGAGTGACTCTTGATGGAAACAGCATGTCCAGCCAGCTCTGCACCTGGGAGACATCTGGCCTTGGACTAGTTAGTGGTGCTTTTGGAGGTGCAGCCACAGTGAGGTATTATTGGTAAATTAGCAAAGGCAGGTTTGTGAAAGCAAAACTGAGCAGTTTACCTGCTGCAGACTGGTCAGTCACAGGGACTGCAGCTGGGTGAGGTCGTCCTAGAACCCACTAAAGGTTCATTCAGATTTATTATCATACTCAGTATTGTCAGAATTTTCTGTATTAGGAAAACTCTTTTATTCAGGTTTTAACAGCTAGACTGATACTTCTCTTTACTCCTATTCACATTTCTCTTCCTACTTCCTTTTTAGCACAAATATAAGGAGGCATTTCAGAAAATGAAAGGGCAGATGGCTGGCTCATGTGGCCTGGATGGTGACATTCGTATTGCTCATTCAGTCCATGCAACATCTCTGCAGAGTGATGTAAGTATGAGGAAGAAGATGGGGGCATTCTTGAATTGCTTTCCTAACTGCGAGTAGTTCCTCAAGGAAGATTCACTTAGCTGTGGATTAGCTGTGGAATAGCCTAGTTATTTAAAACTTAGGGCTTTCTGTCCCACTTTCCAGATATTTTAATATAATCGTGGTATTCTTGCCATTCTTCTACGTTATTTACAGTAGCATTAATTTGACAGTAAAAGAAGCCTGTGTTGTAGCACACTCCCCTGCTTCATACCTCCACTGCCTACCACAGAATATTTTACTCCGTGAAAGCATCACTCTAATTGAGAATTAGCACTGGTCTTTGTACAAAAGTAAATTAAATTATTCAGTGTTTATTTTCAATTTATTGTTTTTCTGGAAGACCAAAGGATGAATGAATCTATGGAATTTCATGTTGGACTCTTTTGGTTGGGGAATGGTTCCCACCTGGTCTTGACCTGTGCTAAGAATTGCATCATTTGTTGTTTTGTTATAAGAATTTTAACTCTTCAGTGCATTTTGAAGAATGTGGCTTGATCCAGAAAACAGTGAAATATAAGGGAGTGTGTTCATGGTTCTCAGACGTGCTGGTCTTGTAGAGTTGGCAAGCTTAGACAAACAGGAAATAAAAAGTGTCTGAAGAATTCATCCATCTGTCAGGTTACTCTAAATCATTTGATGACCACCAATAACTCTGGATTGTTCATTATCCCAATGAACAGCCTGAACATCTCAAATTTGCATAATCTGATTGGGATATGTCATGTGAAAAAAGTTCTTTGAAGATTTCTGCACCTTTCTTCTCCTGGACAGAGACAAGAAGTGAAAAAAAGCCAGCCCAGCACTAAATTTTTGTCGAAAATTATGAAACTAAACTGGCCAAATCAACAAATATCTTGACCTGAGAGTTTGTTCTAATTCTAATGTTAATAAGGCTGCTTGCATGTTTTACTCAGGCAGTATCTGCCCCTTTTTGTGGCACTTTCTAAACAGGCAGTGAATTAGGACTTCTCTTGCCAGTTTGGTTAATTTTATAGACTCAATGTATCAAGTTTTAACAAATAACTAACTAAATAAATTATTTCAGCTTAATGGAATATTATATAGATGGCTACTTTTTGATGAAGAACAGGCTGCCACATATTCTAATTATAATTACTGATCTTTCACAGTATGGTTAAACAAATTAGGGAACTTGTTTTAAAAAGAATAATTTATACTGCAAAATGGAAGAAATATGAGGAATGTGTCTTCTGATCAAAACCTGAATTTTAATTACTTTGCTGTGATATCTATGTGATCTCGTTTCATAGGTGAAATACAAGCAAGGTTTTGAGGACACAAAGTCTCACTTTCACCTGCCACTGGATATGATACACTTGGTGCATGCCAGGAAAGCCCAGTCCTTGGTCAGTGAGCAGGAGTACAGGCAGCTGCTCCACCAGTACACTGCCTTGACTGATGATGTGAGGCTGAGGTGTGCCAAGAATGCCTACAAACTGCAGAGTGAGGTAATGGCAAAGTGTCTCACTTCACAATTTTAGAGAGATAAAATCTAGTAGTCTTTGGTGGTTGGGTAGAGAAAGGTTTTCAAGTGAGGATGATTGTACAGTTGGTAAAAATATCCTTTTTAAGGTCTTTCTAACAATGCAAACCCTGTACCAACTGGTATTTACAACTTGGTTTGGATCTGGGTGAAATTTCATGTGTACTTTCACAAGGAAGGTTTTATTTGTGAGACACTTATAAGGTCTGGCCCAAGACACATCCACTGAAATTCTAAGGATAAGCTTAACTCCCTACACAGTCTTGAGTGAAATTAACTAAATAATGCCTTACAAATCTGTAGGCAGAGCCTTGAGCAAAGGGTTTTTCATAGATCACATTGCCCCTGCAGGCCTCAGGAGGGGCTGTAACTTACAAACATACCTGGCCACAAAATGCTCAAAATGCTACTGTATATCACCTTAACACTTCCAGGCAACAGACTTAGAGATGACAGACTGTGTCCAAACAAGTGTAACATCAGATACCAGTTATGTTACCCTAATTTGGGTGAAATATACATCATCAGAGATTCTGAGGCAGGTTTCCATCCATCCGACTCCTCATCCTTCCCATTATCAAATGAAATAATATTGTTGTAATATATTTATCAGGAACTTATTGGTAACTTTTGAAAAACTAATATTTACAGGGAGTCATTGCTAGGTTTGGTGGTCCAGAAAATATTTTAATGAAGTGTATGCAGTGATTCAGTGCTATTTTTCTTTAGTGTCCCTTGTTTGTATTATGACCATTCAGAACTGTTAAAAATCAAGGCTAGTTTGTCTGCAGTTTCTCTTACTTAAAAGAGAAAGAAAAAGCATATTTTCTTATGTTTTAATAAACTGGTCTTATTTTATGTATATTTATAAATCAATAATATCTACCTGCAATTTATGTGTTATATATGAAGAGAATTCATGTACCTAGAAAAGGTTTTTCAAGGTTACAAATGGAAGACAAGAGTTGAAGCAGCATTTGGTGTTCATGAGGCTCAGTAGTCCTCAGAATCTTACATCTGTGCTGTAGATCTGTCAGGGCTGTATTCACACAGACACATTGATAAACACAAGATCTTAGGGCAATGTGTACAAACTCTCTGTGGTAGATACTAATTTTCATGGATTTATTGTATATTTTTGGGTGAATAAATATATGGCATCTCAACTGCAAACTTGTAATTACTTCTGCTTGGTTTTCCTTAGAATTTATATCGGTCTGACATGAACTCTATGCGAGGCGTTGGATGTATTACCCCAGGGGCCCTGGAGATTGAAGGAAAGAAGAAAGCTTCTGAACTCATCAGCGAGGTAACAAAAGAGGGTTTTGATTTCTCCACTACGAACAAGAGTTTGCCAGATGTCCTTCTATTAGACTGGGCTGGCAAAGTGACTCATTGGATAATGCCAGACTCCCTCCCCTTGCCTTTGATCATTCCACTCGTGTCCTAACCGCAGATGGGTGAACCTGATGGAGTTTCAGGCTTTGCAAACTTTGCTAACTTATTTTGCAAATCTTTTCTCCCATGTTTCAGATTCAGGAGGTGCTTATTTTATGTTACTTATTTAGGAATTTAAATGGGCTGTTTCAACTAAAAATAAAGCTGTGCCTATCTGTAGTAAGTACCTGGTACTATTTCTCCAAAATTAGAATGAGCTGTGCTGTGCCCAGAATATTACAGCGTCCTCCTCTCTACTCCTGCTTTACAGTCAGTCTGTTTTTCACCTGCTGCTTTTGTGTGCTATTGTTTTTCTCCCTCTGTAGCTGGACTTTTAATTCATCTGTCATATTCTCTTCATACAGTCTGTCCTAGTTTCAAATCTTGCATCTTTTGCCCATATTCACATAGATGTGAAACGAGGAAGAGTAGGAGTTGTGTTCTAGGGAGTAAATCCCTGCTCTCAGTGGCCTTGCAGTTGTTTTGCTCACAATTCTGACATCGGGCCACAGGCCAGGTGAAACCTTTTCTTCCTCACAAAAAAATCCAGTGGGCTTGTTCAGCTCCTTCTCTCTTTGGACTGGATTGTCTTTGCTGTAATTCCACTACCCTGGGTTAATGACACCAAGGGATGAAATAACCTTATTACTGTTTTCAGCATATTCAGCACGGCAGCACTCTTCTTTCACGTCTTATTCCTTATTTACTTTTCATTTCCCTTGTGAGACTTGAATGCACCTAACTCAGAATAGAAAAAGGTAAATTAGTCAAAGGATTAATAGACAAACTAGTTTTAAGCACAAGAAACAGTACTAGACCACTGGAATTGGAAAAAATCCCTTATCTGACAAGGCAATTTACTTATTCTGCTCGTTTTTCTTTGTGTGTGAACTCAGAGTAAATATCGTCAGCAGCCGCATTCCTTTAAGTACACATCGGTGACAGACTCTCCTGGCCTCCTTCATGCAAAATTCAGCAATATGATTGCTAATGAGGTAGGCTCTCCTAACGTGAATCAGAAAATATGCTTTTCAAAATGCAGCAAGCTGGGGATGGAGAACTGGGAAAGAGACAACCCTGTTCTGAAAGCAAAATGCATCAAAAAAAGCAAAAGCATCACTGATTTGTGCTTTTTCACAGTTAGGTCACTTTTTCTTTTTTTGTTTCCAAACATTTAATACCATTTTCAATTAAATTTCTTTCAAAAAGCTCACATAGTATCCATACAACAGAGTTCCATTATCAAGTTTTTTTGCATGAAACAGAGACTCTAAAATCAGGACTGTGGGGTTCTGACAGGGAGCTCATTTGCATAGTATGATCCACCTTTGAGAGCTCCTCAAAGAGCCTTTTCTTTTTTAGAAAATAATAACTTTTCTAAATTCTGAAAAAAACAAGACAAAACCTATAGAAAAATTATCAAAATCATATATAATAACTTGAAGAAAAAATTCAAGATAGAAAATATGCCCAGTCTACCAGAAATGCTTGCCTGTTTATTTCACACACATCCATGATGCTCTTGATATTCTTAGGTCTACTTTTGCCCTGCTGGGAATGTAAAAATGCAAGGCTGAGAATGTAGTGGTTTGGCATCATCATATATTTATAAAAATTAGTGTAAATGTCCTTTATGCCCATCAAAACCCCACATCTTTATGCCCAGAAAAAAACTTTGCCATTTCAGTGATATACTCAGCTATTTTCAATGATGGCTGACTACAGTTGTCACAATCATTAAGAACTTAAGTAGTGCTGTTGTATTACTGAAAAAAGAGAGAAAATTAATTTCAGTTGTCTCTTTGATCTCTTTGCCAGCGCCTGTATAAAGCAGCAGGAGAGGACAGTCGGCATCACTACACACCAACGCTGGGTCTGCCAGAGTTTACACGGGCAAGAATAAATGCAGCCAACCTCAGTGATGTAAGAATTTGTCCTGTGTTTCTTATAACTTATCTCAGATGCAGGATGAATTGTGCAGTGGCAAGGAAGATGGATAAGTAGAGGAAATTTGAGGTGTATTCTATTTAAGCTTCCCCTGATTTGATTATAATGATATTTATCTCCATTAGCATATATATGGTTGTGACTAAATTAAATCTACATAAAGAACGAGACTTGTTTTGTCTGAGTTAGAAGGATTTCCCAAAGATAATTAAAAAAAAAATTCCTTTGATTATAAAGAATGAGACTGTAACACAGAATAACAAATGAAAGATGGTTCCTTTGTTTGTTCCTTTGTGCATTTAAAAGTAAAGCAGCAGTCTACATGCGCCTTTCCCACTTTAGGCAAAATACAGAGAATCTTGGCATAATCTACGTGCTCAAGGCTACAAGCTGACAATGGAAGCACTCCCGTTCCAGACTGCCAGGGCCTCCAGAGAAATTGCCAGTGATGTGAGTTGAATGATTCAACCTCCCTTCTTGCCTAATTTCTGTTAACTTCATGTAAAACAATGTCTAAAGCAGATTTTACTGAATTAAAGCAACTCCATAACCATGTGAGACAAGTGTGAGACAGAATATATTACTTATGAATGAGATTCTTTGTGTGAATTAGGGAAAAAAAGAAGAGGAAGAATCACTGCTAATCGGGAACCAAGCCAGGTTAAACATCTTCCAATGGGAAATAGCAAATGAATTAATGTATTTGCAAACAGAAAAAACAGGGATTCTTCTTTTTTTCAGGCTTTTGGCTTCTCATATTATAAAGTGCCCGCTAACTCTGTCCATTCTGTTTTGACCTGACTTTTGGAAGTGTTTAGCGTTTTCAAATTGAAATGAAGCCAGAAACAGCTGAGGGTTCTTTGAATCCCCAAAAATCAGGAGTTACCTGTCTGGTTAGGAAGTAAAAATCAGTGAAAATTCCTGTAAATATGTATCCCTTTAACTTCTAAAATAGAGGAAACAAGTAATCTTATCCTTATAAATATCCTATCATTTGGATTGTTGTATGCAAAACACTCAAACATGGTGGTACCTATTTCTCAGAAAGCCTAAGTTCATCCCTCCTTCATAAGATATTTAATAAATTCTAGGAAGATGGAAAAAGTCTTCATTTTGGGTAGTATTTAGTTGCATACTTTGTCTCTAATGTGATAAAATATGAATATATTTCACATGTGTTTAATGAAGCAACCATTTTTAGTTGTAATTTATAATATATACTTAACCATATTTTGCAGAGTGCTTTTGGTTACAGCTTCAGATCTGCTCTAGAGGGTACAAGTCCATAATAAAATTACATCCACTTACAACAGATCTGAATTTGGCCCTTCATCTTCGAAGCACTTTATAAACATTAGATGCTGTAATTTAATCCCCACAACTCTCTTGTGTGGTAGATAAGTGTTATTATCCCATTTCAACTACATTATGAACTCTTCAGGGCCCAGGCCTTCCCTTTAAAGTTCTAAGCACCCTGTTGATGCTGTATAAATAAGCATTATCATCATCATCACTATTTCACAGAGAGGATAAATGCAAGATCACAGGGAGAGTCATAGTCCTGGCTCAGATGGGAATGAGGGGTTGCTGGTTCTTATTCTTTCCAGGAAAACTGAATTTACTCTTTAAAATAGCTGGGTGGCATTTGCAAATCTGAAGGCTACAGAGTGCATGGTGTTTGCTTTTGTATGGATTTTTTTCCTTCTGTCTTTTGTTTGTTTCTCTCACATTCTCATTCCTAGCGACGGGAATAGAATTTTCAGAGAGGTAATAAAAGTACATGATTTGAGGTTAAACATGATCAATGTTTTGGGCATATTCAGAAAATGCAGTGAGATGCACTTAGCTTTAATGTTGCATCTCCTATGGTATTTAAATTTGATAGCAATGAGATATTCAAACAATTGTTTTCCAGTGCTACACACCTTGACTGGTTTTACAGAAAACATAGATGTTTCAGTAATTTCTCTTACGTTAGTTGTCTGGAATAGCTGGTCTAAGTTTGGCACTTTTTCACATTTACCCTTTTTCTAAAATTTTCAGTACCAATACAAACACAATTTCGTGAAGGAGAGAGGAAAATGCATTGGTGCCAGAAGTGTTCTGGATGATGCCAGGTTGCTGCACTGCTTGCACGCTGCCAAATTACAGAGTGAACAAGAGTATAAGAAGGGATCCCAGGATGTGTGGTCTCAGTTTCATCTGCCCATGGACATGGTCAATCTTGTCCATGCCAGGAAAGCCCAGGCCTTAGCGAGTGATCAAGATTACCGAAAGAGACTCCATGAATTTACAGCACTCCCAGAAGACATGAAGATGAAATGGGCCAAAAGAGCCCACATGCTGCAGAGTGAGGTAAATTCTTTCTTTTGGACCCTACCAGCATGTACTCCTGAGCCTGCCTAGAAAGGGACAGGGCAGGACATGAGGGAGGACCTCAGCACTTAGCTCTTGCCTTTAGAACCCCAAGTCAGGAGTCCAGACAAATGGTGGTGATGGTTTTGCCTGATGCCCTCACTGCCTGGTAAAGTACAGCACATATGAGTTAGTTGATTGTCATGTCCTTTTAACATATAGGGGAGAACATACATGGAAAATGGAGGATTGGATTAAAGTCACACAGTGAGACACCATGACTCTGAAGTGAAATTAGGATTGCTGGAATTGCAGGCACTTTTCTGACTTTCACTTTTTATTGGGTTTGCTTGATTTTCTTTAATAGATTAGGATGTAAAAGCAAGCCTTTAATGTGAGTAAAGAAAGAGTAATGTGTCCTCCTAGAAATGGGGTTAACGAGGAACCATGAACCAGATGAAATAATTAGTATTCCTGACTTGAACTCACCTCATAAAATTATTTCAAAAGAGGTTCTTTTACGCCCAGTACAAACAGGTTATTACTTACTGCTTTGAGTCATACTAATTCACTCGTGGGGCCTTCTCTTGTAACTTGCATATGATACATTATTTAATTCCTGGTGGAACGAACAAATGCAAACAGTTTGGCTTTACGATCTGATATGTGCATGGCAAATGAAAAACCTCAAAATGTGAATATGAACCAGGGAGTTTTTTAAAAAACTTTAATAGCTGTGGATACAAACTGATAGTTAACAATTTTCGTTTTTAACAGCATCGCTATAAATCAGACCTGAACTTCATGAAAGGAGTTGGTTGGATGGCTCTGAGATCTCCGCAGATAGAAAATGTAAAGAAGGCTGGAGAGCTCATCAGTGAGGTAACTGATAAATCTTTCATGGGATGGCAAGTCTGTAGGAATTGTTTACCATCAAGGCTCCTCGTTACATGACACTTACGAATGTAGCTTATCATTTCCTTTTGATGTGGGAGCCTGTTTATACAAGGTGTAAGTTACCAAGAAGCAGTATGGGAGACGCAAGTCCACTGTGTGACACCTGCTGAATATTTTCCATTCCAAATGAAACACAAGAGTATAAGCAAAACATGTAGCAATAAATAAATGCAGGAAACTCCATTATGAAATTCTAAGCAGGTGGTTATGGAAGTTGTATAGAAAGATACAGCACTGACAACCACACTGAAGGGGCATTTGCCTGCTCAGTATTATGCATTAATGGAGAAAAATTATGAGCTGTCAAAAGTGTAGTGTTCAAAAGCTTTTTTGCATGTGAATTTTTAGTGGGAACTCCTTTGCATAGACACACACACGCAAAAGTTTTGTGCCTGATACAAAGGCACCCCCAGTCCCTAGCTGAAAGAGCAACTGAGACAAAAGCAGAACAGTGGCTTCGGGAAAGTGTCTTTTATGTTTTACCCCAGTTATCACACTCTCGGAATCGTTATATATCATTAACAGAGATATCTCGTGTTATTTTTCCTTTGTTTGTTTCTGTTGCCTCCTGCCCCTCCCAGATAAAATACCGCCAGAAGCCAGAAAGTCTGAAGTTCACTGCTGTGGTTGACTCTCCAAGTTTGATCCATGCCAAAAACAGCTACCTCCAGTGCAATGATGTAGGTTACATTCTAATGTATAAGTGATCTTAACTTCTGCTGTACCATAATGCATAAAAGAATTGATCTTGACATTGCTTCCAGTATCATCTGCATTCAATAACTTTTGGCCCCACAGAGACTGTACAAGGCTGGAGGCTCTGAAGACAGGCACAGGTACACCCTGCCCCCTGATCATCCAGATTTTATCCGAGCCCGCCAGAATGCACTTTACATCAGTGATGTAAGTAAACCTTCTCCTTTGGGGAGCTGACTTGGTAAACTTGTTTGGGAATAAAAACTTTCATGTATGTAGAAGCCAAGTTCTCTGAGCCTGACCAGATCTAAAAGAAGCCAGAGGCAGTGAACAGCCAATGTGTTGCTAGGTTTGGGCTTGAGGAATTGGGAAAAGTCTGCTAACTTTCCTTTTGAGCATTCATTTAATTTCCTAGGGCAATAAGCTATTATTAAAGATTTCAAACCTTCATTATAGATATGATTAGTTACAAATTAAAATATTTTTGATTTTGTTTGGGTGAGGGAGGAGGGAGAATCTCTTTCCTAGACTATATATTCTACCTTTCTGAAGCTGCAACACGATGTTGAACTGATCCCTTAGGCATAGTTGTCATCAATCTGGATGTAATTGAATCAGTGAGTGGAAGTAGTTTAAAGAGAATTTGTTTCCACATAATCTCATACAGAGGAACTCAGTTTATTCCCAATGTCCTGTTCCCTGACTAAATAGCTGTTGTCTTTACTTGTAGGGTCAGAATGACTTTGTAAGGAGCTTTGAGATAGGTGAAAGAAACAAGTAGAAATTACATTTTTGAAGCAATAGAGGAAAATGTAAAAAGGCAAATATTGTGTGCAAGGGTTGCACAGAAATGAAAGGTCAGCCCTGTTGGCAGGGTGTACAGTGATTGCTTCTGCCCTGGCTGTCTTGCGGGATTTCTGGCATCCCAGTTTACTTTCAAATTTATCACCACCTAGCACTACATTCACCAGTGAAACAGAAGATTATCCTAAACTGTGGAGTGGGTTTTGTGCTTCTTTTCATATGGCCACAAACCCCAGAAGGGATGAATCAAAGACTTACAGAAAGCAAATGAATAAAATCAGAAAGGGACAGCCAAAAGTGTCAGCGAAGATACCATGGCTGTGTAGTAGGACCTGCAGACTGGAAGCTATTTTAAGAAAGGTACTAATGGAAGAAGAACCAAATCTAGAGCAATTTCTCTTCAGGATGTAAATGTGATTCACATTCTCAAAGTCACATTAGAACTGGCTGTTATTCCACATGAGTTAATGAAGCCACATGTGGCTGGGGATAGAGACGAGGATCATTTGAAAAGCTTGAAATAACTGGTATTGAAATTAGGATGCCAGGAAACCCAAGACACTGTGAGTGGATGCATCAAAAGAGAGAATAAGGGCAATATCAATGCAATATTGATGTGACTGATGCATCACAGTTTCTAATAGAAATTAAATCACATCAAAAACAACCACATTCAAGTACAAAAGGAAACCCTGGTGGCACTTTTCAGATGAGGCATTTTATCATTATGGTGAATAGAAAAGAAGTTGAAGTGCTATAGAACTGGATCAAAACCTTGGAGATGGTACTGATGACTCTTGATACAAATAAGCCCAGTAGGATAAAACATTTATTATTGCAGTTATGGGACTGCGTTTAAGAAACTGCAGGGGGAAATGACTGTTTTGTTCTTTTCTTTTCAACACAGAAATTGTATAAAACATCTTGGGAACAGACAAGGGCATCTGGCTATGATTTTAGGATTGACGCCATCCCATTCCAGACAGCAAAGGCTTCAAGAGAGATTGCTAGTGATGTAAGAATTGTTCTGTTTGAAACACTTCCCAACCCTCTTTGCATGCCACTCCATCCTGTGAAAATGGGTGAAGTCTGACATGAGTGAACTTTGTTCTGGTGTGGAAAATTGGTGATCCAATGAAACAAAGTGCTGGTTAAGTGCAAAGATTTCCAACTAAAGGCTACCATTAATTATGTCCCATACCAGGTTGTTCTGTCTTATGTCCCAAGAGTTTTTCTTGGGAATAAGACATATTATGATTTAATAAAATAAAATAGGTACTAGGCTATGAATAGTTAAAATATGGTCTAGGATAAAGTGGGTTATCTTTGAACACAGAAGACCACAGCTGGCAAGAAAGCTAAAGATGGAGGAGCTTCATTGGTTGAGCTGTGTATTGTGTGTACCCAAGAGTGCAACAGTAGGAGGATCTCTGATTACTTTTGAGAGATGAGCATTTTGGGCCCCCTAAGTCTTTCCACTCCTTTAAAAATGAGCACAAAGGTAATTCTTCTAAAGTGTCTTGTTAGATTAGGAGATGTAGTTTGATATCAAACAAACCCTTGGTCTTTGTACACTACAGGAAACATGATTGATAGCTAGGGGAGGATAAGTTATTTCATAACAGAATTTGAACATAATTTGAATGTGAAAATGAGATTTTCCTCTGCACTTCCTGCAGTACAAATACAGAGAAGCCTTTCTGAGAGACAGAGGCCAGCAAATTGGATTCCTAAGTGCAAATGATGATCCCAAAATCAGACATGTCCTCAGAGTGGGGAAACTCCAGAGCGACCTCCAGTACAGGAATGACTATGCCCTAAACATGGCACAGTTCCAGAGTCACCTCAACCAGCCAGGATTCCTTCATGCCAAGAGAAGCCAGCAGCTTGCAAGCAATGTTAACTACAGGCAGCCCTTGCACCAATACACTTGTGACCCTGAGCAGCTAAATGTGAAACACGCAAAGCAAGCCTACAAGCTGCAGAGTGATGTAAGTGTGGCTGAGTGACACGATCCTTCCATGGGCTGGGGGCTGTCTGTGCAATCTCCTTTGCAACAAAATCACCTGGAAAGAACCACAGTCTGCTTGCTAAAAATGAATAATTTGTTTATTATTGACTCTGCTGCTCCTTTATATGCTCTCTCTTGAATACCCAGGGCATGCGATTTGGTTAGAGCTCAGCAAAATAATACATCCTGGTGCACGTTTCGTTCTCTCAGGTAGAATACAAGTCTGACTTGAACTGGCTCAGAGGCATTGGCTGGACTCCCCCAGGTTCTCACAAAGTTGAAATGGCAAGAAGAGCTGCTGAGCTGGCATACCTTCGGGAGATGGGATTGCTGCATGCTTCTGCTCAGTACAGACCTGGAGCTGTAAGTAGAGTAAACCATTCTTCTCTCAAATCCCAACAGCTCTGCTCCTTACGTGCACACATCCTGTCTAATACTTTTGAATTCTCCCTGGAGTCTACAGCTCTCCCTATTATCTGAACAGGATATGTGCACTTCCCTCATGAAGCTTTGTGCCTTAGTGTACATCTTAATTTGAAGGAACCATTGAAGGATAGTCAGCAGTGGCAGGTCAGGATGTGTTTTCCCCAACTTGTGGATGATGTCAGACCTCCAAGTGTCCTAGTACCTCTGAGGAAAGCAGAAGCAGAGGTAGAAGGGACCCCCCATGCAACTCTCATTCACTTTTCCCAATTTCATCAGGAACCACATGTTGCCATGTAATTCCATGTTGCCATTTAATCTCCACTGGCAGCTGTATTGACAGGCTGAGTGTGTCTCCTAACAACATAAAATGTGCTGTGGGAGGCTTTGTGCAAAGGGGCAATGCTCCAGCCTCCTCTGCCTTTGTCCAGCTCAAGGTTAAAGATATTACAAGCAAGGATTTTCCAGGCTTTCCTTCTGCCTGCCCCCACAGGGATGACTCCCAGTCTACAGTGTCCCAGCACAAGAGAGCAGAAATCCATACAGGAATCTTGTAGCCCTTAGAGTTAGGAAGCATTCAGCTACAATAAAAGAGAAGCACTGCACTTCAGATGCTTCTATCATTTAATTTTTAACTTTGGTAAGAAGTCAAACAATAATCCAGACCAAAAGAAACAGTACATATCTGTGATTTACATTCCCATCTGGAAAGCTGCTGGGAAATAAATGAAAACTATAGTTGAGTAACAGAGGCAGTAACAGGTTGCAGTAACAGGGGCAATATCTTCTTAAGGCAAAGGAATGATAATGATCTGATGACCCCAGGGAAACCTACAGGTGTGCAATCCATGTGGAACTCAGGTGTTTGCTGGTTTGCTTTTTATTTAGGGTTCAAAATAGAAACTAGGACTTAAGCACATTTAGTCCTTTGGTATGTGAGGTATCTAACTTACATGAACAGGTCCATTTTTTGCACTTCTCCACAGCAGAAATTTGCTCAGTGCAGAAGAGTGATTTAGATTTTCCTCATTTTTTTTGCCAGTTGTGTAATTTTGAATATGAAAATATTGTTATAGAATAATAGTTAAAACCCTCCCCTACCCACTGGCTGGTTTCACAATTTTTTGGGTGTGATTTTACAGGACCATTTGGAGACAGGAGGATCTCAGCAAGTTGGAGTCAACCCTGATGCTTCAGAAATTCTGCAAGTCAAGAGAAGGCAAATGCAGCTCTATCAGAAGTAAACAGAAACATGACATGACATGACATGACATAACATAACATAACATAACATAACTAGATTTTCATATTTTCCTGCAAATCCTGTAGCTTTTCCAGTTTTCTGGGAAACACAATAGATGGCATTTAAGAATTTTTGTTTTAAAAAGCAACCCAAACATTGCAATTTATAACCCGTCATTTTATTTTTGTGTGGATACTCTGTGATTTATCACTGAATGTATTAGAGATTCTGCTATTTATTTAAAGCTGTAAACGAAATTAGTACTAGATGACTGGCAGGCTCAGCTTTGTACCACGGATAGTAGAATATGAAATAATTTGTAATGAATAAATCAGGTGACTCTTATTCCATGTTTGTAATTTTTTGAGATTTTTATGTTCTTAGAATATTGGCACCATTGACCTAAGAGTGTACAAAAGCATGATTCAGGTGGTTTAAGAGATGAACGAGTCAAAGGCCAGTGGGAGAAAAGTTATCACTGACTTGACAAAGGCAGGTCTTCTAGCAGACATCAGGGAATCTGTTCTAGACTATCAGGATGTATTCAGGTCACAATTAGTTCTTAAGCTTTTTTCAAGCCTTCCAAGTAAATATCAGAATTACTCTTTGCAGTAGGGGTAGCCATTGACAGATTAGGTAGCTGCTTAGAGAAGGTTGTAAACCAAGGAATTAAACTGAGAGTGAACATCACTGTTTTAAGAAATAGACTCTTCACAAACAAGTCTATTCTTTGTATCCTGATTTAGTACCAATCCCTTGTTTTTCAAATCTCTCTGCAGAATCATTGGGCAAATGTTACACAATTTGACAGGTACATCTTACGAGAACCCCAAATTATCCAATGGCTTTAGACAGATTTTTTTAATAGTGTTTGGTGCTATTAGATCTCACTGCTTAAGCACATATAAACCATTGTAGATCTGGAGCATAACATGTGATTATTCTCTAATCAGGAATAAAGTGGATAATTCTAGTACCGAAACTTTGTTTTTTCAATCTGAAATGCATCACTAATGAAACTTTTAGTTATTTAACCACAAAAGTGCGTTTAAAAATAATTGTCCTGCCTGATCCTCCCTCCTCATGAAATTCCTATGGCTGCAATCTTGCAAACTCAACCATGTAGTGATTCTTATGTGTGTGAAAAATGGTACTGGCTTTAAGAGCACACAACAATGGCTTTGAAGTGTCAGGGTCCAATGAGTGCAGAAAAAACACACCTTAGGCAGGAGCAGGAGGGAAAGAGGAAATGTCTGGCAGCAGCTGAGCTGGGAAAATTTTCATGGCTTGAAAAGCAGATCTAGAAACATAATATCAGGGCCTTTGATTTGTTTGGGGAAGAAATGGAGTAGCTTTATTTTGTGATCTGTTTAGCTACAAAATGTGGGCTTATTTCAAAGCCCATGACAGAAAAACTGTCACTGACATTCTAGCTAACACTCTTAAGGTTATTTTCAAGATAGTGATGAAGGATGCCTCATGTAGGCCATGAGAAAATGTCAGTAATATTTTTGGTCAAAGATGAGGCATTTAGGGAATTATTAAAAATAGTAAAACTCTCAATCTTACCATTTGTCATTCCAAAGCTCTCTCCTAATGACGTGACCTTGATGAAGACTGAATTACATCTTTAATCCAACTGGTGAATTTTGTCACCTGGGTATAAACTCCTGGCTTGTTTTTTAACCCACATCCTTCACCCCAGCTCACAAGGCCATATACGTAGTAGGAGCCATTTTCTACACAAGTCAGTGGGCCTCCAGAGTCTCCCTGATGAAGGAAAGCACACATGTTCAAAGCAAATAGTAACAAAAGCAAAATAGTAACCAAAATCAGAATGCTTCTCTCTCATAACAAGACTTTGAAGCTGTAATGATATTTATTTTCCTAACAGATGTACCATCAGATTCTGCTTAGCCCCTAAGTGGACTTGCAGTTCTGTGACCAGGTCAAATGATACCAGACTTTTTGGATTGTAAGTTTTCATTTTTTTCCAGTCTGTGACATAAATCTGACAAGGTCACATGAAATTTCCCAGGCATTAAAGTACTAGGAATTCAGAGCCTGAACTCACAAAGATAAAGATGTGATCCCTGGCATAAATGAAAACTTAAGCTGTCTCACACTCCTCAAAACAGCCTTATTCTGAGTTGCTTGGTTTTTTTTTTGTTTGTTTGTTTTTTTGTTTTATTTCTGATTTCTATTGCAAAATATGCTTTACAATGGTAATTTGCACCTTAGGAAGTGTTGTTCAAACTGTTTCCTACCTTTCAATGGTATAAGTACGTACTTGTTTCACATTTGTGTTAGCTGTAATGAAATGAAACATCAATACTGACTCCCTGCAAGTCTTAGCTCTGATAGTGAAAATCAGATTAGAATTGGCACTCAAGGTAGAGGCCATAACAAAACTGAGGGAAAAAAGAGCAATTTTTCAGGTTATTATGACAAACTGCCTCAGAAGCCAAGCTTTCCAAGCTGGTCTCTTGATTCCACAGATCTGCCTGGCGGTGACAGTTTGGCAATATTAGCTCTAAGGATGTACAACTCAAAGTGTACTGCAGAGAGGCTGTTGAAATACACTGATGGGAGGACAGATACATATGCAGCACATTGCCAAAGCTATGCACAGCCTGATTTTTTCTTTACATAAAAAATTAGTGTTCAAATACAGAAAAAGCAACAGACCGAACAAGAATCGATTCCGGGTTTCCGAAGTTTTCCTGCACAAAACATGCTGTCATCCAGCTTGTTATCATGTAGATGTGGTTCATTGCATTTCCTCTGCGAAATCAGCTTGACATTGGCATCTAACAGCTGATAGGATATGTCACCTATGGGATGTGCACCAAAAAAATGGAGTCACTTTCTTCCCATTCCTGTTACGTATTGTCTTTTATTCAAAATATGAGCTTGCTTGACAAACAGATGGGATGGGGGAAGAGCAGGGGGGATGCACGTGCTAGCCTGGGAGGAAAGAACTATCTGGCTGAAATGCTAAGTTTCCAATGAGCTGTAGCCTGAAGTTTCACTCAGGACGGAATAAAAGTGAAGTCAGGTATTCAGAATTTGGTTCCAATCAGGTCTCTCTGTATAATCCTGCTTTTCCAAGGTGCTGGTTGTCTGCAGCTCTCAGAGGTCCCCATGGGACTTTGAGCTGCTCAGCACTTCTCAGACTAGTACTATTAGATGCTTTAACATGCAAGCTAATGAAACAGATGAAAACTGAAAATCATACAATATTTAAGGGCAATGATTAATTACAGTGAATCTAAAGACATAACTTGACATCTAAAGGCAATAGCCTTAGTTTCAAAGTACTACATCTGTAGATAATTAAAGGTGGTTTATAAGTTTGGTTCAGCTAGAGTTTCAGGAAATATTCCATTTCTGCAGTGATTTCCTGAAATGCTAATAATAGCTCTGCTCAAAGAAGGAGCCATCTAGTTTGAACACGTACAGGGTACTTGATATTCTTTGCTGGGGGGAAAAACCCATAATATCCTCCTTACCCTCTTTAAGGGAGACTTTTTATTTGGAACTTTTAAAAAAAAGTCCATTAAATTCTGTTGGTGCATTCTGATCAAATGAACACACTTGTCTCTTGTGGACTTCCATGGGAATTATACCAGAAGAAAGAATTTGGTCCCATATATTGGATCAGGCTGTATCAGTCACAAAGCACTAGGACACCTACTGCAGCCTCAGTGACAGGTTTTCCTTCTGCTGCTTTACAGCAACACATCAACCAGAACATGAGAAAATGCATTTTTCAGAAAATTGCCATTATATCTTTTTAAGCATAATGATTTCTCCCCTTAGGATTTACCATGGACAAGAAAGGTTTTTGGATGGAGCTGGTTGAACTTGAAAAGCTTGGGATTTTTTATTTTTATTTTTCAGTATATCTGAAGGTCCAGATGCTGCTTCTGAAAAGCTTTATCTGACCCAATGGGTTGGAAAACCATGTGAAAATTCCTGTCTTTCTTGGTCCTGCCTTGAAACACACAAGCTATACAATAGCCTCTCTTGATACTCTCTTGCTTCTGCAGCTGGCTTCAGATGAAACCATGACATGGAGAGTCAGATGGGAGGCAAAAAAATGCATCAGGCATCTTATCAGAACTCTGACAGGTTTGGTTGATTTAGCAATTGGAGAGTTCTGCTAATGAGTAATTTGCATGACATGTTTTAGCTGACCTTATTTTTGGATTCCACATCTTGGTTTCACTAGTGCCTAGGTCCTCATTTGGGTCTGGCAATTGCTGCTGAAAGTAGCAGCCCACCTTACCACCAGAGTACCCACCAAAATCCAGTTAGCCCACAAGTACCTGTCTCTGTCTGGCCCCATCCAGAAATGAAGCAGGAAGTCCCAGCAGGAAGGAAGAAGTCAGGGAGACATGCTGTTTTCACATATTTTGTTTCTAATGCACAGTTACCATCAACAGACTGCAGTTTAAGTAGTGCTGGAGAGGAGATAAACAATAACAAAATGTATTTGGAGCTAATTTTGATCCCTAACTATTGTTAGCAGTTGTTACCATGCCAAGCTGCATAAACCCAACATTCCATTTGTCTCCCTGTGCTGGACCTGTTCCCATTGCTTGGCTTCTCCTACGCAGTGACTTCTGCCTGCCCATCACGATTTACATCCCAAGATTCCAATGGGTCTAGATCACAGTTTGGCCTTATTATTTCCAGAGTATAGTCTCAATGAGAATTTTACATTGACTTTAGTGGGAGAGAGACACTTCAAACAACAAAGGTTGGAAGTGAGCCACATGAGTTTCAAATAAAGGATTTACCAATATCATTGTGTAGGGCATCACCCTTGTCTTTGTATTCGCCATATAAAATTGCTTCCACTGCATCAAATATTTGCTCATGATCCTCTTTTTTCTCGAGGTTTTGCTTTCCAAGGGATACTTGGATCTTTTTTACTGGTTTTCTGGGGGGGAAAAAAAAAAAGTCATTTATATACAGACATTTTTTATCAGTGGTGGTGCAAACCTGCACTTTTAGTAACAAGAAGTCGATATATCTTCCTGTTGTATAGTTTGGCCAGAAGATTTCCTCAAACCATTATAGGAAGGCTTGGATAGGAAAACAGTGATATTGGAAAATACATGTGCTCCTAACTTGTTGCAATTGTGAAATGAAGTGATTGAAAGTTGCATGTACATGGTTTTCTTTGCATTTTAGGGCAGAGTAGCAGTGTGCACACAGTCTGTTACTGTGGCAGTGATGACGAGTGGCAGCTCATGTAGCCATGGGAGTAGAGTTGCTTGCTATTGTCTGAGCATATTTAAAATCATCCATGTTGAAATGATTTCCAGTGTGTAATTTACCTATTTCCTAGGGTGGTGGTTTCCAACTAATTCAATACAAATGTTGGAAGAAATGTAATATTCTAAGCTAGCTGACACAGAAAAAAATTAAAGCTAAGTGCATATTTTGACTGTTTTGAAGTAAAAATTCTGATGTAATATGTGATGTTGTTTATGGAATCCCAATATCCCCCGAGTTTTTAATAGAGTTCTTCTTTTACACATCACAAAATCTTGCTACTTTCCTCCTTTTTTCCTCCCACACAACTTCGTCAGCTAATTTTATTTGAGTGGGGCCTAAGTTTGCTATTTCAGCAAGCACCATTTTCAAGTATATAAACATTTTAATGTATGCAGTCTTTTTTTTTCTGTCCATGTATATGTTTTCCTTTCAATTGGATTCCCAGCAATCATTTTGATTGCAAATAATTTGGATACCAAGCTGCCTTTACTAACCATCCTGATTTTTATACATTTGTCTACCCTAATGATAGGACATGCACCTACTTAACGCAATGTGCAGCAGTAAGAACCCAGCATGATTTAATTAGCACTCCACCACAGATAAAATTATGCCCATCTTGAGTCTGAATCTGCAGAAATGCCATCCAGGGATGTTTTCCAGGTGTAGCCTTGGATCCACCATAGATCTTCTTGAGTGTCCTACGAACTTCTGGTTGTCCACATGTTTGGAATGTTTCAGGGGGGTCTGTAGGAGGTTCTGTTGGGGTCTCTGCATTGGAAGAGACAGCAGATGTATAATGCAGAGTTAGTATCATACTGGAAGAGTTAAGCAACAGGGAGTCACCTGCTGCTCTAGACCACCTACATGCTGCCAAATCACTTGCTACGAATTCTTTACCTGAGCAGGGTGAAACATCACAATATTCCCAATCCACTTCCCTATTTTTCCTGATGTAGCACCAGGGTTTTTCATCCTCATCAGGATTCCTGAAGGGAACAGTTGAGAGAATCAGCCAGCAGAAATTGGGAAATCTCCATGAAACTAGTGAAGGAGCTGAGGATTCTTAGGGAGAAGCCTCATGCTCCCATCTGGGAGACGAACAAAGACAATATTTTGTAAGATTTGACAAAGAAGATGCCTGAGGAAGGCATAAAATAATGCCATATTACAAATCCCATACCTATCTTAGCCATAAGAAAAATGTGGGACTGGTTCAAAACAAAGAAGGCAGCTTCTGGAAGCCTCACATCAGCATGGTTAGAGAAGGCATGTCTAACATTCTGGTGTTTTATGGGCAGCCAGTGTCTAGAAAGATGTGAGATCCTAACACCATCGGTTTCTCAAATTCGTGAGCAGTTTGTCCTCAGGGCTGTCTTTGATACAAACCTCTATAGCTGCTTTTTCAAAATATTACCTGCAGAAGTTGTGTTCACCAATGCCATACAAGTCAGCATCCTCCATAAAGGCATTAAAAGGTTGGTCCAAGAGATGGTGGGAATTCCAGTGCAGGCAGGTCCTGCCATTTTCTGCTTGGTTCACTCTTCCTCTATATGTAGAGGAGTCCTCTTCATAGCAATCATATGGTCCTGTAGAAAGACAGTGCTCATAGGAAAATTACTTTTGTGCTGTTCCTTGCTCAAAGTGGTTCCTCTTCCTTCCCTTCCTTGTCCTACATTCATTTTATGGAGGATGAGAAAAACCTGCTGGGCCAAGTAATTATGTTCCTTATTGTACACAGGCCAGAAATTAGAATAATGTCCCAACATCTGTCCACCTTCTAGCTTGATTGACTTCAAATGTCACCTATAAAAAGCACTCCCCTCAGCCTGGGGAGTCACAGGCAACTGGGCAGGCATCTTCACTACATGAGATTTTGAATGTTTGAGGAAAACCTGACATTTCTTCCTTTTGTGACCTCTGGGAAATGTATGCTCACTTATTATATACCAGTGGGACCTTGCCAAAGCACACTTAGAAAACACCAAGATGGGAACTGTTTCAAGCCACTTTTCCAGCAGTGGCTGCAGAAGTCAGGCTCTTCCTCTGACCCTCTCTCCAAGGCCCTCGATGCCCTGGTGTACTCAGGCTCTTGGAGCAGTGACAGGAGCACCACAGGATGCTACAGGAATAGCATCAGATGGTTTGACTGCAGAGGGAGGCCAGGGCCTGGCTCTCTGGAGGTTCACCCCTCCCCCTGAGGGGCTGTGACCTACCGATCTCGCAGAATCTCCCTCTGAAAGGCTTGGGGCACTCGCAGGTGAATTTTGATCTGTATCTGTTCCGTATGCAGGTGCCTCCATTTCTGCAAGGGTTCGGGCTGCACTGTTTGGATGCTGTCAATGTGGAAAACACAGAACAGCCTTGTCAATGTGCTGAGCATTACTCAGCCACTAGCATGCCCAATGGAATCTGGGGAGAGCTCCCACTCAGCCTGCTGGCTTTGAATTCTCATGAAATCTTGTAAAATGCATATCTCAGGGGGTTTTACCAGTGACTGAACCACCACCCTGCAAATCAAGCATAACTCATCACTGGCCATGCCCATGGATGGGAGCTGCAGCATGACTAGGGCAGGATCACCCTTTGCAGTGGGTGATTTCCCACTGCAGACTGGCCATGGTGCTGTCCCCACCACAATTTGTGCCCAGCTGAATGCTCACCACGCTGGCAGAAGGGTCTCTTGTACGGAGGCTTGCAGCTGCACTTAAAGTAGGGTGGGGTTAATGTAATCAGACAGTCTCCAAAGTGGCAGTTCTTCTCCAGACACATGTCCTCCACTGTGGAAAACACACATAAAGTACATCATCAACATTTGTGTGTGCACAAGAGCTGTGCCCTTGCAGGGATCATGGGAACATGCCTTCCCTTGACGCTCCAAGGATGCTTTCATTTGGCATTTGAAAGGTGTGGACTTGAGATCTCACTTCTTGTTCACAGTATGTATGGCAAAAAATCTGTGGTACCGATGAGCAGCTCCCCACTCCCCATCTTGCAGGGCATAGAGGAGCACTCTCTGCATTCCTGCAGTTTATTTTACTGGATGCTCTTTAGACAGACTGGCCTGGATGAGGTCCTAAGAACTATGGACATAACTGCTGTGGGCTGTCAGAACACTCAGCTCAGCAAACAGTGGGTTTATAAAGTTGCAACAGTAGCAGCAGTAACTGCCAAAATAAGGAGCATAGGTTAGGAAAAGAGCCATTACCTTTTTCACATGTAGTCCCACTGTATGGCTTGGGGCAGCGACAGCTGAAGCCACTTCGTTTGGCTTCACATGTACCACCATTCTTGCAGGGGTTGGAGAAGCACGAGTCTGCAGAGGTAAGGACGGAGATCTTTCAGCCTCTCAACCTTCATCACCTGCTTTTTCTTCTTGCATTTTGTAGTTGTAGGAGTCTGCCTTCCTGGGCACAGCATCCTGTGTAACAAGTGCTGTGCTTATGCATCAAATCAGCACCAGGAGCAGTATGAGTTGCTGCAGAGTTTATTCCAAGCTGCAATGGCTCATAGCTTTGGGTCTGGAGATCCTGTACTCCCCTTGCCCTGTTACAGAGTAGTAACGGGGCAAGTCCCTTCCTTTGATCAGAGGTAGTTTTGCCTCTGTGGCATTGCCTCTGGCTGTCTGCCTGCCTTCGTGCACTGAGTCTGGAGTGATGTGGATTTGGCATTGTCCTGTTTGGAACACAGCATTAAACCTCCCCTGGAAAAGCCATCCACTACCTATAGACTCTACCATACCCCTGGGTGGCTGCTGCCTCAGGGGAGCTGGCACCTGCTGGAAGTCACTCCTGTGCTGCTCCTTAGACTGTGCTCAACACCTCCCCTGCAGTCCAGGCTGCCAGGAACAATTGGTATTGAAGACAGCCCAAAGTCAGCTCTGCTTGCTCTGTACCAAGGGGTAACTCGGGGAATGTTACAAGCAACTTCCCTGCCTCTCCTTTTGAGTCCCCTGAGCAATCTCAAAGATCCTTTCCTGTTCTCCTGANAAAAGGAAATAAAACCCCTGTAACTGATAAAAGAAA
Source organism: Rhabdornis inornatus (assembly GCA_013397075.1). Lineage (NCBI taxonomy): Eukaryota > Metazoa > Chordata > Aves > Passeriformes > Rhabdornithidae > Rhabdornis > Rhabdornis inornatus. Next base: position 113,213 of record VWZS01007619.1, on the reverse strand, counting down.
GAAAAAAAAAGAGAAAACCTGCTCTACATTTGGTTCCTAGCATAAATACAGAACATATATCCTGTGAAAACAGCAATTACATCTTACAGTGTCTATAGACAAATAAGCCTGTGCTTTTTTGTAGTAGCAATCAGAAATGTTCTGCATGATCAGAATCCATCCTGTGAAACCTGGAGATAAAACACAGGATTCTTACAAGAGAAATACAAAGAAGAACACTGCAAATGATCTTCCTAACTCATCCCTTTGATGCAGGCATTTCGAGAGCAGACTGGCATCCAGGCCTGCCACGCTCATGTTTCAACCACAGGGCTGGGATTTTACCCCTTCCTTGCCTTCCTGCCTGCCCCTGAGGCGTACCTTCCAAGACAACGTAGTCACCTAAAGATGTCTCAAGCCAGCTAATTTCCTCCCAGAGATCCTGCTGGTGATTGGTGTCCTGCTTTGGTTCTGCATCATAGTAGTACTCATTGTCATCAGCATCATCTGCAAGGAGTGAGAAGAGAGTGAAGGACCAGAGGAATTAAAACTACAAGGAGACAAGTTATGAAATAACTTATTTCTGAGATGGACAGCACTTTTCCCTTTCAGCTTATTTGGGATGTCAGTGGGTTTAGTGACCATCTTGAGGACCAAAGATGCTGTTCAGCTCTTCCTTGGCATAGGCAGAGCTCACCTAGTGCTCAGCATGGGCACCCTGAGCACAGCTGGCCTTCGAGGATGCTCCTGAAGGGCACTGGGGCTGTGGCTGCCCAGCTGACTGCTGTGGTGACAGCCAGGATACCCCAGAGGGGCTGCAGGCCAGGGTTCTCCAGGCATAAGGAGCCCCCCATGTGGTACTGCAGCCATGGCAGATGCTGAGGCTGGTACCTGTACAAAAAGAGATTCAGGCTCCTATAGGAAGAGGGGATTTTCATTGTCCAGCTGCTTTGCTGACCATCAGCACCACTGCTGCAGAATGAGGCAGGGCTCTCCCCAGCACAGGGACCCTGCTGTGTGTGGGGACACAGAGTCCATCTCCAGAGCAGTCAGGGGGAGCAGAGAGCCCTAGGCACCTGCATGGCTTCTCACCCACAAAACAGCCTTCGAGGAGTGAGGGCCCAGCACTGCAGATACATTCTGAGGAGTCCACCCCTGCCTCTGCCAGCCCATAGCCTACAGGAGCCAGTGTCCACCCCTGGCAGGAGCCAGTGTCCCCATGGAACCTGTGGGGGCCATGGCTTGGCCAGTGTCTCAATGGAGCCTGTGGGGGCCGTGGCTTGGCCAGTGGCCCAATGGAGCCTGCCTGTGGGGACCATGGCTTGGCCAGTGTCCCAATGGAGCCTGTGGGACCATGGCTTAGCCAGTGTCCCCATGGAGCCCAGGGGACCATGGCTTGGCCAGTGTCCCCATGGAGCCTGTGGGACCATGGCTTGGCCAGTGTCCCCATGGAGTCCAGGGGACCATGGCTTAGCCAGTGTCCCCATGGAGTCCAGGGGACCATGGCCAGCCATGCTGAGGGGGTTGTTTATTGAAGTGGACTGGTGGATCCTTGCACAGGTACAGCTCTTGCCGGTGGAAGCCACTCCAGTGTTTCAAAGACAAGCTATGGTAATGAGCAAAGCTAAGCTATGTACAGAGACATTTTAAAAAGCTCTCCCCTAGGGCCGGACCGATGGCCCCATAGATAATGCTCTGCCTTGAACTGATTATCGACTGCATTATCTTAGTTTTCTCTCCTCATTCATTCACTTGCAGCCTTTATCTTTATTCTTTCTTTGCTTCTGCAAAAAAGAAATTCCACGTTTATACAATGGGTGTTTTATATTTCATATTAAAATAGAACTGTCTTTTTTTCTTCTTTTTTTTTTTTCCTACATGCCAACTCTCGTTTCTCACGAAAAAAAAATAGAGGAAAGTTTCACCTCATTTATTGCTATGTCAAGTCAAGACTCCTTTTCCTCAGCTCATTATTTCCACAGGAGCTGAGTCTTGACTATGTGCAAGTGTTGCAGAAGTGTACGCCTTGCTGAGGAACAGAAGGATCTTGCTGAAAGATAAGGACATTGTCTACACTGAACAAAATTAAATTTAATGTGATGTAGTTAAGGAAGAAAAACAAAAAGGAAGTTTTGCCTGAAATGCAGCCTCCAAGTTCACTTTGTTGGAGAGGAGATTTTGCAAATGACTTGAGGTTGAGGGAACTGTCTGAAGTAGTCTGATTTTGTATCCCCTGTTTATTTTCAGAATCTTAGAGGGGCATGCTGGCTTTTATTCCACAGATGCAGTCCGAAGAATGGGGTATCCTTTTTTACAGAAAAATGTACCTGCTAAAAGTTGTGAAAGATGAACGGGGGAGTGATGGCTGCGAAAGGCAGACTGCAAACATGCCAGCAGGCTTTACAGAGGCTGGTGAGGACTCTCCTGGATCAACGGAGGAAAAATAAGTTCCCTGAATGAGCACCAATAGCTAAGCCATTGTAGAATCATCTAGCCTGGTTTTTAAACCAACTGCTTAATGTGTGTTGTTAAGAAATGTTGCTACTCTCACTTGATTTTTGTTTGGCATGATTTCTCAGCAACAGATTAATCATTTGTTAAGAACACTTACATAACTACTTGGTGTGTTATGAACTGTTTTTAAGTTCAGCTCTTCTGTAAACAAGATGGCCAAGATGTAACTCATGTTTTGCAAGACCTGAATTTGCCAGGTGGCTCTGAGAGGTTTGGGGGCACAGTCCCTCGTGTGCACCGATGGGGCAGTTTTGGGAGAGGCTATAGCACATCTGAGGCCAGTTTGGCACCCAGCAGCTCTCCAAGGGGGCACCTTCAGGTAGCCAGGGCCAACGTAAAGCAGGCAACCCTTAGCAGCCCCCTCAAGAGCTGGCAATTTCCATTTCAAGGAATTTAAAGGCCAAGGCATGGAGTTAAGGGTACCTGTGGAAAGGGCTCAGAAGACATCAGCAAACCCTATTGGGTACCGTGTCCCCATGTGGATATATGGGAGTCAGGAAGCTGGGGTTACATGGCTGGGAGACCAGCCAAGGTGATATAAAAGTGCAACAGATCTGAGAAATGACTAGTGTCCTGCTTTCCCATTGCTATCCCTCTTCATGAAACTGAGAAACAGACATAGCTCCTACAGGTCACATGAGTGATGTTTCCCATCTCCCAGCTATTCTATGTCATCTCCAGCTGCATGAAGCAGTGAAAAACAAAGACCAGAAAACCCTCACTAGGGCATATGATATCAAACTAAAATATGTCTTCTTATTTATCACTGTTTTGACACTAAATAACTATTTGGCTTCCACATCTCTTATTTAAGAAGTGCTCCCATTCCATTTTTTTAAATTATTCATAACAAGTCATAGGTTTAGTAAAGCAAAAACAACACTTTTTTTATCTGAGCACATAATTAAAGCACAAAGTCTGATACATTGGTTGATTTAAACATATTACTAAATCAGAGTGTTCGTTCTTTGTAAGTGCTGGAAAACCTTAACATGCTTTAAAAAAAGCAGTGATCTGACATTTGTCACTGAAATGTGACTATTACATGAAATTAAATTAGACATCCTGCATGCAAATTTTCAAAGAATAACTTTCCTCTGTGTAGTACAAAAAATCCCCCCATAATTGATAGACAGAGATTGACTTTTAAAGCTTCAAATCAGCTTTGAGGTCTGGGTGATCTTTTAAACTGAGCAAGCTTTCATCTGCAGTTTTTCACATTGCCAAGAGCTGTCAATCAAGCAATGGATTTCTGATCAATATCCCCTTGTTCATTAGCTTACACGGGCTCTCTGTTACGGAGAGAACAGATACCCCAATGCCGACAGTCACACTGTTTTCAAAACCTTCCCTGGATCAAGTGATGACTAATGTTCCAAGTGGGAAAGTGATGCATTAGGATGCCATCGGGTGACCTGAATTGCAAGGTAACTTTGTTGGACTGCAGTTGTCAAGATGAGTGATGTGCAGAGTTAAAGCCTATTGCCAACACACATCAAGAGTTCCAGAAAGTACCCAGCATTTATTCAAGCTCTCTGAACCTCTGGAGACTGACTGAAATCTGGCCTAATTTAAGCAGGATGAGTTTTCCTACCACCCCCCTAAATACTTTTTGTCCCCAGCTCTGAGATTATTGCAGTGTTATTTTTATGAGGCTTAAATCCTGACTGTATTTTAAATAATGAGATATTCCCCATTTACTTCTGCAGGGATGAGACCTCACAGTATTTCTTCCCCTCCAAGCAGGCTGTGGCTGGGAGTAGCTGCAGCTTCAGAAAGAAGGGAGACCAGCTAACAACAAAGCCAGAAAGCCCTTCAAACAGTTTTGTGGCTGTTACTTAAAAGCAGTTTTGCAGCACTTTTTTCCTGAGAGGGATGGATGCAGGGTGAAGGGGAATCATGATGGCTGAAAGAGTGGAGACTTTAAGCGGGAAGGGGAGTAGGAGACTGTAGGAACAGTGGAGGGACAGATGTAAGGACCATTCACCATAGGACAGGAAATTAATTAAGGAATTGTTAAAGGGATAAGCTACCATAAAAAGGCAGATCAACCAGTTTGCACAAGGCTGTGTAAACAGGTGTGTAAACCCTGAATCAAGTGCAGGACTATGGCCAAATATTTGCAGAACCCAAATACTGAGTTCAGACACAAAAATTATTTGGAAATTTGTTTTCTACACACGTGTTAGAAGAGCAACATTGATTTGGGCACTGTTATATGAGTGACAAGATTTCTGGTTTGACCTGAATGCCCAAATACCACTGGAACGAGCAGGAATGCAGATGAATAATGAGTGCATACTAAAATCCACCTTATTTTTTTGCAGGAAAATGAGCAAAATTATTGTAATATTTCATTAGATGTGAATTATAAACTCATGTCTAAGAGCCACTGAAATCAAGAAAAGAAAGAGCAGGGCTTACCTGCAAAAATACTAAACTTATCAATAAAACCATAATCTTCTACATGGGCCACATAGGCTGTGAAAGGATACACAAATCCTCACACATCCTACACATCCTCACACAATATTCATCACAGCTTTTCCCTTATCAACATCTTAGTGCGACACAGCCTTTAATGATTTTTTACTTGCATGGGCTTGTTTGTGAATCTTCTAGCACTTGGGACAAAGCCTTGCAGAAATAAGTTCCACAGGTAGCTGCATGCTGCAAGGGAAAGTCAGCCTTCATTTATTTGACCTCCAGTTTTCATCCCCAGCTAGGCTGTTTGCTTATCCTTCTGTGAGGTTTGCAGCCATGACCCCTCCTCCAGACCATGGCCTACTGTGTGAGTGGCAGAAAAGTCCTGGTTTGGGATATATTGCTTGTCCAAAGTCAAACAGACTTTCTACTTGGTCATAGGCCATATTTTAAGCTCAGCAAAGCTCTCCATGAAGTTAATATAATTCAGCACTGGGTACTAGTGAAGGGTCTTAATGAACCAGATTGCCAGCCTTTCAGCTTTGTGGCAGGCAGAAGTTGAAATGAAGAAACTGAAACCACTTACCGTTCATCAGGTTGGCCCAGAAGGAAGAATGGGAAGCCTGCATGAGATAGTGAAGGTCAGAGAGTCATTTTATGGAAAAAAACAAAGCCAGCACAGAGCTTTGCTTACAGTACAAAGATTCTGTTTACCCCTAGTGCTAGACATCCAGATAAGGCTATTCCCCACTTTGGAGCTAATTGACCTAGATTTTAAGAGCTCTTTGAAAAGAGTAACAGAAAGTCAACAACCTGTGGGAGAGGTCTGGCTCTTCCAAGGTGAGCTGGTCTGATTTGGGGCAAACCTGACCTGAATGAGTTAACTTGTCTCTTTGCTTATGAGGTGATGGCACACAGGCTATTTGTTCAACTTCTCTGAGATGCTGGCAGAGGACATGCTCCAGCTGGCTGCCAAAACTGGGGGCTGGGAGGTGCCCAGGCACAGCAGAGTTGGGATGTTGGGCTGTGCATGGCTCAGGACCTTACACCTGGTGCACCCAGTGGGACCTGGACCCCTGAGCTAGAAGGCTGTCAACAATCTTTATATGTAGGAAAATATTTCTGGCACTCTCCAGGAGGAAATGCCATGTGTCCCACCTCCAGCTTGGGGCTCCAGCCTTTCCTGTTTGGCTGATGATCAAGGGCAAGCAACAAAAGGGAACAGAAGAAGAAGGAAAACAGCTCTTAGCCTTTGAAGAATGTGAGTGAGGTTTGTCTGAAAGGAAAGGCATTGACTCTACACCAGGACGCATCCCCAGTGTGACAATTTCCGTTTGCTTTCCCTCTTGCTTTAAATCCCAGCTGAGGACAGGATTACCCACCTGCAGTGAGGATACACATGCTAACAGTGGGTGTAAAAGAGATTTGAAGTTGCTATTCTTCATCCCTCACATCATTTTAGGGAATAAAATGTATTTCCAAACAATTTAACACACAGAGTAAGGACAGCATATATACACACACAGTTGTTGTGTGTACCTATGCATTACTACAGATACAATTGATTGTTAATATATGCCCTGTTCAGTCACACACTATGTATAGAAGAAAGACATTCTCAGGTAACACTGGTTGAGACTAAGAACAAATGAATCAGAAGCAATGAATAAGAAACAGGACAAAATAAAAAGCTCAGAATTCATGTTTGTGAATATTATCTGGAATATATAAATGAGCTTTTGCTTCAGGCACCTTTGCATCCCTCTTGTGTTTGAGCCAGGGAGAACAGACACTCCAGTTCTCCCCTTCCCCACTGACTTTAATGAGAGCAATGTCCCCTGAACCACTCAGCAGAGCCCCTTCCCAGGTGCATTTGAGTGAGCCACACACATACAGAACTAAATCCTTTGCAGCTGGAAGGACACACATCCTCACACAATTGCCCCTCCTGAATGAGTGCAGAGATGATGGTAAATGAGAAGGCTGTAAAAGCTCTGTCCTTGGTGTATATGTTTCTTGAGTGCAGGTACAGCATTCGTCAGATCCTTTGCCAGACCCCAACAGAGACTATATATTTGCTATGGAGCAAAGGTCTAATTGCTCCATTTGCAATTAGTGATAGTGTTCATCCATAAACACAGACCAAAACAAACCCTGCAAGTGTACTCCTTTCTTTTGGAGGAACAGATGAAACAAAGAACAAGGAAGCAGCACTGGGAGCAGGATGATGCAAGAAACATTTAATCCTGCTTTCCAGCTCTCTGTGCTGCCCTGTTGTGGCTTTTGCCTTATGGGCTTGGAAAGGGTTTGGGTCTGAAAGATTTGTCTTAGTGAGTTTGCCCCTGCACACGGGCCAGCCCTTGGAACCCCAGGGAATGCTGGAGGGTTTCAGCCCAGGCTGAATGAGGTGCACCAGGCTGTTCTGTGCCTCAGTTTCCCAGCTGTAGGGTGGAGATGAGAGTCTCACAATGCTCATACCCCAAGGAAATAGGAAAGGTGAGAAATGCAGCACTGTGCTACACTACTTTCTTTCCCAGGTTATCCACCTGCCGCTCTGTCCAAACACAGGTAGAGCTGACCACAGAAAGGCAGCTAAAAACTAAACTCCCTTTTGCAAGAAAGTGGTGCCCTCAACAATGTGCAGGTTTACAGTATCATCCTTCAGAGCAGGAATGGCTTTGTAGCTGGTGACAGTCTCAGATTTTGATTCCTGCTTTTGGATGAAAGCCTCTGTCTGCTGCCACTGTATAAATATTACTGGGAACAAAGGCTTCTGGAGCACCAAGCATAGGGAGTCCAGGAGTTAAACACAATCTGTACTGTAAGGCTCCTGTATCTCCTTTTGTGCTGCAGCTCTCACTCCTCGTGTGCCTGTCACAAGCTGCACAGGGGACAAAACCTCTGGCAGAGCTGACTTCTCAGCATGGAGAGTTTTCTCCTCTGTCCTGAGGTCCCCTGGACCACTCACCGGACCACACTGGTTTTGAAGCATTTTCACAGCTGCTAGCCAGCAGAGGGCCAAATTTTAGCTTTTTGACTCCTGGCGTGAAGCTTGCCATGGTGGTGTGCAGCAGAGGAGGAGGAAGAGCTCACTCCTTCCCTCCTGTGTGCTGGAGCTCTGCCCTTCATCCCCTCCAGGGAAGAATGTGGGATGCAGGATGTGAGATGCAGGGTGTGGGATGCAGGGTGTGGGATGCAGGATGCTGGCCATGGATACAGAAGAAGGCTGTAGGAGGGGTGCACAGGCTGGGGCTCCAGGAGGGGCTGCAGGAGGGAGTGCAGGCAGGGGCAGGGAAGGCAGGGCATCCTGCCTGCAGTGCCGTATTGCTCGTGGCCAGCAGAGGAGGATCTTGTCCTTCAGACGAGGTGCAAAGCTGAGCCCAACGAGGAGCAGGGTTTGAACAAAAGGAAGGGGGGCGGGGGCAGAAGAAATGAGACTTTGGGGCTGGTTTCACCAAACGATCTCCTTGCTGCAGCTCGACACCGATACTTTGTGTGCTTTCTCAAGAGGGAATAAAATCACTGGATTCTGTTCATTGCAGTTCTGCAGTGATGAGGGACAGAGCTGGAAGAATTTGCAGAGAGCAATTTTAAATTTTACTACTTCAGGCTCATAAAAAAGAAACCCTACCAGGAAAAAAAAAAAAAGAAAAAGAAAAAAGAAATGAAGCTAGGAGGGACATTTTACATGGGTACCAGTGCATTGCTGACTATGGATCCAACTACATTTATAGCGCTCCCAGAAAAAAATTGTGAAATTCAAAATGTCCTAATTTCACCTGACTTCTGTTGTCTTTTTGTCACTGTAATGATTAGACTTCATTAAAACTAAATTCCTCCAAAGAATCTTCAAAATTCTGCTAAGTAGATTTTGTACTAATATTAAATGTAGCAGATACATGATACACTCAATTTTTCAATTTCAACTCCTTAAGAAAGAGAGACTAATGAAATGTAAGAGATTTCAAACAAGAATGACAGAACCATGAGCTTTCTTTATCTCAGGATGGAATCTTATGACCCTTTCTCAGACAAAAATGTCCAGTTAAACTCTAGCAATTCTTTCTGAATAAATTCAGGAAAATTTGACCCCAGATTCAAGGGAAATTATTTACAGCTGCCAAGGGCATTCTGCAATTGAACTGTTTATTGTGTCTTGTGTATGTTGCTACCTCTTATTACAATAAAAATCAATCACTAAAACACAAAAGCAGGTGGAGAAAGAGAGTAAAAAGGTGACAGCCCAGGGTTATGCTGTGAATTTACATGTGTGCAAAACAGACTTCCAGAAAAAACAGTGTAATCATTCAAGCTGGCATGACAGAGTAGCAAGAGAGATGAAAATTAGGTCTATACATACACACACACTGCAACAAAGCATTACAGGAATTCCAGTGTTAAACTGCATTGGTAGGAATTGGCTTATTCACTCAATTTCATTAAGTCCTGCAAATTCTCCTGCAACTTGTCACAAAGTGGCCTCTGTGGCAGAAAAACAAAGATTGTGCTTTCATTTGTTCATCTGTGCAGTCACAGCTTTGCAGCCAAGAAGGAGGTGGGATGGGGTTGAACTGGAGAATGAAGATGGATATTTGATCAACTTCCATCCACAAGTGACACAAGCCATGAAGGAGCCACGAGGGCAGACACAGCTACTGCCTTCTCGTAGTGAACCCCTTGATCCTGCTGACAGCTCTCAGTAGGAACCTTTGTCTGGGCTGCTTGCCAAAGGAGGAGGGAATCGACAGTTCTGATGCTCTTACAATCCGCCAGATTTTTGCCTGCAACCATCTTGGGTAGTGACAGTCTTTGAACTTCAAGGGAAAGTGGCTTTTCCAGCAATGACATTGTGTTTCTCAGCCAAGGCCATGGTTGCAGCATAATGAAAGCAGGGCATATTGTCATCTGGAGCACACATGCAACACATGTTGTGTTTTTAGCCTGGGAAACCATTCCCTGAAAGGATTCCACCAAAACCTCTGCATTCTTCACTTCTCTGCTAACAAGACATCTCCTGCCTCCACACTGAGCTGCAATATGTGCATCAGAGTAAATGGGTTCCTTATCAACTGGTCCCAGAGTACCCAGAGAAGTTCACACTTAAAATCTTTATTTTGCTGATTGTTTAGTGGTGAACCTTTCCCATGGTAGCCCCTGATACAAAACCCACAGGGATCCAGGAAAAAAGCAAGATCCTTCAGAGGCGCTGCTGAAACCAGCTTGGTCCTCTGCTCAGGAGTTTACCTGCTCCTCTTTTCCAAGAAATCAAAGTTTCCAAATTAATCTTTGCTCTGTAAGAGGTGGCCTGGTAGCAGCTGGGTGTTTTTAAAGCTCACTGGTGGTTGAAGTGCTCCCGAGTGAAAAATGGGGTCAGCCTTGGATGTCACAGCACAGGGAAGCTACAAAACGTGTTTCAGGGGGCTGCAGGAGCCAGCTAGTCACACTGACACGAGTGCCTGTGCTATCAAACGCTCCTGCAGCCAGAACTGGGAATGCAGGTTATACTGCTAGACTTAAAGCTTATGCAAAGTCATTAAGTCCCTTTAGTTACACGGGATATCAACCTGCACGCTTCAGGGCATAAGCTGATTGCCTTCGGGGGTCAGCGAGGAACGCTTCCCTCTCGGAGAGCACGGTGCAAAATTAGCTGGGGGCGCTCCCAGGGCTTTGTTGCTTTCCTGCTGCATCAGGCAAATTTAGGAGAGCACTGCAGAAGGGTTTTACACCCGATGGGCCACAAATCCAGGCAGGATTGGCAGCATTCACTTCTCTTCACAGCGATGGGTGTGCAACACAGCAGAGCGTGAAGCCCTTGTGTGCATGGTGCAGCACAGCAGTGAGGGTGAGGGAGGCAGAACTGGGAGTTCCCAACAGGACTGGATCCATTGGGGGTTAGAAAAAGATGTCAGACAGAGTTGGCTTTGGAACACCCTAGAATGTCTGTCTCCAAGCACCTGAGGCAGGGGAAGACCTGCACTGCTGGCAACAATATCCTGCTTGCTGTGAGCCAAGAGGGAGATTGGCCCTTATGATAAGGGTTTATTTTTTGCATTTGTTTGATCTTAATGTGATACTTTTATCCTTCCCTTTCCACTGCTAAGTGCATTTTGTTATTGGATTGGGCAGGGCTCGTGATTTCAAAACACTTTCCATCACAACTAAGCAGACATCAATTTTCTGAAGATCCAAAATATTCAGTGAAGAGCCACTTCTGCTGCTCTCACCCTTGCAAGTCTTCCTCCCTGCTGCCAGGGACGTAGAGCTTGCAGAGATATCTGATACAAGGAAAAGGCCTGATCTGAACCCCTGTAGATTTAAAAACAACTTTTTTTCCTGCAAACTTTAGAGCACTGTTAAGTGGGAGCTGCAGCCTGGTATACAGGAGGGGCTGTCACTGGAGTGTTGTGGGATGCAACTTTCTATTGTCCTGTTCCAGATTTCTCTAGCTCAACTCAGCACAACATTTAAACATATCATTTAAATCTGAGTGCTTTCCAGTGCTTCAATGCAAGTCTGGATAACTAGGGATACACAGCTCAGTTGTAGCAGAATTCTTTGGATTTCTCTTTTACTGATTAAGGAATACTTAATACAATACATTGATGGCAGGCACATTTCTACTACAATATATCTTGCTGAGCAGAAGTGAAATGAAAAGAAGGGGAAAAAAACCTCAGCCCAAGAAGACCTGCCATGTCTGAAGACAATCTTTGGTACAGTTGCATCAGATATGCTAAAGTAAAGGACCAAATTCAGTGCTCACCATACAGCTTTATGCCTTTTATGGAAATAGTTTGGATTCATGAAGATAGAATCAGTTTCTTTTCAGGTAGTATGAAAGAACTGAATGAAAATTCTTGTCTTAGGGTTCTGCTCCAAACCTGCCAGATCCATGAATGTCCAAGTATTTTCTTGTTCTATTGTGACTGACTCAATATGAGCTACTGCTTAAACCCATATTTGACTTCTGCTATATTTCACCAATAATATTTGTTAATCAGCTAATTACTTATAAAAACTTCTAAAACCAGATTAAAATAAAAATGATAAAAGTAGTTAGTTCTAGAAAAGGATGAAAATAGGAATTTAAGGGTGTTTTCTGTGGTTTCAGCAAAGTGCAGCATCTATTACTTTTTTCATTCAAACTATTTCAGTGCAACTTTTTCTTCAGGACAAATCATTAAGACAAAAATATCCTTTCATAACTTGTTTGTCATGCCATGGTCACATCATGGCAACTCATTCACCTCTTTTTTTTTTTTTTCTGGGATCGATGCCAAGTGCTAAGCCAGAAAGCCTTGTTATATTAATTATGAAGAAAAAGCATGTTTTATTAAAAACTAGCCTGCTGAATATTCTGTCGTGCTGCTTTTCAGTGACAGCAGAATTGCTTTTGCATTTTAGCAATGTTAATGAATTTTCAGGGGCGGGGGGAGATATGCTCTACATTTTCCATAGCATTTTTTAAAGCAAAGTCAGATTAGGACTGTCAAAGCATTGATTCTATCTAACACTTAGGACTAGTTAGAAAAAACCTGGGCAAGACTTCATGTTGTCTAAGACTGGCCCGACATTTTCCTAACTGAGCATGAATTAACATTGCCAAATTCATGATAAGCTTATTTGTACTACATAATGTTCCCACAAAGTCTGTAAAACTGACATTTAAGTACCCTAGAGCTGATCCCCTCAGTAAAATGCTACATGTACTACTGGACCAAGTGTGGCATGGGTCCTGGTGATACACTAATTAATAATTAGTCTATAGAGTTGTGAAAATCACTGATCACAAATTCCAGGCATCTTTAAAAAAAACTATGCTCCATTAAACCCCCTCACTAGATATTTTTCCCAAAGCATTTAATTTAAACACATCAACATCTGAATTTTTGCAATGCATTTCAGTAAATATGAACCTGCACACATAGGAAAAGCAGATGTTTAAAAGAACCTCAGATTCCTTCGTGAGAAAATCTACTTGATTGCTTGGAAGAACAAAAGAAATTTTTTAAAAACTGACTTTTAACTTTCCTTTGATTACAAGTCATTCTTCCAGTCTTCTTTAAAGAGGAGATGAATAGATGTAGGAAAGTATATCAAGCTCTGCCAGAGCAGAGCTCTGGTCACCCCTAGATGTGTTGAATATTTTGCCATTAACCTTCCTCCCACATTAGCAACAACCATAATTCAGTCAATCAAAACACATGCCTGGGGGAATTTTTACCTTTTACAGAAGAGGTTTCAAAACTGCCAAGGCAGGGCCTACCTGACCTACCTGTTTAATTCAATATTTAGTCTCTTCAGAATGAAGACTGGAAACAAGGAGAAACTTTTATGGTGAGGGTGGTGAGGCATTGGCACAGGTTGCCCAGAGAGATGGTGGCTGCCCCATCCATGGAAATACGCAAAGCCAGGCTGGATGGAGCTCTGAGAGACCTGCTCTAGTGGAATATGTCCCTGTCCATGGCAAGGGGGTTGGAACAAGAGGATTTTTAAGGTGCCTTACAACCCAAAACATTCTATGATTTTAAGATGAGTTGCCCATGCTGCAGCCCAGGGTTTTGGGGCACTTCTTAGTGCCCAGGGCTAGGAGAGGGACCATGCTCCCCACCACAGACCACCAGGAGTGATGTGGCCACTCAGTGTACCCAGAAGAGCCATTCCTTGACTCTGTAGATATCTGCTTCAAAAAAACCTATGGGCCTTCCCTCTCATGTTGTATTAACTTGGTCACCTCACTGGCCTGAAATGCAGCTACAGCAGAGCTGGCACATGGAAATAAAAGGAGAATGAAAATATACTTACACCCAAACATGTGGTCCCTAGGACAATAACCAGTGGAAGAACCTGAAGCATCAAAGCACTGTTAACCATCCTTGGTTTTTTCTTGAAATTAGCTTCTTCTTCTTCTTGCTTATGTTTTTTCAGACAAGCCACAATCTTTTGAGGCCAAGCTAATTCAGTGCAAATAATTAACCGTGCTTCAAATATTGTTTAATGTTCAACAGATTGCCCTGATCAAATAAACGCATCCTGTCCAGATAATCACTGCATTGACCAGTGGCAAATGTTTCAAATCAGTAAGTAACAAGGATGGGAACAGTATAAATTAACAATGAAAACAAGCATTTACCTTGTAATAGAATTATCTTTCAACTATTATTTTAAATTGGAAAAAATGTATGAATCATACTTACTTCTCTCCCACCTGAAAAACAGCGAGATCTTGTTATATAATATATGATTTTTAAAAGTATCAAAGTGTGTTATTTGATTATTTTCTAAATTTCAGACGTGAATCAGAGTTCATGTTCTCAAGCTTTTGTCCACTAATGTGAGAACCAGGATTTATTACTTTTTAAAATAAAAGATCTAAATTCTTGAGTTACCTCAATTCTCCTGAGGATGAAGCATTTGTAGCAACAGTAGCAACTCAGGAAATCAGAGTATTACTGCAAGAATAAACAACCCTCTGTTGCGGAAATGCTGACAAACTTTTGGATATTGTTTGTGCTGCATGTTGCAAAAACAAATGAAGTGACCATTCTTCCTCTGAGACACTTTAAAACCTGAAAAGGAAGAAGGTGATAGAAATAGTGTCCACATATTGAAATATGAGGAAGAAAACAGTGAAATCCCAAGGGCTCCAAAATTTCCCATCCTGAATGTGATTTTGTGGTGAAAAAGATGGTTGTAAGCACTTGATTACAGTGACAGGTGCTGAAATTTGGATGCCAGGGAACCTTGTTTCTGGTGATACCTTATTCTGGAACATGAACATTCCTAAAGGAGATTTCATACACCAAAAAATACACGAAGAATTTTGGTGTCCTGACTATGCCACATGTGCACACCTTGAGCAGGTGCCTACAAGCAATATGGGTTGGAGACAGTATGTTGGTGGCCAGCCACAAATACAAGTTTATGAAATTTCAGATTCTTTAACTAGTTAGAAAGACAGCAAGATAAAAGGAGTTAGATAACACATGACTTTATGTAATGTGTCCTTGAGTAAGCTGATTTGCACTGAATTTTAATAGAGCCCTGATTCATCAAATCTCAAACAGAATTAAGGTATGGACTGGATCCTAATAACATCATGCTTTATATCCATGAAAGATAAATTAAAGGATGCAAAACTGCTATTGACAAACATTGATTATATGTACTTTGATGGACTTTGAAGTTGTGCCAGATGCGTCTTATCAGCCTCCGAAGTTTTCTTTTAAATCTCATTGCATAAGGCTTTTACTTTTTAATTATTTTTCCCTCAGACTCTTTGATCAAGAAAAAATGTAGATCATATTTGTGTGATGCTATTTCCTGTGCATTTTATTTAGATATGCCCTTGTGCACAGCTCATGATATGTAAAAAAATGTTACACGGCACCTAAGTGATCTTAGCCTGTTATCCTGGGTGCTATTTAATACTTAATTGACCTTCTCAAGCTGCCGAGTGAAATCCTGCCGTGTGCAGAGAGCTACCACAATGCTCATGGTCCTTTTATACCACATAAATCTACATAGCAAGCTGCAAGACACAAGGTTGCTGGTCTCTCTTCGTTGCCAGCAGGATTTTGACCAGTGAGAATGTCCAGTGGATCTGATTTTATTCTGCCCCCTGACGGTGGCAAAGTGATCCTCATGTCAGACCCAATGGGAAGGCAAACCTCCCTGCAACTTCTGGTTTTAGGAGATGTTTATATGAAGATTAGACAAGTTTAAACAAGTGAAAATCCTCCTTTCACTTTCCTACATAAAGAAATATTTTGTCAGCAGGGAGTAGCATCAAGAAACTGAAAGGAGGCTTTGGAACCATTCTGATATTTCAGAGTTGTGAGCCCACACGCATATCTTTCTTTCCTTATCCATCAGGACATAGCCACCCCCTTCTGGGTATGGGAATGCATAAAGTATATTGCTATGCATGGCAAAAGTCTTCAAGGGTGGTGCAGGACTTAGGTACAGGTGGGTTTTTTTGGGTATTGATTATTCCTTACGTCTCCAAGCCCATCCATGGCTTGCTCATCATACATGAAACATTTCTCTGTGACAATTTCCAACCATAAACATGGAGAAAAAAGAAATAAAAACCATAAAAACCTTTTAAAATCCTTGAGAATAAATAGATGAAAACAAAAATTTGAAGTACTGGATCAGGACTGTGGTGGCCTGGAGGTTTCTTGCATCACTGTCAGTGCTGCCTTGAACAAATTATTTCACTAAATATTCCTTCATTCCCATCACAAGAGTGTGGTTAGTAACTTCTCTGCTTTCAATATGTCCTGTCTGTTTAGATAATAAACTCTTCTACCTCACTATTTTTTCTTGTATTAATGAGCAGCTCCAGGCAAAAGACATGCCCTGTCCTAGCTGTGATGTCTACTACAAAGGAAGGAAAAAATAACCTAAAAGACTGTAGTCTCAAATGATTTATTTGGAATCACTACTGAGTATTATTCTCTATAATGCTTGAGCAGCTTTGGTTGCCAGAATAAACAGCAGAAACATTACTTGGTCCTTTTTTTTTCCCCCTAAAATGGGAATTTCCACTGAAAAAATATTACTCTTGGATGTTTTTTCTGCCACTGTACAGATCACTTGAATTCTGATCCTGGAAAGCATTTCAAATCCTTCCTGGCTGATAACTCTTCTCCATCCTCCAACACAAATGAATATTCTGTGCTGGATCTACCTCTATGTGTCTGGTGTATGTGGCTTATTATGCTGTTAGACACACTAACTGCAGATCTAGTTATTAACACCAGAATAAACAAGTTACCACAGCTGTGAGGGAAGGGAGAAAATCCCAAAGACAAAAGCAAGATAAAAACATCTACTATGTGAATCTAACAAAAGCAGAAGTTCTAGAAATACTTGCTGGCATCATCCCACAAGAGCACAAGCCAGGCCCTTCAAGGGTATGAACATCTTTTTTCAGATTTTACAGCAATGCCACTGAATATGCATGGATGCTTTGACTTTGGTCTTTTACACTGCTACCATTTTGTGGCTTTCTTTAATTAACCTGATAACTCAAAAGCCCTATACATGTTCATGTTTCCTCTTTAGTGTTGCCTCCACTCCATTAAATACCCTTTTCAAACTGTAAATAAATACAAGAAGGCAGAAGCCCTATTATTCCTCTTTATACAGGACTGGAGTTAAGAGAGAGCATAGGGAATTGACTTTTAATATAAAATCTGGAAAGTGGACGAGAGGTATTCTCTGTGAGAAATTCATCTTGGTGCAGAAAGCCAACATGAGGTCTAGACATCCCTTAAATCAACATTTAAAATGTTGTGGTTGCATTTTGCTTCATGATTCTCTCTAGCAGCACATTCCCAGTGATGCTTTCAATTCTTCTATTGAGATCAAAAGCACAGCTAAAAATTTCAAGACAATCAAACAAACAAAAACCAGAATGAGTGCAGGCAGCAGAAAGTTACGTTGGATGTGCAAGAGGGCTCTTCCTTCATCCATCCTGCTGTAACCCAGGGGTCACTCATCAAAGGCTTTATGCAAGCTCAAAGCTGGTGCAAAAAGCTGAGCTGGCTGGAGAGAGAGGCAATCCCGCCCCAGGGATGCACACCAGGGCCAGCAGCCTCTCTGACACTGATTTGGTACCAAACTCTTCCTCTGAAGGTGCATAAACACCACCTTGAAGAGCAGCCTGCCAAGGTGGAACTTTGTCCATGTGCTCAGTCAAAGACTGACAGACACCTGGCTAAAAGATTTTCAGTCCTCTTCTGGCCTCTTGGGTGTTCTTTTAAATCTTTCCTAGAACAGCTCCAGATATTCTTGTTAGCTGTGCTGCTTTCTGAGCCCGTTTCTGTGTCTTGGAGCTGCCTGCTAAAAGCATTAAAATTGTAAAGTGGTGGATGAAGGAAGACAGTTTTGCTTTCAAGCTGAAAAACATGCATCAAAGTCCCTGTAGTAAATTTACAGAGTATTAAAAACAAACAAAATCTGACCGTAGGGTAACATCATTTTAGGAAAGATGCGATGGCCTACCTCAAAGTCTACATTTAATGTGCACAGCGCTCACTTAACCTGCCTAGGCTACAAATCCCAAGGGCCAGATTCTGTCCAACCATCCTAAAACAGAGATATTTTTAGACTGCAAAGGTAGAGCTAATATAGTCTCTCTGCTCCAGTTACCAAACACCTCCTCCACAGGCCCCATTGGTTGTTCTCCAGACAAAGAGGAGAGCATGAATGTTAATCTGAGAGAACTCATACAAGAAAAGATGTAATAAAACATGACCCCCATGCTATTTTGCATGCATTTAGAGGCAATCACAAATTAGGAAACACCTGAGTTTTAAAAAACTCCAAGGCGTGCCTCCAACTTACATCATTAAATAATAATTACTGAATTTTTAAAAATTATTTTTTCTTTCTATTTGCTGTAGTGTTGAGAAGTCACACATTTTTCATCAAGTCACCATTTGTTTTCAGGAAAGGATTCCAACAGATGATCATACAGTAATACACATACTAAATATCTGTGAATTCTTTGGCAGAATAATTTAGTATGCTGTTCAATGAATTGTCTGAATGACTGAAATAATAGAGACAAGTAACTTCAGGTGCAAAGATGCACAAGTGTCGTGAGCACAGCTATGCAGTTCTGACAGAGCCAAAGAATTTTCAGTAATAACTATACAAATATTTAATTCTCCTAAAATGTTTAGATTTCATTGTGCAGCACACTAAATAAGTATATAAAGCAGATCTTAAATTTTCATATATTGTCTAATGGTCATTAGTGCATATGGACAGAATTATTCATCTGAATGGCCAGCTGAAAAGTTGCACATGGTGGTGGACCCTATCTAAGCTTCTTGTTCTCCTTGTGGAGCTGGTGACATGAGCAGCCTTATGTCATGTTTATCTTGGTTTCATGTTGAACTTGGCTGGCCTGGTGTGATAAGCAGGGACAATTTGGTTGAGCATAAATATGTTGATTAATTTCAAGCTCAGCTTTCCCAGGTTACAATTCCTCATTTTGTTCCCTCATCTCAGATCTATACTTTGACCTGGATTTTCTTTTTGAAAACCTATTTTTTCTGTAGACACTGATCCAGTATTCAAGCTCATTTTTAACATAGTTGGAGTCAAACAATTTTTTTTTAAATTTAAGATTCTGAAACTTGTAACAGAAGCAGCACAGCATGGTTTGCACTTTTCTCCATGTAGCAGTGGCAAACACAAGTAAAACTGATAATAGTTTTTGTCAGATTTTTTTGGATGAGAAAGTTGTCTCTTGAGTACCAATGCTAAATGTGAGCACCAGATAAGTAATTGCGGGGTAATAGTTTTTAAGTTAGTCACTGGAATTGTGAACAGATCCGAAGGGATTTTGTGTCCTGTTTCCACTTAATTCATCCTTACCTTGCTCTGAAAGCTTCAACCACTGTTCTTCCTCCGAGTTCACTGCATTCAACACAGTTTGCCTGCTTCCCTCTGGTCCTCTTTAACCTTTTTTTGACCAAGCACCTACCAAATCTCTTTTTTTTTACCTTTTCCATCTCCAATTTCTGTTCTCATTGCAACCAAACCTTGCAGGCTTTAAAGATACACTAATGGAAGGTGTGAAGAGCCATACCCAGTGAAAGTGATGGAAGCAAGATATCTGCAGCCCAGTGGGTCTCTGTGCCCACCAGCACAACCTTCAAAGGGCCAGACTGGGAATGGACAGACCCAGCACCATGAAAAATCGGAGTTTGGGGTTCATAAAGGGAAATGCAGACAGTGTCCAGTGATGCTTCTCTTGTAAACAGCCAACAACTGTATCAGCTCACTGGAAAGTCACCGTGGTTTTCTTGCTTCAGACTCGTAAACAAAAAGTTGAGCATTTTTAAGGTTGAGAAATTTTTATATGTCCTACCATGACAATGTTTCATCATAGCAGCTGTCAAGTTACTCCTTTCCTAACTGTTAGTAAAAACATGAACATCGTGGTTGACAATCTTCCTGTAATGCATCATAGTCTTCCAGAAAGAAGAAAAGAGGCACGAGTCACCACATTTCTATGAAATGCTTCACAAGAAGGATATCAGTGAATTCTTTTGGCTGTTGTTAAAAAGAACTTTTTGAGAAAAAGTTGATATTTTGTGTGTAAAACAGCACTTTTCATACAGTAGGTTTAGACAGGCCCCCAAGCTTTCACTGTAAATTTTGAATGTGGAGGTGCTGGTATGGGTGGAAGTACTTATCAGTGTTTACATTAAAAGTAGTTACAGTGATGTTATAATCATTCCTAAGCCAGGCATTGAAAAACTGAATAATTTATTGTTAAAACTAATGCAAGTATGCTCCAAAGTGGAACTGATGCCTGAACAGCCTGATCTCAGCTCTTTAGTGACATGTTGAAGACAGCAGAGTAATACGGTTACATTATTTTAAAGTCTGTGGTCTGTTATTACAGTATATGATTTTTTAAATCTATATTTATTTCCCCTTTTCTCTTTACCATGGTACCTCCCTAGCACAAAGGTTTCTCCTCTCTGCCATCTTCACTTGTGCACCTGAGTGGGACCCCAAAAACTAAAGAAAACAACCCCCTTGAGGGAAGGATCTTTCACACCGTGAAAGGATTCTTTGGAAAAGAAGGCTTCAGGCAGGAGAAGAATCTGGAATCCCATTTTCCCTGGATCCTGAAGCTGGTCCTGAACAGATGTTCCCATGGGGGAGCTGCCCAGCTCCTGACATTGCATCCAGCAAGGGGGTCTGACAGGCAGATGCTGCACATAAATCCCCTTTTATGGTCCATCCTTCCAGCAACCTGCCCCATCTACTGGTGCTCAAGTAAATTCCAGAGGAAGGAAAAAACATGTCTGAAGTTACCCTTTCCCCTTCCTTCTCTGCTCTTCCCTCCCAAAGAAGATGCACCCCATCCATGGCCCATATTTCCAAACTTTTTGCTTCTTCGAGTGATTTTCACACTCTGAAGCAGCATCATTGAATTTTGCTTAGTTAAGGCAAGACGGCTCATGTCAGAAAATGTTTGCTAGATTGGGTCTCATTTTGTAACATTTCCCCTCAAAGGATGATTCAATGATGCATCTTAGAATCAGATTCCAGAGAGGGAACTAAAAGAAACATCAATAAAAAAAGAAACTGTGAGGAAACTAAATATAGAACAGGCCAATATGAATTAAACAACATCCTAGAAATCTTCACACAATAATTGATTTGCTCATTTGTACTTCTTTCTATTCTTTAATCTTTCAGCGGGGCTTCAATCCTCCCCCCATTGCTTTTTTAATATTCTCTGTTCATCTGTTGTCTACAATATTGTTTCTGATCTCTCTCATCCCATCAATCATCTATAAAAAGAGACTAGTCCACACACTCTGGTCTCCAATCCTAATGACTGTAAAGAACTAATCACCTAAACTGAGTGATGTTCATTGTTGTAAGTGTCTCTTTGATTTATTAAACATCTCTGTATAAATTCCTGCATGTTTTGCAAGTTGTTTCCCAGAACCTGTACGAAGGCACTTTGAAATCCTAAAACTGTCTGCTTATGGGGTTTTTGGTTCACCTAATAAATGCATTCTAGTAATGAAAAATGAGCTTTTACTTAACTGAAAGGAGGACTCAATTCCAAATTCAGGTCAGAGCCTCAGTTTGAGCTTCCCCTGAATGCTTCCCCTGAATATACAGCAAACTTACAAAGGCTGCTCATATGCACTTTGTATTAATTTGAAAATACTGTGTGCATTGCTTTGGGATGTCTGCCTGCTGATGGAGAGCCATAGATAGACACTATGGAAATACTCCTAATGATAGCATTTACCGTAGCTGCCACTTTCACATGCTGGTGCAAGCTCTTCAGTTGAGCAAGTGGACTTCCAATCTGATTAATTAAAGTTTAAGAACTGGACATGTTCATGAGCTGTTTTTGTCAAAGCGATGTTCTCAGCACTGTGCCATCGGTGTGTGCAGTGACAGGCTGGGATCCCAGTGCTGAATCAGGGCCTTTCTGACCTCACACTGATGGTGAGGCCACTCAATGCCCACCAAGGGATCTGGGTGTCACCAAGGCTGGGGATTCTCAAAAGGGTGCAAGATCCAGCTTTTGGGAGCTGCCTTCCCATCTAACCTGGTCTCACTTGAAAAAGAGAAAAGAGACACTAAGGACAGAGCAGAATTCAACACGAGCAAGCTATGTCTGAAGATTGTGTGAGGCTTTTGAAAGAACCCAACGTGATGTTCTTGTGAGCTGATTGCCAAAAATAGGAACTAGACAAAGCAGTAAATGGGCACAGCTGTTGGTAGAACCACACTCAGCAGATACCACTCAAACCAGAGGAGCAGTTTCACCAAAAAACCCTCTCCGTGCTTTTCATGCTTTTTCACCAGCACCTTAGGGTGCAGGACTAGAAAGAAAAGGTATAAAGTGTTTGAATGAGGCCATTCTGGAAAGGATTATTTGCCAATGAGAAATCCACTCCCCTTTCTCGTGCTGGATTTGCACAGAATATTGAGTCCCTGCTAAAAATAAACGCAGACTTCTTAATGTTCACCCCAGTCTTTACAGCAGTCCCTGGCTAATGAACCAGCCACTGTTACAGGCGGGTGAGTTTCATGCATTGATTGCCTTAGTGCCTCATACTAAGTAAAAAGGAGGTTAATAATCTTATTATTACAGAAACATCATGGAAACTCATAAATATAGATTCAACAGTTAACATCACAAATCTGTGAAAACCCTTTTTTCAGCACAGTATGGGCAGAGTTACGCTGTCAGAAAAAAGAAGTGGGGAAAAGTATGTATAAATTATTCTATAGATTTGCCCACTTTGTATGCTTACAAAATGTGCACTAATACCTTGCAGATTTTGTGTTCTGTAACCATTAGCAAAACAGTCTCCTATAACCCTCTGGTAAGGGTGCACTGAGCCAGGCTGCTAAATCTTGGTTTGGAATATACAGCTCAGATGGGTTTCTTTTTTGTTGTCAGGTTAGCAGATCGAGTGTTACTCTTAGAATGAAATTTTGTTTCCATGCATTCCTTTTAGCATTCCAAATTTGCTTTCTGCCTGTATCTCAGGACCTCAAGCAAACATCAGTGTTTTGTGATTGCAGTTGTCACCTAGAGCAGGCACAAAAAGTGATTAGCTTCCCCACAAGTGCCCAGGCTTGGAAAAGGCTGCAACATAAAAACACAGCAGAAGAGGAAGAGGAGTCTTTTCTCTCTACTTTTTTTTAAAGGAAATGTGACAATTATATTTGGGGGGAAAAATATTTTCTTTCCCCAAATAACTGGAAAAAAAATAGAGATAAAGGAGATTTAGATTTCTGTTCAAGAAAATATTCAAGGACCTGATTAGTGAAGTTTATAATGTTCGCATTATCTGTACTCTTTTATATTTATATATATTTGCTGTAAAAAAGATATTTCTATTAATATTAGGTGAGAGTACTCCATTACCCTGCTACAAGAACATAAATAAATAATAGCCATTTGCAACACTGGTGTCAGCATCTTTGTCACAGGTTCTGATTTGGGCTAGATAGATGATAACTCTCAGGAAGGAGAGACTCATTTCTATTCTGAGAGGCTCCCATGCAGGGGACATTCACACAAATGTACAGAGATTAGGGACAACCAAAAATTTCCACCTGTGTGAACTCCCTGCACCATAGAAAGGCTTGCAGGGAGAAATGTTTTTAAAGAGCTTTAGAAGTAAAGTACAGGCAGGGAAGAGGCTTTGCATTGTGAAGAAAAGATCAGCAACAGGAGAGCTGAAAGCTCACAAAGAATTTAGCCCTCAAGCAAGTTTAACCAATGTTTGCTTAGAGTCATATCACACCACTCTGCAGTTGGATCACCTAAACTAATATTGTATCCTTAAAATATTTACTGATGATGGAATCTTTCCACAGATTTAGTAGCAATGGTTTCACTGAGAAATGATCTGTGATTTTTCTCTGTATAACAATACTGGCAATTTCTAATCCATTATCTCACAACCTACCTCAATCTTATTTTTTTTTCTCTCCTGTCAAACAAATGTTTTCCAAATCTCTGTGGGATAAAGGCAGTGATGATTTAATGTGTTTTACAATCCACTGAGATTTAAATATATCAGCTCACCTAGGAATGGATATTATATATTTTACAGCCCTGGTTTGGGAGAAAATCCTACGTCTTGAAGAAAAGAAACAAAGACCTTCTTTTTCTGATTTGTGTGTGTTGTTTGGGTTTTATTTTCTTTTCTTTTGTTTTTTCCCAGAAAGACAGCTGCTGCTTGAGAGGCACCAAGCAGTACAGAAGACTGAAAGCAGTTAGTCTTGGTGGAGGTGAACTGCACGGTTAGAGGGCAGGGAAGGAGGTCAGAGGTGTGTATGATCAATACAATATTGCACAGGAATTGCCACAGCGGACACCTCATGCCTACTTTGTGTGAGCACTTATAAATACCTGTCTGCATTGCCAATCCCTGGCTCAGCTGAAAAAGGTTCTGTATCTTTGACGTGAGGCAAGAAGATCTCCATCCCCGCAGTTCTACTGAGATTACTCAGCTGTGAACAGATAACTCGATACAAAGAAGAGGAAGAAAAAGCAAGGAAAAAAGTAGAAGCAGACAATTTCATAGAGCCCAAACCAGACAAGACTCTCTCTGATGACCAAGGGAAAAGCTTTGATAAACGGTAGGGCAGCTCCTCAAATCCAGGTCTCTGAAAGTGGGGGTGGAACACTGCAGGAAATAATATGAGAGTCCCTGCTGTGGGAGTCAAGGGAGACAGGGAAAATAGTTCAGGTAATAAAAAAAAATGTTAATATTACAAGAGTGGAATGCATCTGAGTATAATTCCAGACTTTTAAGTTCAGTTTTCAAATCTTGGAGAAAGAAAGAGGCAGCCTGCTGCCATCTCACTAGTTTGTCACATTGGGTTTAAGGTGTGGAATAAATCAAAACTTTTTTTTTTTTTTGGAACATGGTACAAAGAAATGCATTAATAATACATGAAAAAAATGTTCATCACATTGGTGTGCATCAGTGGAAACACTATTTTAAAGAAACCAAGAGCAACACATGAAAAGATTTGACCTAGGTTTCAGTTCTGATGTGCCAGGGTGGGGGCAAGGTGAGCATTTCTCTTACCTACTGATGTGTTACATCCGTGACTTCCTACTTGGGTAGAGAAGTTGGGTTCCCAAAGCAGGGATGATTTTTTTTTCTTACAAGCAAGCAAGGAAGTTTGAATCCTCTGAGCCACCCCCTCTAAGTGCATTCAAGAGGAACAGAGAGAGAAATAAAACAAAACCTCCCAGTTAGGTGGTAGCTGCCATGCCTTTTCTTCCTCTGCATGCTGAATGTTTAAATGTCTATGGACTGTGATGTTTGCTGAGAACAGCAGTGGTGTTTGTGCTCAGCTTGGCACTAGTGCAGACATGGGACACGTGCACATGCCTACATGTTTTTCTAAATGCTTGTGATTTCCTGCCCTTTAGCTTCCAGATACACCCTTTGAAAAAAATTAAAAGTATACAATTTCTATTTATGGAAGAGCATAGCTGCAATAAATAGTTGTTTCTAAGCTAGCTGAATCTATCAGCAATCACAGTATGGGAAGGATCAAAGGGAGGACAAGATAAACACAAAAATGTTATTCGTGATTTGGATTGTGGTAGCGCCCAAGTGCTCCACACAAAAATGGGGCCTCCTGCAGTCAATTCTGTACAGGCAAAAAGTGGAATTTTCTTGTCTTCTGAATTGCCAGCAGTCTCAATAAGCAAATTTAGCCCAAGGGGGATGAAAACAGATTATTTCTGTTAGTGATCAGAATGAGGAAATGCTCATTTTGCTAGGGCATCTCTGGTTAACTTGGTTTGAAAGAGCTGTGGGCACCCTCTCCCCAGCTGGTGACGTGATGGCAAGAGGTGCCTGGGTCCCACCATCTCCATGGGGCTCTCTGTCCAAGAGGGAGCCCTTTGGAGCCCTTCTGCTTCAGGAATGCAAGAGCTTTGGTTCCACCAGCTCTTCCATGAGCTCCCTATCCTCTCAGGGCTGGTCAAACATTGTCAGACCTGACAATTTCCTGCACTTAGTGACTATTTGGTGCACAGAGAGAGTGAACAGTGGATGTGACCGTGCTGCCCCACTGAGAGTCTTGCCCACTCTCCAACACTTGCTGGAGGACACCTGAGCTGTGCCTGGACAAGCAGAGAGGGAAGGTGGGTGTTCTGCAACCTGCTCTACATGTCCTGCCATGGGGAGACCCATCTGACAGCCCTCACAGGGCTCTTTTGAATGCATCCACTCCTCTCTCTCAACACACTGCCACTCCACCACCCCCTGAGAAAGGGGGAATTCACTGCTCCAGCAGACAGTCATTGCTCTCCCTATCTATGCCTTCAGCCTGTTGTCACCATCTTCATTTGTAGTTTTATGAACTACTTTTAACTTATTTAATAGACTCCCACAATAGGAAAAAAGGCCCTTAGGAAAGAGAATAAAAGTTGTTACTTTGCTAAGACCTTGCCTGGCAAATTTCAACTCAAAAACCCCAGAGAATGCGGAAGAGATTAATGAAAATGCTGAGAATCACCATAATAATTCCAACTACCAGCACCAGTGTCAGCAGGCTCAGCAGGGCCTGTCATTAGAAAGCCCCCTTTTAAATGGGTGTCCCTCCTATTAGTTAAATTATCTACACTGCAGCGAAGAATATTCCAAGGTGACAGAAATGGGAACAGTACAGGCTGCTAAAAATGAAAATCAGATAATTGCTCATAAATTACTTCTGGGGTCTTTCAAGATCTTTCGGTCTTGCTGACTGAAAGGCAAGTCATTTGGAATGCAATAATTAAAATAAAAGCTGCAACATACAGGAAATGTGGTTGGAAGGAAGATATTAAGAGATGCATTGTACCTGCATAAATTATCATCTGGTTTCTGATAGCATCCTGAATTTACTCTTATTCTGTTCAAAAAGCAAGTAGAGATGAGAACCTTGACATGGAGAGCACCTCTGGCTCTGGTCCCCAGTCTCTTCCCTGGATCTTCACACGTATTCCAGCAAGGAGTATAAAGGATCTGGATATTATTGTCCTTTCTCACACTTCTGCCCCAGTGCTGTCTCTGTGTAATGCCCAGTGACACCCAGCCCTGACCCTGGGGACCAGCAGATCCTCAAGGGTGGCCCAGCAGTCCTGGGATCCCCTCGTGGCTTCAGCCCCTTCAGAGAATGGGGACTGCCCTGCTCACATGAATTGAAGGGAAAACCCCAAATTTCCTCCCTTGGGATGGGACCTCAAGACTTAACCAGGAAATATTTTAAACAGGCGGCTTTTTCTCCTAATTTGCCACATCTGAGGGTAAAATTAATGTCACTTGGTGTTCAGCAGAGCCATCTCTGTATTAGTTTTTTTCAGTAGTTTTAGATGAAAGTTGCTGAGAGACAGGAGGGGTGCTCTGATGAGCTGAAGGTCAAGACATCATCACCTCTTCAGCTGTATTCTCTCTTCTTTTTCTGATCATCCCATACAGCTACCAACTGTTTGGAAGAGGATAGCCAAGCAACTTCAGAAAATGTCTGTTAAAAATCCATTTGCACTCATTTACTGCTGACCATGTTTGGTCTAAAAACATTAAGAAACTATTTCACCCCTCTTGGCATTTATTGGACTACACGGAGATATTTTTTCAGACTTTACTTGTTGTTTTTTTTTAAAGCCAGCCTGTATTTTGTTAGTTGCCCAGAGGATTTCATGCACAGGCTACTCTATAAATAAGACTTATTATTCCCCAGTGACAAATGCAGTTTCTTTCTCAGAAGTTCTATAATGGTTCATGGGGGATAAACAGGAGTTTTCTGATGGTGTTAAGTTTCACAATTAAACTGGAGACACTTCCTGCTATGAGGGATAGATAACCAGTTTTTAAACCACCTTTTAATGGCTGAAGCCAAGAAATTTTCTGCCCATGAGTTACAGCTGGGTAGTGAGAACAGGATGACATCAGTCACCAACTGTGATTCTCTGTGGTTCCCCAGAGAAAAAAATTTGGTTACCCCAATCCAATTTATAGCTTGGAGGAGGTAGGGGAAGCTGTAAAATCTACCAGGCTAGCACAACAGGCTGGCACTGTTATCCTGATCTCAGTAAGGCCAAAGACTGTACAAGCAGCTGAAATTCTCTGTGGTATTCAAGATGAGGCAGGAGAAATTCTTTAGGACAACCACTGCAGCATGGACAACACCACCTGTTTCTAGGAAGGAAAATACAGTATTTTAATTTGATGTTATAACAGGGAGGAGACAGAGGTTTACACATAGCTGAATCATCCAAAAACCCAATCTGCCAGAAAACAGCAAATATCAGAGAAATTCACATGATTTTCATCAAGCTGTCCCCTGCCCTAGCACTGCTGGAATGTTCTCTAGCTGGATCTCAGAGACATTTCACAGTAGACGTGTTGCAGCCTCCTGGCACAGCCCCTTCCAGCATGGATCTTGCTGCAAGGCCGGACCTCAGCACAAAGGAAAGGACAGGGATGATTTTTCCAGTCATGACATCACTTCCCCACAAATAATGCCTTTCCCCAGCCCCATCATCTAAACCTCCCTTAACGCCTGGTGGTTTAAGACATGTTCAGAATTTCCATTACAGTGAGTCTTTACCATTCCTCCTGCTTTTTAGGCTCAGGAAATACTTTTCGTAGGATTCAGGGCATGCAGGTGGAAGTGTTCCTGCAGCCTGGCCTTTCTATGATCTGTAATTCTCAGTGGCCATGGTTTCACCTTTATCTGGAAACTTATAGGAAAAAATCTCTTTTGGAACAATGAGAGAAAGGCTGATTAAATAACTGCCTATCATCTTCTGGGATTGTTATCCCTCAGTGAATGTCTGAAATCAGCAGTCAAGAACAAATAAAGAGCTCACACTCCTATTTTATGACTAGATCTCAGCGTTACACTGAAATGAAGCCAGTTATCCTGAGTGGCACCTGGGCCCTTTGGGCATGCACTGGAAGCAGATGGAGATCAGGCTGCAGAGTTGGTATTCCACAGGTCTTGGTTGCTGAATTGCCAGTTTCATGTGCTCCTCTTGTATTTCCCTCCTCCTTTACCACTCTGCTTCTGTATACTTACTGTTGAAAAATATTTACATGAAAAATATTCTGAAAGGAGAGAGGTTAGCAAAACTGTCAACTGGACTAAAAAAATATTAAGCAAACCTTTTCCAACCTCCGTGAAGTAATAGATTTCTAATGCTGCTTACTCAGGACTTCTAGGAGGCTGCTGTACTCACAGGAGGGTGCTTTCTTTGCTCATTTTATGCATCAGTTTCATGTAGAATATTTGTTTGCTTCTGTAAGTGAAAAACATATACTTTCTGATGGAGATTGCTTACCTCAAGGGAAAACTAAATGTAGATTTTAGTCTTGAGAGCCTTAACTTTTTGTGCAATTTAGCTAACAAATCACAAAATCATAGAATCATTAATACCAAGATGGAAGGGGACATTAAGGTCCAACTTTGTCTGGCAAAGCATGACAACATGCCCCAGCACATTTTCCAGCTGAATCTTAGTGGCCCAATATTGGGGAATCCAAATGTAAAACCATACTTACTCTTGAGGAATTTCTTCAAGCTGGAGCAGATCCATCCTCAAAAAAGCCTGTGAAAATGTGTTGACATTGAGTGTGAACTCAAATCTTGATACCTGAACGCATATTAGACTAGGTCTGAGTGCTCCATTCAAGTGGTAGACCTTTACATTGTTCTCTTTCTCCTTGGCCATAACTTTTTTCCTCCACCAAGAGTAGGATCTCTGCCTCTCCAGATGAGCATCCAGCCACCTAAACCTCTGTATCTGAGACAGATGTACTGTCTGTCCAGTAAAACTGGGACTGCTTTGGCAGCTCTCCTATGAGGTGTTCCTATGTTTTTTGATCTACACTGCCTCTGATCAGTGCTCACCCCAGCACCTGAATGAACTGGACCATATTTTTGGTGAAAAAACAGGCAAGATAGAGGAACGGGTACCCTGCTGTGCTGGCTGACAGAGGACAGAAGGGATAGAGGGAAGAGGGAGGGAGTCAAGCTGCCAAATGCAGCTGCAGCACGTGACATTGGGACAGACAGCATAGAGGGGACAAGTACACATGGATGGAGCAAATTATGCAGTTTGTTTACTCTGCAGTGATGAAAGAGAAAGGTCAGTTTCTATACACCCCAGCTCACAGGCTGGCATATATGATTCATATATATGTATTTAAAGTCTTCTATATCTCTCTGGCTCAGGCTGCCACTCATTCCTAGTCTTCTAACAAGCAGGCTTTTGAACAGCATTCACGCTCACTTTTTAAGTTTTGAAAGAAGCATCTCTGGCTGTAGAGGCTGCTGCTAATGAGAGATGAGGCAGAGTGAGGAGACAGCACTACTCCAGGTCGTCTCTGTGTTGTGCCATCCTGTGCTGTGTGAGCAGATGATAGCAATGCTCTCCTCCTCTCTGGCTGCACCAAATGGGTCAGAGTCTGTGTTAGCACACATGTAACCATTAACCTGGCCTTTGCAGCCAGCTTCCAAAAACATCTCTGAGCATTCACCTTTTGTTCTGACTATAACAGTTGCATTCAAGAAAATGTCAGTGAGCAAAAAAATAGAGTTCACTAGGACAGGAATCACAGAAAAGCAAAATCACGGCAACACAGAATTCATCCCAGTCTAGGCAAATAAAGAAACTCCCTCTCACTGCCTTGTCTGTGCAAAGGGAGCTGCATTTCAACCCACAGCCACAGCAAGGGGCTGCAGCCACAAAATCCCTCAACTGCTCCCACCACTGGGCACATACCTGACATCTGTGTGGCAGGAACTGCAGGTTTCTCTGGTCTGCAGTTGGAACACCTACTGAAATGGGTGCTCAACATCTCTTAGCCCTTGGTCTTTTGGTATTTTAGTTACAAAGCAGATGAGTAACTCCTCTTTCCACATCTTTAGACTCAATGCTAGAGGTACTGAAGACTGGACAGAAGGTATTCTAGTTTGTACTGAAAGGTACCTTTTAAGGATTCACAAAATACAAGATTGAGAACTGTGTGTGCACACTTTTATACTAGTAATGTAGAAGAGCTGCCTGACCAGATGTGTTGGATAGTCCCAGTAGAAGTTTTGCCTGTTACTGTGACCTCATCTGCTTCCCTCTGCCCTTTTCAAAGACCAGATACATTTCTTTTTAACATGGCTGGAAAAGCTGGGAAAGTAGGCAGAAGTAGCAGCTACCTCCATGAGCTGCCTCAGTTCCACTGATACATAATTTCTGACCAGTAAAAACCCCACAGAAACAAGAGTCACAGAGCGTGTTCTCCTCTTTTTTTTTTTCCCCCCAAGAATATCTTTATAAGAAACTTCTCCGCACTTGGAACATCAGTTCAGTATCAGCAGAAGCTAAAACCAGTGATTCAACAACATCTTAAGGGGAGACTCCCACACCTTTGGAGGGCATCAGAGGAAAAACTCTAGCCAGACCTGGTATGGCTTTGATTTGCTATGGCCTTGAAAATAAAAAGTAATGTCTACATAGTCTCACAGAGACACAAAAAATAGAAGAAGGAAATACGACTCTTGCTCAGTTAATTTTTTTTAAAAACCTGCAAGTGCTCTCCACCAGCTGTCTTTTTCTCAGCGTGAGGCTTCAGGGGCTGGGCAGAGCACTGCTTGGTGAAATTGATATACTAAACATTGAGCAAAACCCCTTCTCATTTACAGCTCTCCTACCTTCAGCAGAATTACATCAGGGATCTGTTCCATCTGTGGTACAGAGCTCTGCAATTCATACACCCTCCTCTGCCTTAAAATTCCCAAGCTGCACTGTACAAGCAAGGAAGCAATAAAAGACATGGTGCACAGACAAGGCTTACAGTCTGCACTCAAACTCTGATGCTGTAAAAAATGCCTAGCTGAAACAAAGATCTAAGTTCCACATCATTTATTTAACTTTCAAACATCATATCCTAGGTTTTACAGTGATGGGCACTACAGAAAACACAATGAGAAATAGATGGGTAATTATGGTGGTGGTTTTGACTTTTACCATCATCTAAAACTGTAGTAAAGTCAGAAGACACAGGTTTATGCCTCTTGAGATACGTGTTTAAATCAAGTTTGTGTCATAAGTGATCTGAATGTAATGGTCACAGCTTGACTCCTAACCAGTCTTATCTAAGTGACTGAGATTCAGAATTAGGCACAATTTTCTGTATCAGAGCACGTGTACTGCACAGTTTGGTACAAATCAGTGTGACTGGCAGCACAGTCGGGACTAGGAGAGAGCAAGAAACTTAATTTCTGAGGTGAAAGTTGTGATGTGTGTGGGATGCTCCCCGGGCAGCTGCTCACAGCCTGGCTGCTCCTGAGCCCGCAGCCCCTCACTGAGCACTGCAGTTTGAGAGAGGCACTGCTCGGTTTGGGAGCAGAGGAAGGGGCAGAAAGAAGCAGCTGGTGGGGAAAAAAAAAATGTTATGAGAGCAAAACAGACATGAAAGATGTTTTAAATGGCACGTATGTATAGATCACAGGGGAACTTTGAAATGCTCGATTAAGTATTGAAGTAGCCATCACACAGCCCATAACCCCTGACTGTTACAGCAGCCCCGTGCAGGCAGGTACCGCTCGGGCTGCAGCATCCTTTGATGTGCAGGTACACGGCAGGAGCGTGAGTCACCGAGCAAAGAGGGACCGGACACAGCGAGCCAGCCCCGGAACGGGGACACGACCGAGCGAGGCCGCGGCTGCGGTGTCGGGCTATGCTCCTTCCCGGGAATGCTGTGCTACTTCCCGGGAATGCTGTGCCCTGTGCCTTCTACCCTGGATCCTGTGTCCGGTGTCCTGTGCCCTGTGTCCTGTGCCCTGTGCCCTGTGTCCTGTGTCCTGTACCCTGTGTCCTGTGCCCTGTGTCCTGTGTCCTGTGTCCTGTGCCCTGTGTCCTGTGTCCTGCAGCGTGGCTCGCAGGAGTGTCACCTGGGCCACGCGGACCTGCGTGGGGTAATGACGGTACGTGGGTGACCCCACAGGGACTCTCCAAGGCGGCGAAGTCCCCCAGGCAAGGTGGCGATGTCCCCCAGAGCTGTCGGAGGGCGCAGGTGCAGCCAAAAGGCGCAGTGGGGTGCGAGGGGTTCCGAGGCGGGGATGCAGCATGGGGCATCCCCGGGTGGCAGTGTCCCCTGTGTCCCCGTGTGGGGCATCCCTGGGTGGCAGTGTCCCTGTGTGGGGCATCCCTTGGTGGAAGTGTCCCCCAGTGGAGCATCCCTGGGTAGCAGTGTCCCTGCGTGGGGCATCCCCGGGTGGCAGTGTCCCTGCGACGGGCATCCCTGGGTGGCAGTGTCCCTGCGTGGGGCATCCCCGGGTGGCAGTGTCCCTGCGACGGGCATCCCTGGGTGGCAGTGTCCCTGTGTGGGGCATCCTGTGTGGGTGGCAGTGTCCCCGTGTGGAGCATCCCCGTGTGGCTGTGTCCTCCGTGTGGAGCATCCCCGGGTGGCAGTGTTCCCCGGATGGCAGTGTCTCCCGGGTGGCAGTGTCCCCGGGTGGCAGTGTCCCTGTGTGGGGCATCCCTGGGTGGCAGTGTCCCCCCGGGTGGCAGTGTCCCCTGTGTCCCCGCGGAGCGAGCCACGAGAGGGCACTGACACACAGCCGAAGCGATGGAGCGCGCTCGGCTCCTGCGCCAAACGGGGCTCCGGCTGCGCCACCGCCTTCCCCCTCATTATATCTTTAGATAAAATTCCAGAACAAAGGACCAACACAAGGATATGCTCATTGCGGCGCGTTCCAAGTGTCCCTTACCGGGTCTGGAACAAAACCGGGCTGGGTAAATACCCGACAATGAAACGCTTTGTGCGCCGGGAGCTCGTAAGATGAAATGAGACTTTCTGCTGCGGTTGTTTGTCAGGCTAAAATAATAATTGTATCGAAATTCATTTTTAATTAAAGTGTTTGGTGTGCTCGGGGAATCTACACTGGCATGTATGGAGTGCCCATCATTGCTGTATCGGTGGGCTTTATCGGCACAATCAGCTAAGCTTAATATATTTTAATTGAAATTCTTTCAGTCTTTCAGCTGTTACTTCCCCCTTCAGATTATCATTCATATTATAACTGCATTTCATGCTTATCCTATTCGGAATGATTAAAAGAATTGTTCTGCCATTATATTTAATGCTTCCCTCACTTTCACAATCACTTTTTATTGCAAACTCTTACTGTTGTGAGAGAATTTGGTGCAAATCAGTTCACACCTTTTTGCTAGCTATAAACCAGATGTAAGAAACCCCAGCACTAAGAACATGCAGAAGTGAATGACTGCCATTATTGATAACTGAAAATATGCCACTATGATAATATAAAATATTTTAAAATGTAACTGAAATATGTGAAATGTAAGTACTGAAATAATTTGAGTGAAATATACCTCTAAAGTTTCCAGAAGACAACCAAAAATCAAAAAAGGAATGAAAAGAAAGCCTGTTACTGTCCTGTTTTTACACAACACATTTCATTTTACTTCATGTAAATTTTGTTTCTAAATTTTTGTTGAGCATTCTTAGCTCATCTTACTGTGAGAGAAAAAGGAAAAAGAAAACCAGGAGATTTACAGGTTTCTTGTATGAAAGAAAAATGTCAAAAATGAAATTATTTAAGGAAGAGAGATCTTGATTTGCATTTCTAAATAAATAAAAATATTAAGTTCGTTAAAAAACAATTTCTGCAGACAGTTGTATCAATTAATACTCTCTTAGGATTGCATTTTTTACTTAAACCCCTGAAAATGTGCTTTTTTCTCTTACCTCACCAGTAAGGCACAATTTTCAGTTTAAGTCTTGACGCTGAAAGCTGCGATCCTGAACAGCCCCCATTCCCAACCTCTGTCAGAAACAAAAGAGACAGGATGTAGAGGGAAGCTCAGAGAAAGGAATAGAATTAGGGTTTGATTTTACTTCAGTAAAAGGGACTGTTTGATTTTTACTTCAGGGAAGCATGACATAAGTGAGAAGAATTAGTGTGAGTACAGTTTTGGAGGACAGCAGTCACATCTAGTGCTGACAAGGGAGAGGACTTAACCCAATAGTTTGTTTCCACACCTCGCGGCCACGAGCCTCAGTAACATCCACACATTCTGCCTGAACGAGACATTTATTTCAGTTTCTGAGAGATAAGTTCTCACCAGTCATAACAGCATTGTTCTGGCACTCAGTGTGGACCTGCACCTTCCATTAGGAGCTGCAAGGGCCCTGGGAGGGAAGCTGTGCTGAATAACCCTTGGTCACCTGCTCAACAGGATTACAGGGAACTTTGCCATTTGTATGTCAACATTTAGACATCAGGAGTTTTTACCCAGATGGATAAAAATTATTTAAATTTTTAAATTAAAAAAAAATATTTTTAAATCCAGATCATTTATGTGAGTCTGTCTATGCCAGCATAGTAAGGGGGAAAAAAACCAACTTTCTCTAAGAATATGTATTGCCTGGTGATGGCTTCTGAAGGAAAATGCAGGTTTTTCTCTCTTATGCTAAATTTCAGAAAGCTTCTTCCTAGGGATACCTTTTCATGGCTTACATGTTGGCTCTTTATTGTGCTTCCAAACAAATGATTTGCATCCACAATGTGTCTCAAAATATAGAAGACATACTTAAACAGATGGGAAAAATACTTGCATATATCATAGCAGTATATATTCTGTATGATTCTATTATATATCTGTATGTGTATGCATGCATGGAAATTCTGCACACTGCAGAGGGGGAACAACATACTGGAAATTGTTTAGTTTAGTAAATTCCCGGTTGTACTGACTAAGGGGAGTACAAGACTTGTCTGGCTCCTGGGCAGATGACCGGTCTGTAGCACGCTTTGTGTTTTCCAGCTTTGAATTTCCCATGGCCCGTAAAGTCTCTGCAAACACTTCTATTGTTCCGTGCAGCATCTCGCGATGCAGGGAGAGCTGCTCTCCTGAGTGGTCCCCTCCCAGCGGGCTGCCCAGCCAGGCAAACCTGACACAGCATCCCCATCTGCACTGGGACACACAGGGAGGGAGCAAACGCCAGCCCAGCAGTGCTCCAGACACACTCTCTGACGAGGAGAGGGGCAGAAAAATTTATTTTCAATTAGCAAGCAAAATTCGACTTCCTTCCCATGTTCTTTTTTTCCCCCCCACTTTTTAAATGTCAGACTCCTACACAGTTTCTTTGAAAGTTTGAACAGTTAGTTAGATCAGTCTGGAAACAAAACACACCACAGCACATTTCACCTTTTGGAGAACTTTCCAGGAGACAACATGCATTTCAGAGCAGTGATGATTCAGTGTTTAGCTCTCTGGGGTTGGGGTGTAGACCTAAAAATTCAAAACATTTTTTGGTACATCTGTGTTGAATCAGGGCTTACTTCTGATTAAGGTGGCTGAACTCTTAATATTAAATTATTTTCTAAATTGATCACTTGTATTTAGGGACATGAGATGGAAATGTAGGTCTGCTATAACACTGTTCACTCTGCTTAGGATCCAAGCTGACTGGGTTGGAAGGTTTCTGATTTTTCAGAAAGCTGTGTTTTGCCCGAGGTACAGCCCGTGACAACAGAGCATACGTTCTTTGACCTACTCCTGGCAATTTCTTTCACTGCACATGAAAGAATGAGCATCACTGGGAGATGCTCGGGCTGCTGCTCTTTCCTTTGTCCTGGTGCTTGATGGGAAGTTCATCTCCTCTCCCTCTCCTGCCTGTGGGAGGCTGGGTGCTGGAGCATCTCAGGTTGATGGTACATGAGGCACAGCTGAGACTGGCTTCCCAGGCAATAAAGTGCTATGGGAGTTACTGGTCTGATTTTGAACCCTGAGCTTTGAAGGGGAGTTTCTTCTGCTCTGTCTTGTACTGAGAACTTAGCCAGAACAGTGAGATCACCACATAAGTATTGGCAAAAGAGTGGATGCAATGCAGTCACCCCCAGCACACTCTGTGGAGGGTCCATAAACACATCTGAACACAGCGCTTAAATGAAAGGGAGACAGAGGAGAGAAACAGGTTGGAGTTTTTACTGCACGTGGTAACAAGAGTAGCTTGTGTTTCCCTGTCCTCCTCTCCCCAGAGCAGTATCAATCTGGAGTTGAACTAGGAGCTAGTAGTTTACCAAAATCATCTCTGGTGAGCACTGGTTTTGTGTGTGTGTCATCACCCCAGCAGCAACAGCCAGGAGGGTTCCTGACCTTTTGGAGGTGCACAGGTGGACATGGTTGTGCTAGAGAAAGAGACCTAATGAGAAGCAGTGGATCTGAAGGGCCCAGATAATGATGCATGGCTGAGGCAGACAAGGCTGCTGGCTTGCACATCATACAGGCTGTGGGAAGTGCACAGCATGATGCTCCAAGCACAGTTTTCTAACTGCTAAATGTGGGTTAGCCTGTTTATACCATATCCAGAAACCAGCAGGATGCTGTCCAGGCAGCAGGCAGGGCTGCAGGCTCACACAGTCCACAGCAGGAAAGAGAGAGGGCAGCAGCCATGTGTCCAGGGGAGTGCATAGGGCAGAAAAAGGTCCTGTCTCCTGAGACAAGTGAAACCACTCAATTTATAACTGAAGAGGGCTCGACAGTGGTTTGGATTCCCCAGGACTTGTCACTGAATGATGTGATTCCCTTTCCCCTGGATCAGGGCTGCCACAGCAGCTGGCTGAGAAAGCAGGCTGGGGGATCAGGAGCGCTACTACGCTTCTGTGGGAACTTCACAGCCAGGGTGGTTGTGGCTGCACTCTGACACATTTCTTTAGATGTGCTGTGCTGAGGTGAATTGTGCTCATACCAGGTTTCAACAACTCGTTTTAGGGTTGGGCAGCTGAGGGCATAGGTGGGGGCTGGCAGCAGAGAGGGAGCATGCTTGAGAGGAAAGCTGCCTTCTGGCAGAACCACTGGGATTACCTGGAATGGTGGGATGGTGGGAGATGCGTGACAGGGACATAAATGACGTTTTCACAACACTGGTGATCACTATATACCACAGACATCTCTGGCAGCTCTTTTTGCCTGGAGATGGCAGCTGAGTCCACCTCCACAGTATTTTCAGACTGCTGTTTGTATGTGCTGAGGTAATGAAGAATTTTAATATTTAATTCTTTTTAAGGAATGCATCATAAACCTTAACAACCTACAAAATATTGTGATTTCTCTATATGGGGCCACTGGATTTACCCACCCCACATCAAACTTTATCCCACATTGTCCTCCATCAGGCAAGAGGAACAGCCAAGGACACCCCTTTTGTAGCCCCCAAGCCTAATTCTGTGACAGCCTAACATGTTGCCTTAACTCCTAGCTCTCCAACCAGAATCCCCTCAGCCCTGAATTAAAGAGATGACAGAAGCACTAAAAGGAAGGCTCCTTCTGTAACAACTGTGACTTTAGAATAAGTGGTCTCTTCTCAATATTAGCAACACAGAAACACTCTTGTTACCAAGCTCAACTCTGTGTACAGTCTGTGTATAACCTTTTAAAAAGCTTTTGCTGTAAAACACAAGTCTGTGTTTGCTGTAACAGGAGCGTTTCATTCCTCACAGTAGAATAAAAGAGTTTGCTGAAAGAGAAAGGGCATTGCAAGTCCCTGCTTTGTGCTCTGAATTCTTTTCCAGCATCTTCCTTTTAATACATCGCAAAAGGGGGGAGAGAAGAAAAAAAACACACATTAAAAAAAAAAGAAAAAGTGTTTTAGAGTGTTTTACCAAGAAATATCACACACTGAATTGAAACACCTTATCTACAAGGAGGTCCTGGTGGCAAGTGTAGAAGCAACACAGGAAAAAAATCAATACAGCCTGCAGAGATTAAAAACATACTGGAAAAACATAAGGAAAATGTAACAATTAATGCCAGTTGTACATATAATACGTGAAAACAAAGCAAAGAGGCATTAGTCTCTACACACAGATCTATTGGATAGGTAATGCTTTTATCTCAACTTGAAAATGGAAGCTTTATTAGACTGCTTCCCATCAGGAGGCATCATACCAAGAACAGTGTAAGGCTCTAACTAGCTGAAAGCCTCTTCCCCCCACACCTTCCATCCCAATCACTTTGCATACCCGTGAAATTCAAATGGCTCAACCTCAGACTGAGGTGGTGTCAAACCAGGGCTCAGATTTACCAGCCTGCACGAAATCACCCACTCCCCCTCCAGTGGAAGACATGAAGCAGCTGACCAAGATGCCTTGCAATAGGTGGGAGTTTTTTGTCTGCAATTTAAAAAAACCCTCCATGATGTTGCAGCTACAGATTGTCTTATCATTGCATTGTATCATGCTGTAGCAGCTATTAAGATATGCCTAACTTGAATAAAATGTCCTGAACAAGTCTCAACTGTGTGTGTGGGGGGGTTGTGTTTAGTATGCCCAGGCACAAAAATCAGGAAGATATTTAAGGTGTGGCTCAGCTGAATGATTCCTCAAAACTCCCTCTAGCAGCTTTTCATTCGTACAATATTTAGACCAAAATTTATAATTTAACCCAGTATCTTGAGTGTAAACTCCAAGAAAAGGCATTAAACAGCTGTTTCTCCTAATGTTAAAATTCACTTTGAAGTCTAAGTGGA
Source organism: Rhabdornis inornatus (assembly GCA_013397075.1). NCBI lineage: Eukaryota > Metazoa > Chordata > Aves > Passeriformes > Rhabdornithidae > Rhabdornis > Rhabdornis inornatus. Next base: position 73,707 of record VWZS01007619.1, on the reverse strand, counting down.
ATATTTACATCCTCAGTTTTCTGGATCAGGAACAATAAAGAGGAATATCCCCCTTCTCATAGCACTTACCATAACACAAAATTTAATAAAACTACACAAGACTCACTGCAGGACTATAGATAAGGGTAAGCATCAGATAGGTGACAATACTGGAAAAATACCACTTGAACCTTCCTTCTGCTGTTGCCTTCACATCAAAATAAATCCAGGTTTACAGGTTTACTTTTAAACCCCAGAAACCATAAGTGAACTTATGGTTTACTCATCCCCTTTCTGACACCAGTGAGTAGAGAGGTAGGTAAAGGGTCACACAAGTTTTGGTGGGTTAGACACCTGGTTCTGCTTCAAGGCAGTAAAAGAGCTAAGCTGACTAAACCGTCTGAGAATCCTCCCAGTGAAGGAACTTTAAGGACTATGAGACCAAAAAACATCCAGGCCTCTAGCTGATGTTTTGCACAATTTACATCCAAACACTCCCACCATACTCAGCACTGCACAGAGGTCAGCAACACAGCAGCATCTGTAATGGAAGTCTGTGCTGGACAGACACAAACAGGAACAGGCAAAGAGAGAGATTTCATGGAGTTGGGAACCCTGTTTCACACAGATTTCATAAACAGCTCTCAGAGCTAAGCTTGCTTTTTGTGGCAGGGGCACCTCCTGCTTTGGCCAGGCTCCCATTTTAGCATCGTATAAATCCAAAGGGATAAAGAACATACTTGGGCACTGGTGTTCCCACTACAGACAGGCTGCTTGCCAGCCTGGATAAACAAAAGTACTTTTCATTTATTAGTTACTAGTTTTCATTCAAACTCCCAGAGCGCTGATTCTTTTACTTTGGACCATATCCCATGCTTCCACTGAAGCCAGTTTAAGATTCTCCTGACCACATTGAGAGCAGATTCATTTGGAAACCGTTTGAAAGGCTCAGCTCTGCCATTCTCACACAAGAAGGTGTAAAGCAACTTCAACAGGTAACTCCTGAGAATGACTTTGCACGAGCCAAATTTGCAAGGTTTTAATGAGCCTTGGATAAGACCAATAGCTTTTTTACAGTAATGCTGTCCTCTCTCAGCAATAAGTTAGAAACATTCCCAAACACCCCATGAGGCAAGAAGTCAGAGCTGGGCCTACTTTAAGACATATAAACTGCAGAAAAGCTATTAAGGCTTCATAGCAAGCCAATGATCCAGCCAATGCTTGGAGTGCAGAAAGTCCTGGCTTTTTAATGCACATATGAACCTGTTAGTGCTAAGGTTCAACTTTTTCCTGTCAGTCGTCTTGAGTGTTTACTAAATCCAGATGGCCTGAGGAAATAAATGAGATTAAAAAGAGCCTGTTTCATTCTCACACTTCCCAAAGCCTTCTGCAAAAGTATTGTGTTGCTACAGATAACACATGTACCTGCAGGCATTGGTGCAACTGTTACAGACGTGCTGGGGACTTCTTTTACCTTGTCCTCAGCAGAGCTTAAAAGCCTTTAACACTTCCACACCCATTGAGAAAAAGAACATGACATCCTGCTTTTGTTCCTATTGACAAATGCTACTTATTCTCTGTTTTTCCAGAGAAACTGTGAAACATTTTCACTGGCCTCTCCACAAGTCCTTGGTGGCATTTCCAAAATGGGAAGGGTGGGGGGATCCTAACCTCTTAGGGAGGTACAGGAAGGACACACATGGGACACGGGCTCTGTAGTGACAGAGAGGTGGCAAGTGGAAGCACTTGAGCTTCCACTTGCTCCACCCACACCAGAGACAAAATCCCCACGGGTTTGGTTAGTCTAGAACTAAAGAGAATGGCAGAGAAGGCAAAATCTTTCACAAGTGAATGGCTGTTACAAAAGAGGAATGAGCAACAACCCTCTGTGTTCCACAGAGAAATAAAGATATTGAGTCTGGGCCACCAGCCCCCTGGAGCATCAGGAAGCTGTAGTGTGCCCTCAATGGAGCTGTTAGGGAGGATATCAGAAAGGATTTAGGAGTTGCTCAATCCCATCTCAGTGAAGAAGGATTAAACAGGCTCCTGAGGCTGCACCACAGAGGATGTATGGGGATAAAATGAGCCCAGCTGCCCTTTATATGAGGTGCAGCAGAAGAGGTGAGGGTCTTGGCAGCCCCAGTCTCTAAACCAACACCTGGCCCTGTTCCACACTGGCCCACAGGAGAACAACATTCAGGTGTGTGTCCTTCAGCAGAGAGCTGACCACACAGGACTGAGCGCTGCTGTGCTTCACGGCTCAGCAGAATGGGATGCAGAAACACCAGGAAGGCACCCGGGGTGCTGGAAGACTGAGGAAGAGGATGCATTCAAGTCATTTCATCTCTCACATGGTGTTTGTGGGCATGGGCTGGACAAGGTCATCTTTGTATGAAACATTGGTGAGATTTTGATCTTTCACTTTTAATAGCTACTCTTTACTAGCAAGTCCTTCTCAGATCTCCTTACCTACGACTCTCATCCTTCTTCATTTTAATCTGATGAAATATTTCTCTTTGTGTAAGAAAAAGGCGTCAGGTGGAGAGTTTCTTTTGGATGAGAGGAGGGAATCATGCTTGGGGTAAGGGGTTGTGGCTGGGGGAAGCCCAGATCACTGCTACCAGAGACTGGGATGGGTCTCCTGCTTGCTCCCCACTTCAGCTCTCTGCCTGCAAGTCAAAGATAACAGAATTCTTTTCTTTCAGCCATTTGTCTGGGAAGATTTGGGGTTACTACACATCCAGCAAGAGGTGGCCCAGGCCTCAGCGGAGATGCCGGCACTTCACCATTGTACAAACAATAGCACCTCTGAGAAGCAAGCCCTTGCTTTGTATATTTACTTCGTTTCTTGTTCAAGCTTTGTTAGGGAACCAAGGCACTTAGGCTGGTTACTAAAATAAAGAAGTGCTATAAAAAGAGATCAGCTCTTGCAAGGAAATCCAAGCTGCAGAAACATGAACAAAGATCCATTGAAAGGCAGTGTTAAATAAATACAAATTAATTTTGCATAGTTCCAAAGTCCTTCAGTCAATAAATGCCCATTTTCATTATTATTCAATAACATTTAGCTAATATATTTGGATTTGCAAGGCAAACATTTTCAAACATTTTTCTAAATTAGCACAAATCTTCTGCTTCGTCTTTTCTTCATCTACTGTCAGCGGAGCAAATAATCAGAGAACAAATAGTACTCTGTTTATAAATTCCTCTTGCCAAAGACTCGACCTCTAGAGACTTGACTTCACATTTGCTTTTCTGTAGAATTTAACAAAATTAGTCAAGCGCAATTTGTGGCGTGTTTGTCTCTTTTCAAAAGCTCGGAAATGTCTAGCTCCGGTGGTTAAAGGAAGAAGGGAGATTTTATTAATAATGTTTAAGTGGAAAGATATTAGAATGCAAGAAATACTTATTAACATCCACCTGTAGGTAAATGCTTATAAAATTTCATGTCAAGGTTGAGGTCATTCCCACTTACTGCCACAAAGTCAAAAAATAGGGAACAAATCCTTAGATACCACTGCATCTTCCTGGCTGGGCTGTAGGCAGGATAGGCCAAATATTAAATTTCATAACAGAATAATGTGCAAAGCACCTGCAAGATACGGCCCTACCCTGAGGCACAGACAAGCTGAGATGATTAGGTATTATCAAAAGCTCGTCCTTTCCCCTCTTTCTCATTAGAGCCAGAGGAACGTACTCTGGCTGAACCATTTGCTGCGTTGGGTGCAAGAAGGAGGCATCTACATTTCAATAGAGTACTTGTCAAGGCTGACAGCAGCTGGAGAGCTACTTGTTATAACGCTGTGTACGCCAGTTGCCACAGCCCTACAGTATGTCTCTTTTTACTGCCAGTGCACTCTCTTGCCATTTGGAGGCCCTAAAGCACGTGAGTCCCCTCATATGGGCCCAAACACCTCAGGAAAGGAGGAGCAACAGAGGCCACGGGCAGCTTCTTGAACATGGTTGTACCTTCTTTTTTATAAATCAGGCTTTCTGGTCTTGAATGATAATTAATGGAGGATTTGGAGATCAAAGGTAATTTGATTTCTGAAAGAGAGCTGTGATCTGTTATAAACATGCTACCTGGGTTCGTTTCAAGTCAGCAACATCAGGGAAGTTATACAGTTATTGCACTCTTGCTTCCCCTGTAAAAACAAGAAAAAGTCAGAAACTGGCAGTCCTGCTGTGTTCACTTAGGAGGGGCTGTCCCAGCCATCGCACATTGGCCAAAGTCTGCAGAGCAATGAGGAGAACATTTGGGAAGAGTCCTGACTGTCAACATCCAGCAAGAAGTGGCAGGCACCTAACAAGTGAAAGAACTATTTGGTTCAATGGAGCAGAAGAGATTTTTGTGTAGAAAATTCATACCTGTTACAGATCTGGCCTCCTATACTCTGTGTTCATGGTCCTGTCAGGAACTGTGTATAATAAAAAGTATTGCTCTCCAAACCAACTAGATTGACATTTTCGACCATGCCGGCTCTCATATGCCACATCTAAACCAGATTCAGCCTCTATTTAGGCATTTCCAAAAGAGAAGGCTATCATGGAAGTATAATTAGCCTCTCTTTTTGTCAGCCTTTGACCTGGTGCTAGAAGTTGCTTCTGCTGAATTTTGGTAACTCGCTGTATTGAGTGAACCCTCTGAATTTCAGTAGAACCAGAATCAGCACAATGGACAACACCACTGCTCATTGTCAGACTAGAGCCCAGGGTGATCATATTCCATTTTTCTCTATGAAACTCTAAAATGCTTCATTCAAATGAGCATTAACACTTGTATTGGGTGAAACCAGAGTCTGAAAACAGTGCCAAGCCGATATCTACAGTCAGTTGCTCTCTGCATGACTGAAGCAGAAGAGCTAATAAAATCTCTGGAGGCTGATCCTAGGACCAATCATTTCGTACCAGCTGCCTCACTACGTCTTTCTCTCTTCATTTCCGTTTATTCCATTTTCTCATCTACTCATCTCTTCTTATTTTCTTATGCCCTGCATTTTCTCCTATGCCTTCTTTTTGTGTTACTTTTCCATCACCACCTTTCAACATTCAGCTTATTGTCTTCCAGTTCCACTCAGGGAAAAATTAAAGTTCATGAACAACATGCCTACAGGCTCCTTCAAATATGGCTTATCTCAAGTGGTCCATTTACCCGTCGGCCATTAAGCAATACCTTCAGAAACACAGCAAGTTCATTCTCTGAAAGATATATGAGGCAAGAATAGAGATACTGCCTGCTTAGTGTATGTGCACATTTATGGGCAGTAAACTCAGCAGGGAAGGCTGCCCTGTGGGTAAGTTCACCGAGGCAGGGTAAACATGGCAATCAGCTTTGCTTTTTGCACTTTTCCCCTTCCTATGCCTGATTTATGTCCTTGGGCTGCACAGCTTTTCAACAATGGTATCTATCGGTGACTGTTTCACCATTCCTTCATTTGACATCCATCCATCTTTCTTTACAGAAGAGCTTTTAGTTTCCCAAAATTTTACAAAGAAACAACCCCTCCCTTTCTCAAAACATGTGGGGAAAAGAGATTTCTTGTTCTTTTCACTAGGCAGTGCTGAGCTGCTGAAAGGGCAAACAGTCAGGGTCAGCATTACTCAGGTTGTAACAACCAAAAAATGTCTTTTTACACTCTGAGACAATCATCTTTTCCAGGCAGACATCTGCATTTAAGAGACAAACGATGGAACCACCTGCTCTTGTGCTATTCAGAGAAGTTCAGACCTATATAATTATTGTAATCAGTTCACTAAAACCACTAATAAATCAAAAAATTCTTCTGAAGGACAGAGCAAAAGAGTCACACAGTGAAATTACTCCTCCTGACGCAAGTCAGGAGTCAAGACAGTTTATTTGAACTCCATTTCACACTGTTCAAACACATGAGTTCTTGGAGCAGTGCAGCTGGGCTTCCAGGTACCACAGTTTGTGTCATTCCCATGACCACCAGTGTCCCTGCATGCTGGCACACCCAGGAACGCTTTTGGAAGGTGAAAAACAAATAAAGGAGGTGTGTGGTGGCTTTCTTGATACAGTGTGATACTGGAAAAACTTATTAAAAAAAAATAAGCAACAGGCATCTTATAATCATCCAACAGTCAAGTCCCTCACTGCATACAGGGCTTTTCCAAACACATCTGGATGTCCCTGAGACATGGTGGGCTCTCCTTAGTATCACCTTATGGAAGTCTGGAATTCAACAGCTGCCATGCTCCATAACAAAGATGCAGGTTGGCCAAGACTTGCATTTTGCTGGGCTAAGACCTAAAGAGTTGGGTCTCCCAGCAAATCCATCAATCTCCCTCTGTGCACACTTGCAGAAAGGGCAGACCTGCAAAGTACATCCCTTCTGGCCTTCCCAGATCTTCTGTTGTTCAAACCATCACCTGCTTCTGGCTAAACACAACTCCTGGCTAAAAAGCACACCAGAACGCCAATGAAATGTTCAAAAACATTTCAGTAGACTTCTGCACCTGGAAGCTAACTCACGTTAGTACTTCCAAAAACTTCACCTTGTGTTTCAGGTAAATTCAAAATATATTGGATGTAGTCGTAATTAAAACCAAAATTTTGAAACTGAGCCTATTTCCACTGGCCTCAGCAGGACCTGGATCAGCCTGAAATTTATGTTTGAAATAATGCATTTGAGAGCCTGCACTAAGCGAGCCTGTTCTAAATATTACCTCAATCATTGTTTATATGGAATTACTGTGCTCCTGTAACTTCACTGAGCATTCATATATGACCAAAATAGCCATTCCTTTATGATTCCAGCTGTCCAACTCCTCATGACAGCTAGAGGTACCTCTCAGCCTAAGTGACAACTGCAGATGACTCAAAAAAGATTGAACAGTTTTAAATGTTTTTCTTTCAAGGATGAAAATAATTTGTCCTCATTCTTCTAAACACAAGCCTTTAACTTTTGGGTAGGATTTTTTCCCTTGTGGGATATTTTGATTCATTTTTAATGTCACAATTGGCCTTCTTCATTCTTATGGGAAAAAAAAAATTAGAAAAAAACCCAAGACAAAATAACCTGCTGCAAACTTCACCAAGTATGAAAACCACCAGAGGTTCAGTCAGCTGCTCACAAGGAGTTAAACTTGCTGGGGGTAATTACTAAGCACCTTCCAAAATAAACAAATAATAAAAATAAAGAAAGAAAAGTTTGTCTGTCTTAATCTACTGTGTTATCACTATGTTTGCCCAGAAAGCTTCTGTAATTTTGATAATTTGAAAAATAATTTCTTTGTCCTTATGGACAAAAAGTGTTTTTCAGCTCATTGTACACTGGAAAAATCTTGACTGTAAGGTGCTTTGTAATTTAGTTCTGATATACACCTTGGCTAACAGGTGTAATTAAAAACCCATTATAATCATCCAACAAGCAAATCAGAGCAGTCCCAAGAGGAGCTGAGCTGTGAGAGCCTCTATTTATAAATCATATTTCATGTAGTCTTATCTCTACACTGAAAAAAACATCTGTTTAACATACCGTAAACAAAAATATTAACGTTCCCTGGCCTTTTTGTCAGAATGACTTATGATGGGATCTGCCACATATGCAATTAAGGTGCAGCAGAACTGCCTAATTTCTAAGGAAACAACTACAAAAACATTGTATATTTGCTCCTGGTTGATACTTTCAGCTCAGGAGTGAGAAAACAAGACTGACATAGGGGGAGCTGGGGGGATTTAAGAGAGGCTTGGTCAACAATGTGCAGCCTCTTTGTTTTTATGCCTCAGTCCAAGCATAATAGAAGTGGAAACAATCTTTTTTCCCGTGATTTTGTCTTCAGATTGCAGGAAAAATGCATGTTGCCTCAAGAGTTAATGAGCTCAAATTAAAAATAAACCAAAGACAAAAAAAGCACAAAGAAATCACTACCAGCACCATAACAGAGTAATAAGCATATTTGCATAATCCACTCTCTCCCATGCATTTATAGATAACCACATCTTATATCCAGAAGATGAGTTGCAGTTTGTTCTACCACAAGGATAAAAATATAAGCACTTTATGGTTTAAGAAGTTCAACTAAAATAACACAATGAGACCAACAGAAATTGGCCCTCAACCATTGTCAGTGTCATTCTAGGAAAGTCAATCATGAAGTCAAATATTTTCCACTGCCCCTATGAAATCAAGCCCCCCCACCAAGACAGTGAATCCAAAAACAGGTGGATAGGCAGTAAGGGTAGTGCCAGGATCAGGATGGACATTGATGAGTGGTTCTTGTCCCAGACTCTGCTCTCCCTGGGAGCAGGACACCTCCAAACACCACCACAGCATGGCAAAACCCAAGGTATTCCACTAGACAGTGGGAAATCCACCAACATCAGCAATGGTGCTGCAAAGAAAGATTTCCTGGGCAGCTTCATGGACCAGCTTGAGATACCACACCTGAATTCTTTTATGTATCAAAAACCAGAATAAGGACAAGAGCTGGAGATGCTCTGAGCAGGTGCAGTCTGGAGCTCAGCACTGCCCATGCAGTCAGACGCAGGGGTAGCTGGAGCTCAGCTGAGAGCCTGGGCACCCTGAATCACCCACTGCTTTATGCCAGCCTGGGCCAGCTGCCATCCAAACCTAGTGCATGGGCATTTCTTCAAGCCTGTGTGTACTGATTATCATCCTCTTGCTTCATTTTTGTCCCTCTGTTAGTTCACAGTCCCGTTGCAAATACACTGCTAGAATAAATCAGCTTCTCTTCAGGGATAAAGTTCTATTTCCCTAGTTTATTGTGGCCATGCTTTTATAAGGATGGGTATTAAATGCATCAATAATTATGTTTTTGAGGAAATAGACAATTGCCAATAATTATATGTTGATAAAGCAAGTGATGCAGCATCCCAAGAACCTGAGGAAATTAGATCAGAAAATTTTTCACAGCAAGGACAAGGAAGTGAACCATTCTACACTACCTGATTTGTTTACTTCCACTTTTCACATGGAGAAAGCATCAGGTTGTCTACATGGTTTCTACTTTCTGGAGACAGGTTTTTATTTCTGGTATGTTAACATGCCAATATGCAAATGGTGAGCCTCATATGCAAAATTCAGAAGCAAACAATCAGGTGGCACTTTTGGTTCCTTCAGAAGTGCCCACATATGGTGTATGTGTAAAGCACACAGTTGCTTATGTGGGCAAAAAAGTGTCCTTAAACTCCAGGTTTCAAAGTCATGAAATGTTGTGATAATTTACTGGAATTGGAAAGAAAACCAACACAGGCTGAGGCAGTAACATGCACAGATTCCCTGAAAAAATGTTCTGAAAGGCACCTGAAGGCAGTAGGTGCTGCTGTGCTGTTAAAGTTCTGCCTAAACAAGCCCTTGCTCTGTGCACTCAAAGCCATGGCTGAAACTCTGTGGCTGCTGAAGTGAAGGAATAATTTCTGATGCGCAAAATGGCAACAGGATCCTGCCCTGTGTGACAAACCTGTTCTAGTGGTCACCTGTGCAGGCATGTGTGGTTAACTTTCAACATCTGCTCTTGTTGTGAATGGGTGCAGAGGGTCTCTTAATTCAGACAGAAGTGATTGATAATTATTGTCTCTGGAGGTATCATGGCTGAGCCACCCACAGCAGCAGAATTACCTGCTGCGTGTTCATTTCCAAGTGGGTAAGTTGATAAACAGGTGGTATGTGGCTTGCTTGGGATTTCATTATTATAGTTAACAGCAAAATACAGCTGGTTAAGAGAAATCACAGGACAACCCAGTTTTCAAGTGCTGTTTTTCCTTTGAAAACACTTCCAACTGACTCCAGCTGCATAGCTGAGCCATTTCTCCGCTCTTCTCAATAGCACAGTTGAGTAAAAAGGGACGGATTTCCTCTGATGTTCACTTGAGCCAAAAAACCAAAACAACCTCAGAGCTGAATTTACCACTCTTCCATAACCACCACGTATCGGAAGGGACTGTCTGAGATCACAACCAAAACACAAAGAAATTAATTTGGTGTTGACACTTCACGGTGCTTTGAGATTGTAAATCAGAGGCTGCTTGGCAGGTAACAAACACCACCTTCCTTAAACACAAGAACACAGCAGCTGAGGAGACCTTTCTGAGTCATCAGGCACAGTCCCCCACTATCATGGATTGCAGCAGCTAATATCCCTGTTTCCTTAATAACCCTCATTATCGCAGCAGCTAAGCATCTGGCAAAGTACACAACACTGGCACTGTCTCCCTACAATGATCTGAGCCTGTGTGTGTGCTAAGAGGGAAGAGATATGATTTGTACATTTTGATAGACCTGTGAACTTCTGAAAGCAGACAACAGTCGCTTAGAGCCGTATGGGAACCTAGGCAGGAAAGATCTTTGAAATATTTCTCAGACAAAAAACAGATATAAAGCAAATTATTCTATCCCACTATATACCTGGAAGGATCACATTATATTTAGGCAAAACATTCCTTCCATGCAAAAGTTTAGTCCCAGACATTAAAAAGAACAAATAAATCTTTCTAGTTTTAAAGTCTATATACTCAGCTTAGACAGGCACACAGCAGTGTCAAGTGAAGTGTGTATTCCCCATGATAATAAATCTCATAATGGAAATCAAAGCCAAGCTGAACTGCATGTTAGGCATTAAGTGTGTCCCAAACTGCTCATCTTGCTAAACCTTCATAATAAAATAACATTACAGTCTCTATAATTACATGGTGCAATGATGCCACAGGAGTAAAGCCTAAAGAAAGGCTTAATTTTCCAGGCTTGGCAACAAGTGTGAATTGGTGTGGGGCTTTAAAGACATTCACAGTCTGGACCCAAGCCTAGGTGCAAATAGGACTGCCATATGTGACATAGACCAGGCCAATGGTGTGAGTTCACACTCAGAGTTGCCAAACAAGCTCCAGGAAGGGAAGCTCCCAAAGCCACCTAGATTTATTGGAGCTGCCTGTTGTTCCTACAGTGCTGTTTCTGACACATCTGAACAGAGGGACCTGGAAAGGTTTGGAGATTTTTTGCACTGTTGCTTCTGACAAACCATGAAACAGTGGTAGCTAAAACAAGAAAATGAGGAAAGATATCAAAAATGCAAATAGTACTTATAACAGTAACCTCCATTCCTGTGCAGAAAGGTTCTCCATGCTCAACTGCTTCAGCACAAGACAAACCATCTCCTGGAAGGGCCCCTCTTTGCAGGGTCTGCAGAGGCACCCTGGAAGACCTTGGGTGAGATCCACAGCTTTCAGATTGTTAAAATTTGGTTCAGTCAGCCCTCTTGCTCAGCTTTTCCACTACCTTCTCATGGAACTTGTAACCCATGGGATACTCCACTGTTGTGAAGTCAATAGAAAATGATGAAATATAATCCAAAAGTTCATGGAACACATTGTTTGGGAACAAGGGCAGCCAGAAGTACTAAAATGATAATTTCAATATCTGACTAAAAGAACATTCTGGGATTACGACAACATTTAATTTTTCTTCTTTTGGTGACCTGAAATATTTCATTTTGGATCAAGCCATGCCAAAACCAAAAGAAAAATAGATCAGTGTTATACTAAGCTGAAATAAAATATCTTTAGACTGCAGAGAGAGCCAACATTTAGAAGAAAAGCAAGTTTTATTTCAATCACTTTGATTTTGTAATACCATCATCTTCCCATTAAAATTATCTTCAGAATTCTCTGTCAAGCCCTATGACGGGGTGACATATTAGAGTTTTAGAACTGCAATTAAAATTGCAATTCTGCAGTTTTTTATTTATATTATACTCATGGATCAGATGTGTCCCTCGATCTGCTCCAGAGCTGTATCAGCAAGAAGGAAGTATTAGTAGTTATTTACAGACATGTAAGGCCCGTAGGGGTCACATAAATAGCAGTGGGGAGTGAAAGAGGTTGTGGTTATCCTACAAAACTCTATCCAGTACCAGGCACATGGTGATGGGTCAGTCATGGGGTCCCCTGAGCCCTGGGGGAGCTGCATCCAGGTGTCTGCACAGCCTCGTCACAAACTCCAGCTGGGCTGGAGAAACTACTCATTATAACATTTCTAGAAATGCTTTTGTATAACAGGATGTCTCTCCCTACAGACTTCCCTGATACACTCTTCCCTTACCCACTCTTCAGATGCTTTTGGCAAACACTAGTGAAAACAGACTCTTGAGGTGTGGGGTTAATTGTTCTCCCTTTTCTGTACACATAAATATTCTGCAGACTGAGAATTGCTATTTCCAGAAACACACAAATCAAGAAAAAGTTTCATATCCCCAACTCATGGATAATTTCACAGCCTGAATCATCTGGTTTGCAGCAATTAAAACAAAGGGCTCTTGTTCTAACGCATTGTTTTCACACTAGAAAGCCCAGTCTGCCTTCAGCTGTCTTTACCAACTAGGAATTCAAGAAGAAAGCAGCTATTAAAGTTTTCTCTACCCAGTTTAAATGTGGCACAACACACATTCCTGGCCAACTTTTCAGACTAAACATCTTAGTAAATTCTTCCTGACAATAGTTAGTGACAAGCATGTCAAAACCAACAAACTCAGTCACATACAAGGCTTATCAATAATTTAGGCTTTTCCCCCCATGAGAGACTGTGTGTTTTGCAATAATGAAATATATGATTTTAAAAATAAATAATAGGCTGTTGTCAGGCCGATTGTAGCTAGAAGTTATGAATTTGATTGATTGAACATTTGAGTTCATTCTCTCTAGCAAGATCAAAGTGAAACTCTTCCATTTGCCCAAGGCCACTTGCAATTTATTTAGAGATTGTGTTCATATCCCAGCAGGTAGCAATATTGGACTGAGGTACACAGAAAATCAACTCTTTGAGGTTTTTTCTGAGTCCAAGGGATGCAACAAATGAGATTTTTTTTAGTTCATTAAATCATTAACCACTTAATCACTAAAAAAACACAACATCAGTTGCATTTTCCCTTAGCTAGCTATAACAAGGAAGCAGTCATGGTATCAAAAACCTCTGTTTTAACATTGATGCCTTTGTTAAATATGACGAATCTGTAGTTTTTATTTGTATGGTTATTTCCCCTCTCCCCCTTTTTGGTTTAATTATCATGGCAGAAGGTAATGACATCCAAAAGGGGCTGGAATATGAACAGCAATGGCAAATCCTTTTAAGAACAACATGGAAAATAACACACGTGCATGGAAGCAAACAGAATATGTTTGTATACAGATACTGCAAACGCCCTAGTGCGAAAGAGCTCCAAACAAATCAGCCCAGACTAATGTGAAACCTTCATCCACCCTGAGACACAGCCAAGATCAGCTGGTTTTTCCCCCTCTCCAGATAGCATTCCCATGCTGACTGTAGAGCTTTCCAAGGCTCGTTCGCCAAAAAAAAAAAAAAAAAGAAAGAAATTCTTCAGCTGTCCTGTATTCGTCCTACATAAGATTTGGGGATTAGCAGCATTAAAAGGAACAAAAAAGGAACAAAACCCAAACCAAAGAGAGCAGGGTCAGTGCAGGTGGCTAAGCAGCAGCTTGTTGGCAGCAATGCACTCACATGCAAACCAGCAGTGCTGTGCTGGACTGGCAGGGCTGCCAGCAGCACCCAGCCAGCAGCCCAGAGAGCTGCACTGGCAGAAAGATAAGGATGAGCTGGGAGCAGGGAAGAACTTCCAGGAGGCAGGGGAACACACCTTGGAGCATGAGAGAGGGTTTGCAGGTCCCAGCTGAGCAGCCAGAGGCTGGGACTGCATGGCCAGTGCCTGGTTCCAGTTTGGGAATTGTGCCACACCTTTTGCCAGTGGGCAAGACCTGTGTCTCCCAGTCAAGTGGAAGAAAGACATCTCTTGGTCTGATGACAACTTGGATGAGGTCTAGACTCAAGGCTTTGGTTAAGTATGGCTTCAAAGGGCTTTGTCTCCACTGGGGAAGGCTTGGATTGGGAGCAGAGCCATCCATTCACAGGTCAATGAGCAGCAGTGGTAGGGTCTTCTCCAGAGGGGCTGGCACTATCATGCCAAAAAGCAAAGGCAATGGGCATTTTGTACTTTCTCTGCTAGAGTGCTCCTTGGATCTCTGAACTCTAGCTAACAGAAGCAGAAACCAGAAATTAGGGATCCAAGAGCTTTAACAAAAACAAAAAATTAAAAATATTAAAGACCTACTTGTACAAGTTATCTCACAGTAAGAGCTGGGAACAGAACCAAGCAGTCCCAATCCTCCTGTTCCCAGTTCTCCTGCTCATTAAGGAGAATTAAGTTATTCCAGTTGTGGAAAAACACAATTAAAAGCACAATTAGATCCAGTAATACTGTTTGCAGATGTGCTGCTCCATATTGGGGGAAAACACGGCACTGAGGGTTGTCAGGGAGAAATGGCAGCAATCATCTGCTAATGTTATCTGAAAAAGAGAGAGAAGGAAAAGCTGAGCAAACACAACAGTGTCAGAGGGGTTTCTCACATATAATACCTTCAGTCTCAGCATGGAGCTAAAGAATGAGTGCATATTTTCTCAAAAACCCCTAAACTTCACTGAATTTTCCCATAACAGACCAGTACCATAAATGGCCAACAGTCCACCTAAGTAACTCTTAAAGACAGACATTTATCAAGACAAGATATTTATTAAAGAACACACAGGCTGTGAGCAAGGTACAGCTCTTTACAGTGATCACCAGTCACTAGAGGGCATTTATGTCCATGAAGATGTCAGACCCAATTTTTTCACCAAAGGTATGATCAGTTAATGAGGCTTGACTGTTCCTAGAGTTCAGCTAAACAGCTGAACATGATCATGGGTATGCAGGCACATAAGCACAATTAGCAGGGTTCTTCACAGACTTTCAGAAATGTTGACAGTGAGTTACAAGATCAAGCCTGGTTCATTTTCTTTGTGGTACAGCCTGAAGGACAGAAAAAACAGAGTGCTTCAGGGTCCCAAGGTAGAATTAGTGAAGATTCAGGTCCCTCAGGATGGAGGGATAAGAGCAAAAATTCAATCTGCCTACAAAAATGACCTGAAGGAGTGACCAGATTCTCCTTCAGAAATGGGAGAATGGAAATAGTGCTCTGGATCCCAACAGGTACAAAATGGTCAATCTGGGCATCTCCTCAGGTAGGAACTTAATCAAGAGATTACATGTGTGTTTCATAGTGTCATGACCCAGATATAAATGCTTCCTTTATGAATCAGATTTTATTTAATAAGAAACTAGAAAGACAAAGCTGCAGGTAAACCAATCAAAGATGAAGAACTGCCTTGAATACCATAAAGGAGACGTAAGAGAAACATGCCAAAGTTAGTACTTTTAAAAATTTTATTTCTACTACATCCAATCTTAAAGATTTATTTTTCATAAATGCCAGTGTCCAGATGATTAAGATAAGAAAAAAAGTCAAACTAGACTACTGGTACTCTCTAGAACTTCTGAAGAAACTAGATATGTTTAGAATAATTGAGGGAAAGCTGGATAATAACATTATTTTGCTATCAAAAACTTTTTCTCTAAACACTGTCTACCCATCAAGATAGACCTGTTTGGTTCTAAACAATTTTCTAATTTCAATGGCAGGTTGCCAAAAGCTGTGAAACAAGCTGATCTGTGCTAACACAGAAAGTGAATTGAGCTTTTAAGTCAGAGCCTAACATACAGAACTGCAGGGATTATTTCTGAAAGTGAGCCTTAAGTTTGTGGGCAGAGCAGGTGTTATCCTTTAAAGAGAGGAAAACTATTAACTTGGCCTCACAGAAAGTGATGGAGTGGCTGAGAACATTGCTGTGGAAGACTCCAGCATTTTTGCCTCGTGCTGGAGATACAATTGTTTAGGATAACAGAAACCTTAAACGAAATGTTCTGAATATACCAGCAGTCTTAAATCAATGGTTTAAATCAGCTTTCACTTTTCTCAAACTTGCTCATCCGTTATTTGTTCAACCATGACTAAATATTCCATGTAGGGAGAAAAAAATTAACCACTGAATATTGGAGCAAATATGAGTAAAAACACTTTAGGATTCAAAATCACTTCCTAATTCACGAACAAAATAATTAACGTCTTGCTAATGACAAAGGATCAACATTGCTGTAGTCCTGCTAGTCTAAAAACACAATCAAGACAGAAGCAGAAAGGAAGAAGTTACCTTATATAAAGCCAAATGGCTTTGCCTCTCCTTGCTTACATACACTTTGATAATTGTGGCTAGAACATGGAAGTTAAAGCTCATCATTTGTACAGGTGACAACAAAACATGAGATAGATGAACATCAATATTTCAGCTTTCACCAGCTTTCTAGCTGTTTTACTCCCACAAACTCTGCCTCATTATTAACACAATGTGATCTTCCTTAAATGGATATTTTTGCTCCCTTTCAATCCAGCTTTCTGCACACCTATCCCATGGCCAAGACAAAGGAAGGAAGGAAAGTTTGGGTTTTTTATTGTCTTTTGGGA
>VWZS01007619.1:0-57265 GCA_013397075.1 Rhabdornis inornatus | reverse complement strand
AATCTAGTGCAGAGAAGAGAAGGTTTTACCATCATCTAAGAACAGCTGAAACTACAGAAAAGCTGATCAGCATTCAGTGTCTGAGAAGGTGGAAGCAAGTGTAAAACAGAACTTAAATCAATGAGACACAACTTCAATCCAGGAAAAAAATTGCAGGCTTAAGGCCTGGTGAAAGTTCCTGTTTCCAAAGATAATTAGAAGTTTTGTAACTGAGAAAAAAAGAGAAAAAAAGAAATAAAAGTCACATTGCACATCAATGAGGTGGAAGAAAGTTCTGGTTATCTACATTGGCAGGGAAATTGTAATTAATGAAAATCACTCACATTCTCTGGCCACTGCCAGCAATGGCTGACAAGCTAAAATTGGCACATAATGATAGGCTGAAAAATGCTGCGTGTATTGGCAGCTCTTCCTTTTCCTCTTGGTATCCTCCAGCTGCAGAATTTATTTTTAGTTTGTTTAGAGATTTTGCATTCTTCCTCAGGTCTCTTGTTCTTGCTTTGGTACTACAGAATTGTGGGGTCCAAGTATTTAAGAAAATAAAAAATAAACCAGTTGTAGCTGTAGCAGGAGGTGTAATCCAGAGTAGCCGTTTGTGTTTATCATGTGGCAACAGCTGGACTTGTTTAATCAGTCATCTTAAGTGTGGTGAGAAAACTTGAGGCTGGCTCCACAAAGAAAATTGGGTCCTGGACCTGCAACTTCTACTTAACCATCTCATGAAGGCCGTAGTCCAGAACTAAGCCTGAAGGGAACCATAACCACCTGAAAGCAGGAACCACAAAATCCAGTGCTGATACCATGAACCCGTGGCAAGTGATAAGGAAAGATATGGGAGTCCTGTGTAATACTAATAAGGTGCTGCCAGAAATTCAGAAGAATACTTCACCTGTGAACTACTGAAGCAGGAGCTTCTTACCAGGCTTGTTTACCCTTCCCATCCTCAGACTCAGTATTTTTCCTATTCTTACCCCACCTATCAGTACAGTTTGCTTTCCATGTCACACAGGAACTGGAGGCTCCTCCAAAGAGACTTGCTGATGTGATAGTATGACATTTCATTAATTGTTTCAAATCAGATCCACAAATACAACATCCTTTAAGAAAGATCTGTATGTGGAACAGAGCCAAATTTACCACTTAACATCCATAAAATGCCCTGGAATGTTCAGACATGAGGCTTTAGAGAAGTTGACAGAGTGATGGTTAAAGCTGACTGCTCCTGTTTCAGCTGAAGACACCCTGAGGTTCATTCAGGCACGGAAAAGCTGGGAGTCAAACATACCTAGATGGGTGCTGTGCTGACTGTGAAGCTGCAGCAGAGCCCACAGTGGAATTCCAGGGTTTTTCCTTGCACCACGTTGTGCAGTGTAAAGGAGAACCAGCCACCATGCTTGTGCTGGAGACCTGGAAGGTCAGTGACAAGTCACCACATAGGATACGGATCCTGTCTCTCCACTCCTGTTTTGTTTTCTCAAGCACACTGAAAAGAAACCAGTGAACCTACAAATGTGCTGCTCTGACCTCTTACATTGTTCCCTTGGGCTCAGACACCAGTGCTGCTATGAAGCAGCTCCAAGCTGGCATGGCATTGTGACATTGACATGCAAATGAGTGAAGCCAATGGAATATCTTCCAGTCCTTATGAATGCTTGATTTTGATATTTTCTTTTCTTTTTTTTTTAATTTGCTTTTTTTGGTATGGTTTTTTTTTAATAGGTTTTATTTACTTTTTGATGCTTTCATAGTCTCCCAGAATAACTTAGATGTATTCCTACTTCAACTGCTACTTTTTTTTTTCCCAGCAGACTTAGAGCCTTAGTATGTGTTTGTTTATATATACATATAGATGTGTGTAAATTCAGCTTACTTTAGGAACAGGAATATTTTAAGCATTTCAACTACAAGAAAAAGCATATGATGATTCTTTGAAATTCCTCAGTGTAAAACAACTGCAGCTGCCCCTGTCTTGCTTCAAAATCATCAGAAAATCTGAGACTTAATACCCAGCAATGATTATTCAGCTTGTACGAACTGGCAGCCTGTGCACCATCCAGAAGGAAAAAAAAGTAATACATTTCCCCCTTTTTTGGCTCTTTAGGGATGAGCCAAAAACTCAACAAGTAAAACTTGACTGAAACTTTTACTGCAAAATTGTTCCAGAAATGTACTTTTTGCATAGTTTAATTGGGTTTAGATCCCCCAGAGTCAAAAGCAACTCCCCCAACCCCTTCTAGCAGCTTTCTAAATGAAAAACACTGAAATCTTCAGGGGCCTTAACTTGCAATAAAGGTACAGGGCAGGCTTTACCCAAACTTCCAAATGCTAAAATCCAAAGTTGTGGCTGATGTCTGAGAAGACACTGAAGTTGTGTGCACAGTTTACCCTGGAGATGCATGTGGGGCAACTGCACCCTTTGTGTATGGGCTACAGGAGAATGGAAACACGTTCATCTATCATGGCTAAGTCAAAAAACTTGAGCATAATATTTCCCCCTACATTAGACATCAGGGGACATTGTTAACAATGAAAGCAATGGCAAAGCTCTTCTGCTCAAAGAGCTCATTGGTTTCAGACACCGTAGAGATGCAGGTTGCTGTAAAAGGTGCTGAATGCTGTTGTGTGCTGTTTCAAAGAGAAATGACATTTGTACCCTCCCAGATGCTTGCTGAGTGCCATTTCTACTTTCTTCTACCTATTCCTACCTGAACTGTAACTTTTTTACATTTGTTTCAATTATCAAAAGTGAAACTTGACAAACACAGTAATGAACCCCAGGCCAGGTTTCTCATGTGATCTACCACTTTGTGCAAAGACAAGAAAGAAATTTTAGAATTTGCCCAGCAAAAGGACCTCAATACTAAGACATGCATTTTAAGGTTTCTCTTTGTGGTTTTGGTTTTATTTTTTTTTTCTTATTTTTTTTAATGTGTATAGCAATACATATTAAAGCACTCAGAATAGCTGAAAATTCTAACGTTGCTTAATAATAGCATTTATTTTAACATCCTTGGCTATATATAGGATCTTGAGGTTCATGTCCAGAGGGAGGTTTGTTTTGTTTGAACCGCAGAGCTGTGGTGCAGTGGTCCAGACAGTCCTAATTTTATTTAGCTTACAAAAAAACAGGAGACAAAGTGTTTACATCTCCAAGTATCTCAATAAACCCATGGATTATTGCTAATACCAGACCTCTGTGAATCTCACCCCAGGCCTAGTATTGCCATTGATTACACTGAGGTTTTCAACAAGCTGTCAGCCCATGCATCCTCCAGAGGATGAGAACAGACGAAAATAAGTGGGTGGGGTAAAGAGGAAGGGGATGTTTCAATTCAGAGGATGCTCTACTAAGCAGAAGTTGGCTTGAAAGAACAGGAACATAAACAACACACCACCCTTGGCAATGAGCAAGTTAGCAAACAAAAATACCCAGGACTTTCTGTAATGGTGCCTGATAAATATCAAAATGGTCCTAGATTTCATGTAAATATTAAAACTGAATTTGGATCTGAAAACAAAGGATAAACTTATTTCTTCTGACATTTAGTGATGCCTGATGACATGCCATTTCATTGCTTTTTCTTTATGATGTAATTTTCATAAGTGATACCAGTTGTCATCAAACGTCATAAAAGCCAGACTTGCCTCAAGTCATCAATATTTATTGTTCTTTTCCAGCAGAGCCTGTTTCGAGTTCGGCGTGCATGGCTTTAATTGTTTAACGGAAGAGTTAAGCCCAGCCTTCCCTAGAATAAAACACCAGGCTGAGATGGATCTGCTGACATGATGCAATTGAGATCTTCTGGCAGCTGGTGCAGCAAATGCCCTTTAAAGGGAAAAAAATAAAAAGAGGGGAGAGATGTGGATCTAGCTGGATGCTGGATTAGTAACAGGACACTGAGCTGTTTGCTTCTGGGTCAGTCATTTGAGTCCTCCCTGGGTTGGAGCAGCCACCACCTCCTGCCACTGCAGGGTCATTGGGCCCCCACGGACCAGGGACAGGTGTCCCAGCATTCCACATGGCATTAATTAATGCCATGGTTCTCTGGAGAAGCCAGGAGAGAACAGTGGTAAACAGACCTGCCCTGAAGGGTGAGTTTGAGACAGACCAGTCTGAGCCCCTGCTATGCCTGCCTTTGTCAAGGAGACACATCCAGCACTAGCTGGAAAGACTTCTGCTCCTTCAGCCTCTACTTTGGGACTCAAATCCTACATATTATGGGATCATGGGGAACAAAACCAACAAAAAATCCCCCAAAATCCCACACCTTCTCTTCTCTACTTCTTATTCTTCAAGTGTTGTCCAAACCTTACGTGTTATATGAAATCATGGCACATCCCTCAGAGGAACTGTGAAGGATGCTTACCTGGAGGGACATCCCATGGATGTACCAGCCTCTCACAGGAGAGATAACATCCTGGCTGTTTATTTTCTCCTTTCAGGAGATTTCCAAGTCTCCATGCTTCTCTTCTTTTGTCAAAGAAAAGAAGTTTAACTTCATGGGTGTTTCAGATCTGACAGGAAGAAAAACTTTTGGCTATGTTCAGCCACTAAAGCACAAAATGAACAGGAAAGGCCCATTTAAAAGGATTGGGGACTGGAGTAGTGGAAGCTTGAGAAGGAGAGGGATGCAACAAAGACAGAAAGGATGGCATTTTTGGAAGAAGTGCTGTAAGCTTGAGCCTCTCTGAAGAGCTGCATAAAATTCACTGGAGCAGCTGAAAGCAAGGAATAAAATTCATTTGGCTTGTCAGGAGAACACTGCTCACAAAACCCTGATAATTTGGCTTTTAAAGCACACAGACTAACTCACATATGTGGACGCACTTCTGATTGCTTGCCACATTAACTGGGTGGAGTTTTTTTGTTTTTTGGGTTTTGGGTTTTTTGGGGGTTTTGTTTGTTTGTTTGTTTGTTTGTTTGTTGTTGTTGTTGTTGTTTTTGTCCCCACAGCTGGTAGAGGGAGATTGTACAGCTTCAGTTCACATTTGTCTTTGTGAATATTTTATGCTACCACCCAGGATATCAGCACTAGATCACCAAACCTCAGCACAGCACAGGTGCTCTACAGCTCAGATGTGCTTAGGATTAGACAGCCTAAAAATTTAATGCTAAAAAAAAAAAGGAAGTTTAAATTTCCAGACTTTACTTACAGTTTTAATTGGCTTTCTAAGTCTCCTCACGCATGGCATGAGGCAGACTGCATTTTGCTCACAGGCCTGCAGCACAGGGAGGTTTGGTCAGGATCTATTAAAATCTGTTTTCATCACATGCTTGACTTCCTTTAGCAGTGCTCTGAGACTCCATGGTTTTCTTTATTTGCTATTTTGCATTTATCAACCCTGGTCCTTCATGCACACTCATTAAGGAGGTCTCACAGCATGCCTGTGAAGTGGGTTGCTAGTTCTGCTCATTGCATTTCATGTAAAGGAGAACCAAGCCGAGTAACAGCTTTGTGTGCCTCCAAGGGAGACATCAGGGCATGATGAGGAGTCCAGCCCTTTAGAGAAGGCTTTTTGGAGAACATTCCCCCAGGTGCCACCTTCCTAACTGTGTTCAGGGTGCTGCTGTGCCAATGGGAATTAATTGATCCACTGTGTTGGTTATTGTTGCCTCTCCACCTGTGTCTGCAGCTGTAAATCCCAGTGGGGTGCAGTGGAGCAGGTTTGGGTCGACCTGACATGGGGAGCACAGAGGGGACCACTGCCACCAGCCACCCACTGGAAAGGACATGGGGCTGTACCCATGGGCTGCAGGGCAGGCAGTGCTGGCTCAGACATCACCAGCCTGCTGGATTCTGCTGGTGCAGACACCTGCAGAACGTCTGCTTTCATCCACACAGGCTGCTCTGTGCGTGGGGAGGGAAGCCCAGAGTGCCAGAGAATGGCAGTGAGGTTGGCAGTGGCAATGGGCAGGGTGATTGCTTAGAGCATCAGAGGTGGCTGCCTGTCTCTCTACAGCTGCATTGACAGCCCCTGGGGTTTTGGTTGCCAGCAGTGGTCTCTGCTACAGTCTCACAGAGGCTGCCAGCTCAGGGCAGGGAGCTCCAAGGCTCTGCTTCCTTAGCAAGGTTCCTGTACAGCAGGAGCAGCAGGACACCCAAGCCCAAGAGAAGAAACAGAAAACATTCTGTGCACCAGACCATGCACAAGTACCTGATCTAGGGAACTCCTCTTCCTTGCCCAGTGTGAGGCAAGATCCCAGCTCAAGATCCAAGACCACCAGCTCAGGATATAATCTATCATGTTTTCAGCAACGTCTGCACTGGGAAATCCCAAACCCCAAGCCATTGAGCCCAAAATTCCTTACCTTCTGAAGCCTTCCTCCAGCAGCAGCTCAGCTTCCTTCCACTCTCTCCCAAACATTTTTCTGGAGCTGTACCACATCCTATATGAAAACCCCTGCCTGAGGATGTCATCCTGCTGCCTGGTGGAGCATCAGGAGATGGCCCAGGGGACCCTGCTGCTCATCAGGGTGCTCTTTGACCATTTCCTTTTGTTTCATGCTATGTATGTTATGCTTCTTGGGAAAAAATATCTCTCTTCATCCTTGTCCTGACTCTATGACAAGGGCTTGACTCCAAGAAATTTGCAGGCAGCTGAGAACTGAGTGCAGTGGTGATACTCTCACTTTTCGGGCTCTAAGCTATCATACAGAGTTTGCTCATCTTGGAGTCTGAGAGCAGTAAGTGTGCATTTGCTTTCAAAAACCATGAAACAGTTCTTCAATCTCCTCTCATTTTCAAATTGTGATGAAGAAGTCAGTTTGGTTTTTCTTTTTCACTACAAAATCCTGCTAGAGAAGATAATGTAAAACATGGATTTATGTTCCTGACACATCAGGTCTTTTTTAACAGAAAGAGAAAAGACTGAGTAGAAAACACAGCCTTTGCTAGATCACCCAGGCCAGAAGGAATGGCACTTTTGCTACAAATTATTTAAATTTTGGCTGATTTTTTCTATTTTCTATTTCATTGCCAAACAGAATTTCTACTTTCCTAGCGGGAGAGAAAGATGGTCCTTTTCTGGTGCAAGAGATTTTTTGTCTAATTTTCAAACTCTAGTGCAGCTCTGTTACCTTGGAGAATGTTTTTCCATGATACTGGAGGATAGCCCATGGACAAATTACTTCATAAATATAATGGAAGAGGCTGTATAAAGAGTTGTAAACATGCAGGATGGTCTTAAATGTAAGTTTGAATAAAAACATGAATTACAAGACCATGAGCACACTGCATGCTCTTTAATGCAGAGTATGGGTCTGTCCTAATGCCACCCTTCAGTCTGGTTCCCATTCAGTATTTCCAGAGGTGAAAGGTCATTATGAAGATTTCTGATAGCTACTGAAGCACCATCCAGTAGAGGCAATATCTGGTGATCTCTCATTTGTTAAAAAGCTCTGAGAGTACTAACCTTTAGAGAATAGCACATCAAATTTTGGGTGAGTTTTATGTGCTGTGAAGATTAATAATGTAGGCCCTGGGAATCTGTGGAGCATACAGGGAAGAAAACTACATAGAATGCTTTTACTTGATGGTGGGAATCAGTGTTTTCAGAGGAGGCAGAGGAGGCAATGTAAGGAGATGTAAATACACCCTGCACCCAACAGATGTGCTCAGCCGTTTGGAGTGAGGGTGTATGGGAAATCTTTCCTTTGTAAAAATGAGAGGAAGAAAATTCCCATTCTTCAACCAAACACTTTCTGGTAGGTACAGGAAGAAACCTGTTTTCATATAGGTCTTCCATCTCTTGAAGCAGTGTCACCTGTCACCTGTTTGTGAAGAGACATATTGCCATATCCATGGGGAGCTGATGAAATGTCTTGGGATAATAAGTGGCCCTTACAAGAGCCTTTACTTAAAAAATTTATTTCCCAATGTTGGTTTAACATTCCTTGCTTAAGAGTGCCTGGGTATCACCAAAGACAGTGGTGTTTAGTGGTGCTAAAGGGCTGCTCAAACACACTTGTGACTGGAGCACAGCACAAGGAGCAGCAGCATGGGGCAGGCAGTGTGAGAGCAAACGGCCCCTTCTGCCCATGCCTGCAGGCTGGGGCTGAACAGGGACTTGTTGGCTCCTGATCCAGCAGTGCTTTTAAAACTGGGTTCTGTGGGCTAATTCCCAACTGAACACTGGAAAGTTTAGTTTGTATTGGCAGATGCTGGCTCCATAAGGTAAACTGTGTGCCCTGCCTGTTTTAATAAAACAGACCTGTCTGTATGCACGTAACCCTCCAGCTTCTTCAGGCCCTTTCAGCTCTCTGGATGACACTGGCTGAATGCCAGACCTCCACTGCCCAGCCAGCACGTGGCTAAACCCACAGGAGAGGCTGCAGCACCTCATGATAAAGCCAATTCTGCTGAAACATTCAGAATTTTGTCTTGATCCAAAACATCACTGAGCTGGGCCAAAAATACCATTAGCTGCTTCCATCCTTATCCCTAATGTTTGCACAACGGAAAAAGTGAAACATGATGTTAAAAAAAGGTTTGGGTTTTTTTCAGATGTAAGAAAATAATTTGTCTGGAAAAAAAAACTCATTCTTGCTGTCATATCCATCTTCTGTGTTTGATCCTGCAGAGCTCCTGGCTCCACCTTGGACTGTCAAGAATTACATAATGAAATGGAAAAAAAAAAATCCCGATTTTTCCTTAAGTCTAAAGCCATTGATAATGTACAATTAGACCTTCCCTTTGGAAAGACATGGCCCTGGAAAGACAGCAGATATGAGCTTGGGAGTTCCAGTGCTGGTCTGGAAATGCTGCTCTGTTCAAGCCAGGCAGTGTGTGTGAAAGTGAACACAGTGTCCCATCAAAAAGGATGCAGGACAGAGCTTATAATGTGGATCCAGGACCATATGGTTTACCACTATGCATTAATAACCTCCTTTGTTCCTTCACACAAAGGTGTGGAGCATTCCAGCTGAATACACTTTATGGCATTATCCACCTTGGACAAACAATACATAGTGCAGTGTTCCTGTAAACTCCTTGGCCAAATAATCACTGGGATTCTTGTCAGTGGTCTGAAGAGGGAGGAAAAGGTCATTCATGGAGAGAATTAGGAGCCACTGACCTCCATGAAAACATTTCTTTCTTATACTTCCTTTGTCCTCTCCTATTTTACAACAATAAAACTGTTTTAGATGGGCAGGAAAGGAGTTGTTTGGGAATGGAGGTGCTGCATTTCAGTTTGTGGGTATTTTTTCTTGTTTGGTTGGTTGTTTTTGTTTTTTTAAAAGTGTATGTAATTTCACAATTAGCCTACAGCAAAAATTAGCCCTTCATGTAGATTCACACAGAAAAAAATAGACTTTTTCCTGGGACTGTAGTAAACATCTTTAAAACAGACATAGCCTGAGGTGACGCTATTCTTGTGCTTGTGTTTTAAAAGGAAAGGATAAAAAAATTCTGAAATGGATCATTCCTGAGTGGATTAAAACTGTAAATGCCTGTTGAAAACACAATCTCCAATCATATGGGCAGATGCTGCATCCTACTATATAATGATGTCTCTACCCGGAAAAAGGAAGGGCAATTTAATTGACAGACATTTTCAAATCTACAGTAATATACCCTACAATGAGGTAGTCAGAGTTTGATGCCATAGCCCTTATTCTTGGCAGTAATCTTTGTTCACCAGAGCAGTCTACTGGTTTCACCTTTTACCAGCACTAAACTGGGGGGAAAATAAAGAATATCCATGGATAAGTTTTTATCTTTGTTAAGATGACACATTCTCTTCAACCATTCAAGAAATATCATCCTCTCTTATCACCCTCTCAAGGTCTTCAAGTACCTACATGGGGAAGAGGTTTCTGATGGAAGGAGAGTCTTTAATCTAGCAGAAAAAGGCATAATGAGATCCAGTGATTGAAAGCTGAAGTTAGACAAATTCAAACTATCTTATCTAGGAACTTGGTAGATTCCCCATCACTTTTGAAGTCTTTAAGAAGATATCCAGTCTTGATGTAAAAGATATGCTCTAGATCAAACAGAAGTTATGGGTTTGATGCGAAAATTATTGGGTGAGGTTCTGCAGTCTGTGTTATGCAGGAGGTCAGGCAAGGGAATCATAATAGTCCCTTCTGGCTTTAAAATCTGTGAAGCCCAAACACGACTTCAATAAGGAAAAAGCAAGCCACCCTGACGACCTCTTCTGCCCACAGAACTTTAATTTTGGAAACAGAAGCTGGTTAAAGCAGTTCATCAGCCTTACCTGGACTCTGCTTAGCAGACTATTCGTAACACCTAGGGATCTTTCAAAGAAAGAAATTTAAAAACAGTCTAGTTTCTCTTTAATAAAAGAAGTTGGAAAGCGCTGACTGGTTTCTCAACCAGCTATTTCTTTTCAAACTATAACAAATTTATTTTAAATTTTCACAGCAAGCCTTTTATGTTGTTTGTGATAATTGTTAACATTTATTTATTTGATACTCCTTATAACATATTCCTGCAAATGAAAAGGAATTGAACTAATTAGGTAAGATTCCTACATTTAATAGGTTCTATACAGCTGTTAAATAGAGAATAAATAATGCCCTATAATCACATTATTTTTATTGATTTTCTACTCTGTAGCAAAGTTACAAAATAACTTTCAATTTGAGCCCCAACAATACCAGCTTTCACAGTTTTATCTTGAGTCTTGATAATTTTCCTTAAATTACCAGCTCCAGGAGTCATATGAATATACTAAAATCTTGTCATTTCTTACAAAAAAACCCCAAACTTTCACAGTGGTTTCCAGTAACGTTTGAAAACATGACACTCACTCCTCAAAACACCTAAGCAAAGAGCTAAGTAAATAAGCACCTCCAATTCCCTTTTAATCTTGCAATTTTGAGGCAAATCTCCTGATTCTGGAATTTAAACATTTGAGGTTGGCAGTCCTCAGTCTGTATTAAGACTTGACTTCTCCCATGGGAAAGGCAGATCTGGCTGGGCTAGAAAGGGACACCTTAGTTTAACTGACTGGGCTTAAAAACACTTATTTTTCATAAATAAGCAACATTCAATTCAAATCAAGGACCTGAACACAAGAGGAAACCTTGTAGAATCTGATGGCTTGGTCCAGACCAGGGAGTTGGTGTGGTTTCTCTGACAGCACCTTTCCCTCTGGTTTGGTTTGGGGGGCAGCCCTTTGAGCCATGATGACAATTTGGGCAAGGATGCAGCAACACACACCACAGCCCTGCCCCATTTCTGCACCACTGGCAGCATCAGCCAGATGTTTCCTCATTGTGATCTTAAAGAAGCTAAACCCAGTTTTCTGAGGCACAAAATGTTTTATTGAGATGGGCTGCTGCCATTCTTCATGCAGCATTTGGGCAGGGGGTCAGTCACCTTCACTGCCCCTGTAGGTGTGCAGGTGTGTGTGGGGCAGTGCAAGGTGTGCCCAAAAACTCCTGGGCGTCATCACTGGATGGGAAGGGGTCTGTGGGAAACAGGAGAGGCTGTAGGTTGCAGGAGAAGGTGGTAGTGGGACTGTCCCCACATTGGAGCTACAGACACTGTAAGATTTAGACTATCAAACCTTTGTTTGAAGGGTAACTGAATCAGCAGCAAGGTGGGCAGAAACTCAGGGCTTAAACACCTTCAGTGGCCATGAGAAGCTGCTCACACTGACAGCAGCAGCACCTCCAAACGGGCTGTGGTGCAGAAGGCACGTGAAAAATGGCAATAAATGTAAAAGCCTCTTTAAAATCTCCAGTCCTTGAAGAGGCATGGACACCCTGCCAGCTCTCCAGCTCTTTTCTGTTGTCATCTCACTCCAAACTGTCACAAGATGTCAGTGTTTTCAGATACTCCCGCTATGGCTGAGCAAACAGCCTCTCCACACTGCCTGGCTGACTTTCAATGGCATAAAATTCTTCCAGAAAATTGAGCCATAAGGTTCTCAGCAGAGTGGCAGCGTGACAAAGAAACTTGGCATAGGGACCACATCGGCCTCTGACAGCGGGATCAAGGTGCAGGTGCAGTTTATCCTTGTCCCTGGGGCAGCTGGAGGGCACCTGGGTGCCCAAGCTGAGGTGGTGATGCTTATGAGAATCACTGAGTTTAATATAGCCCTGATTTTGAACCAGATATTCTTTTTTTTCTTCCCCTTGAAAAATTCTTTCAGAGTGTTCTGGAATGTGAAGTTTGTTTTAGCTGGTAAATTCCTTTATCCCAGGTTTCCCTGCACGACACACCAGTCACGATGTCCTCTGGTAGGTAGTTCAAAATCCTGCCTACTGGCATTTTCCAAGTTCCTTTTGCAGTCAAAGACCTTAATCCAGACTCCTCTCTTCACCCATATATACATAGAAGGATTTTCAGGGACCCAAGGTCATCCACTCTTCCCAGAAAATATAGCATATGCAATTTCTTATCCCCTGCTGACTCTGTTACTCTGAGGCATGGGAGTTATAAAAAATGCTCCTTTGTGTTGAGAGCCCTGGGCTTTATCCTCCCAGTGAGTTGTTATTTCTGCTAATGTTAAAAATCCACTTGTAAAATTTAAGAGGAACACCTTAATATGAAAGTCATCCACAATTACAGAGCTATCTTCAGTGCCCCTATAAAACCAACACATGGGTTAGAAAATCAGTGTGTGAACCTACTTTGGAAGCTTTGAATTACTCTTTTAAGGAGTCGCTCATTGCGATCATCTAAATAAGAATATTCCACTAGGCAACAGACAGACTCCACCAGCTGGATAACACTAATGTCCCCTTGTCACACCAGACATTCCTGGCAGTATTCAGTGATCCCTGCAATGGGGACAAATGGTGCTGTATAAGAATTTTTTCCCCATCTCCTTCATGGGAGCTTTGTCCTTTTCCAGACCTAGAGTTCGCTTATTTTTTTTTAAAGAAACCTTTGTGGAGACTGCCTGTGATAATTAGCATAATTTCAGATGAGGGTGTGTTACAAAGGGGAAAAAAACACCTGGTCCCATTGCATAGAAAACTCCTAGGAAAAATGAATAGGCTACAGTAATGCTTGCAGCTCAGACAGATCCATCTGAGTCGAGCCTTTTGTGTTAATACCGAGGTGTTTATTTCAGAGAGATGCTCTAGGTAGGCTGTCTTTGTATGAGACAGCTGATTTATGCCGTGATTGTTTGCCACCAGCGGTCCTGCTGCCTCGCAAGCCACACCCTTTGCTGCCATCCCGGGGTTTGGATTTGATTTCCCTTGAGAAAGAAGCTTGTGCTCACATTCCTATCCACCTGTGTTGCCTCAATAGAGCATTCTGTGTTTCCTGCTTTTTTTACCCTCCCCTCCCCACCCCTGCGAATTTGCTCTCATTGAGTGGCATGAAGAAAAATAAAAATAATAAAAAAAAGACCACCTCCTACTAAGAGGACTAAGACCTGGGGAGCCAGCGAAGAGGAGAGGCCGTTGCCTCTAAAGTTCAGAAATAAAAAAAAAATGACTTGCTCCTTTGAGCTTGCTGTTCCCTGATGTGACACTGTGATCAGTATCAAATGCTTGGTGGCAAGGATTTTTGTCAAGCTTTCCCAGCTAAAACAGATTTAACCTACCAGTTGCTCTTTGTGGGTTTAACAATGTGTGTGACAATAAAGGGCTGCTGCCGCTGCATTGTTAGCACATGAATAGTCGCGGTTCTCTGTATTTACTATTGTGCACTGCAGATTTCCAGGAAGGAATGTTTGGCTCTGGCTATTGATACATGTCCTGTTTTGCAGAAGGAGCTGAATCAGCCCCTCAGTGATTAGTTGATGTGAAGGGGCAGTTAGGATTTAATTGAAATTAAGGAAATCACCCGATTGCCTTTGAACTGCTCTCTGGGCTTTCTCCCTGCTCAGAGGTGGTGTGCCTGAGCTTCACACTTTGCTGTCACTGCCTTTGCCCGTGAGGAGCTCACCCCGAGGGCAGGAAACTTGCGAAATGCCAAAATCAAGGAAGAAATCCATTCCTTGATAGCAGTTTGTAGTTTGTTCTTGGCTAGGGCTGGCCAGCAGTGCTACGGACAAGAAGAAGAAGGAAGGAGAAAGAAACTGATACTCTCTGTTCCTCCAGGAAAAGCACTGTCAGACAGGTCTGAATGACAGGGAAGCTGCAAGAACCCTCATGGATACTTCTGGTGGCTCCTGTGCATGTAGGTTTTTTCTCATTTTATGTTACACAGCACCAGGAGCACCCAGCTGGGACTGGGCTGCCTGGGTTGGAGAATGATGAAGGCAGGAGGGATGGGTGGGATGAAGCAGGATGCTGCCAGCATTCCACTGTGCCTGTCATGGGGGTCACTGACTCCTCCACAATGGTGGAGGTGTGTTCCCACGACTGTGCCCTTCTTCACTCACCTGAAATACCCTCACAGCCTCCACAGGGCAAGGGAACTGCCTGTGAACCCTGGCCAGCCCCATGAATGCCCCCTCAGGAGCAAATCTCAGGAACACCTTTTCTCCATCCAGCCTAAGGGAGCCCTTGTGGGCAGTGGGAGCCACATCTGGCTCTCCCCTGGATGCCAAGAGCCAGATGCAGTCTCAGGTGACCCTGAGTCAACCCTGGGCAGGAAAGGAAAGTTGCACTCAGGTGCTGAGAAAAAAGAAGGAAAATCCCCAAAGGGTGAAACATCTCTCCATCCTGGAAGTGATCTCTGCCGGTGTTTCTCTTGGTTTCATTTCCGTAACAATCAGCCACTTATTATTAAATCAATGCTGCTGGGGAAATGGAGTTAAATTAAGGGAGATCAGAGGCAGGAACGGAAGCAATGTCTATATAAATATCTGCCTATATTATATAGAGTACTGTAGTTAATCAATCCTGAGAACAAAGAGCCTGGCTTGAACTAAGCAACAGCCCCAGCCAAGTGAAGGAGCCCTGCTGTGGTAAGCAAGTAAATAGCACTATCGACAAGGAAAATGTTTATAAAGACTTTTCTCCCACTGAAGGAGTTGAAAAACAAGGGTTTTCAGCCCCTGGGGCAAGCACTGGTCCCCTGGTTCTTTGGGTGAGCGCTCCTCTGAAGGTTAGTGAGCACAGGAGCCAGATGAGGGGACAGCATCTTCTCTTAGCTGAGGCAAAAATCTTATTGATTATACGTTCAATAAAAGGTCAAAACTCCCTTTGAGGGTCACCACAGTTTCAGTAAAGCTCTTCCCAGCCCCAACTCCTCTCCCTGTCTGCAGAGTGTTTTGTGCCAGTCTCTCCAGGTGGACACCTGGGGTAAAAGTGAGCTGCAAATGAGCTAATCATCATTAATGTGTCGGTAGAACCTACCAGCCTGACATCCCTCCTAATGGCTGACAAATGTCAGGGTGACTTGTATGCTTTTTTTGTTAATTGAATTGGTTAATTAGGTCCCAGAGGCCTGGCTGCTAATTGTGAGCTGCGGTGGAATATGGGTTTAAAAAAAACAAAGCCACAACAACAAAAAAACAAAAATCCCCATAAAATCCGATGCAAGGAAGTTAAAACAAAAGGGAGAGATGGGGGAAAAATAACACCCCCCACTCAGTCACTCATTCACTCACATGCACACACAAAACCTCCTTTGTGTTCTTTACAAGCTGTACAGTTACCTTCGCTTAATTTCTGACCTGCCACATGCTACTGCCTTCTTGATGTGTTTTTAAAAGGAGGGTTAGAGAAATTCCAAATCTGCCTTTTTTGACGAGAGCATCTGCTCAGTCAGAAACACAGTCATTAATTTTCTGCCAATTAGCAAAAAGAAAAAGAGAGAGAGAGAGGGGAAAAAAAAGAAGAGGGGAAAAAACCCCTCCAGATTTGCATCTTAATTTGTTACTTTGTAAAGATGTTGGTTTTTTTAAAAGTTAAATACTCCCTCCGGTTTGCCAGCCATAGAAAGTGAAGAGATGATAGCAACTTCCCACCAAGAAAAGGCAATTAATCATTATATTTTGCACTTCTGTAGCAGCTTTCATCCCCTGATCTCAAAGCGCTTTGTGAAATTATTGTATTAAGTCTCCTGCCAAGCCCCGGTGAGGGTGGCAGTGTACCAGCAAACTCCTTGGGGCCAAGGTGGTCCTAATCTGCGTCTGCTGAAATGTGCCAAGGACACTAATAAACTTTATAGCAAATAATTACCAGTCTACCTGTTTCAGTGAGGGTTAAGCAGAGGCTCACGGAGCCCTTGGGGTCTTCCGGGAGCAATACAACCTTGAGCTGGAGGGAACATCTTGAACCACCTTCCTCTAGTCTCAGCATTCCCACTCCTTTCTAAACAGCCTTAACTGGCAGCTACAGGCAGAAAGATCCCTGGCATTGTAGGCATTAAAAGTATTAGAGCTAGAGCTGTTCAGGAACCAGCTTTTCCTCTGTGCAGAACACCCCGCAGACCATGAAAACAGCATCCACTCTGTTCTGAGACAAAAAATGTGGGAATTCAACCATTTCCCTCCAGGCAAAAGTTGAAAAAGCTAATGCCCAATAACTTGAAACATCTTTTCATAGATGACACCACTTTGCACCCTGTCTCAGCCTTGAAAACTTCTCTGTTCCTTTCCACCTTGCTAAAAGAATTTTTTTTTTTGTTTCAAAAACCAAAGCTATTTCTTCTGAATGAATGAGATGAGGGCACTGTTGTTCATGGAATTTGCTTTGTTTTTTAAATCAGATGCTTCCCTCCATAACTAATTTGTGCAATTTTAAAGCAACATGTCAAAATCCATACTTTCCTCCAGAAAAGGAAAAAATGTTTAATTATCATTGAATGATGGTTCTACAATAGCCTTTTCCTGAGCTGGTACTGACGTGGGAAACTTAGCTGTTTGCCTGCTTCCATGTGTGCTTTAGATTTCTGGGTATTTTTCTTCCTTCACGTAACAGAGGGATCCCATTGACTCAGAAAACCCAGGCGTTTGATCCCTGGTGCTTTTCCCTGTGCAGACTTGTTGCAGCAGCAGGAGCCAGTTTGCCTCAGTTTCCCCTTTGGTCAGGGCTGGAAGGTGCCCCCAGGTGCCTCCTTGGCCAGCCCTTACTCCCCTCCCTCTCCTCACCCCACACCCCCACGGGCACCTCGGGGCTCTCGGGAGGGGCAATTTGTGGATGCTGGCAATGGACTGGCAGCCCTCGGGTGAAGATAAAATACGACGATTATCCTGCTCGCTTCCCCACCCCCCTACCTGTCGGATAGCAAAGTTGCCTTACGAGTTAAAATAAATTGCCTCCCGCTCCCCACTGAAAGCATTTTGACTTTGTCTTGAATCGCGTATTCCAGTAGTCATTATACTTCAGCTCCTTCTTCTTCTTCTTCTTAGCATATGACATACATAGCAGTTCAAAAGTTGCAGCGAGCTGCTGCCAGGTCACATTCAAAGGAAAGTATCTGGGAAGCTGGCAGCTAAAAGTATCTGATAAGTTGGCACTGTTACTGCTCAGCAGGAGGAGGGAGAAGTGAAGGAAGGAAGGGGAGGGGGAGCCAGGCATGGGGGAGCAGGGAAGGGGAGAGATTCAAAGGGCTTTTGTTTCTGGATCAGATTCTTCCAGACTCTGAAACTTTTGCAGAGATGTATGTGCCAGTGATTTTTTTTTCCCCTTCTCTTCCTCCTCTCCATAGTTTAATGCATTAAAATAACCTATTAAAAGGCCTATATTTGCTTTCAAGCAGACTCTGAAAGGCGCTCAAGATGTCACTATTAAAACCGGCACTGTGCTTTGCAGGCGAAGGTCTGTGGTGAGGAGAATAAAGCAGAATTGATTAGCTGCTCCGACTCTGCCAGCCTCACAAAGCCTGTGGTGTGCCACAAGTTGCTAGAGACCAGCAGCTTCCAACCAGCCTGCCTGTACACAAGGGTGCGTCACTTTGAAATCCAGCTTGGTTCTGCAAAGCCTGGCTGGCCCGGCATTCCCACAATGTCCCCACATTTCCCACTTCCCCATGTCCTATTTTCCTCCTTTTGTGAATCATTTGGGAAGAGTCCAAATTAAACCATCATGGCATTGCCTCTGAACCCAGAGAACAAAATACCCTCCTGGGAGGCTGTGGAGGGTGTTCCATCCGAGGAAGCCACAGGACCCCAGTGCAAACACCACGGCTGCTGCCCCAAGAGTCCTGTCCCTGGCTACTCAATCGACAACGAGTACTAGAACAAACAGACTGGAAAATGCTGGAAAGTGCTGCAAATGGCCAAAAGCATAAAGCCAAGGCACGAAGGTAACAAGGGGATCGGAGCCCTTGTGTTCTGCATAAAAATGATCTACTCTGCACCTTTGAAATTAGGGGATGGTGTTCATGTCATGCCGTGCATCAATCTGACAATCCACCCCTGAGTAGTCATTGTCATTATACCACGGGTCACATTTGTTACAACTCTATTAATGTGTATGAAGTTACTTCTAGTCTAACACTGGTCTAAGAAAATCAGGCTTAATTACATTCTCCTTGTAATTAAATGCAATTTATTCTTATGCTTTGTGTTATGCTTCTGGCTTGCCCATGCTATTGTCTGCTGATTATCAGAATTATATTTATGAAAGGTGTAACAACTGTGTAAGAGCTGTGTTTTTAGCCAACATGCAATTAGCTTTGCTTATATCATCCCCAGCACAGCAGGGCCTTGGCCCCTGAATGCAGCTGCTGTTGAGAGTACTGTGCAAATGAAGAGAAGACACAGGGAAGAGTGATCTCATTTCCCTTGGTAGGTTATGGTTGTATCAGATAAAATCAGGCTGAGGCTCTGTGTTCCATGCTTAGGCCTATAATTCTTCCCAAGGAAAGCTTTCACTAGCCCTGACTAGTGACTAACTTCAGCTTTTTCAGAGGTTTGCACATGGTTAGCCCAGACTGTTAAAAACAGGGCCACTGACTTTAATAGAGATGAGAGCAACAAGATAAGCATGTGTCAGTCCTTTAAGGGTGCAGACTCTGCGCTATTCAAACTTACGCAACTCAGCAGGAAAATACTCTTTTCCCCCTTCACAATTATGCAACAGCTGCCCAAGGTACAAGCAGAAGAATAGGTCTGAGGAGACACAAAGCTGCAGAAGAAGGTTCACATCAACAGCTGCTCTGTCCGTGCATCCCCTCACCACAAATTCCCAGCCACTGGATTTTCATTCTTTATTTTCAGGGAAGCATTTGCTGAATGGTTCTTCCATGCCTACTGAAGTCAATAGAGTAAATTGAAAATAGTCCAATACCTTCAGTAATTCCATTTAAATCGACGGTAAACTAGGTGCAAAGACCAAGCCAGGTCTCCCTTGCTGCTACTTAAAATAGTTTAATGGAGGGAAAACACCTTTGCAGGTGAGCTGGCTCGGGGAGAGTGAGAGCCTGAAGCAGATTGTGGGAACAGTTATTTTCCCCACCACCACCTATGTTCTCAAATAACCTGATTATTCTCATTAGTGCTGCATTCAGATGGCTCCAAATGAATAAAAGGAAGCAGGGGCAGGAGCGGGTAGTAAATCCTCCATATATGAATATGATGAGGAGTTTAGGCAGCTCCCTCCCACTCTTGCTAAAAAAAGTTTTAATCTTGGCTGCTCCATGCATATTGACTGGCTGCATATTGACACGCCACCTGCTGAGGCTGCTTCAGCTATTGATAACCAATGCCATCACTCCTAAAGTTCAAACACCGACCGGCGGCTTTCATGTTTGTCAACAGTATTGATCTGCATAAATCAGCTTGCCATTAGACTGCCGGATTAAACAAGGACGAAGACAGAACATTTGTGAGATTAAATCCGGAAACAGTTAATTAAAAGCTGAGCAATAAACCCAAGCTGTAAACAGCAGGCAATTAATTCAGGCATCTGTAGATCTATGTGCACAGTCCTTCGCCATGTTCCTGGCTGTGCCCCACACTGCTCCCCTGTCCCCCCACCTGCCACCTGTCCCCAGCACCAGCATTCTGCCTCCTGCACCTATCACCCATCACCAAGACCTGTCCCCAGCAGCAGCATTCTGCCTCCTGCACCCATCACCCATCACCAAGACTCATGCTGGAGTGCTCCCTCACCACACTGCTGCAGGAGGGGCTCTGTAAAGTAATCTTGAGATGTAGGGACATCTTGAGATGTAGGGCTAGAAAGCCCTCTAGGCTTTCCCTGTGCACAGAGTGGTTGTGTTGTAGTAGAAGACCTCATGTACCTGCCTTGTGAGCAGTGATGGTCCAGGCCAGGGATTCTTCTGGTCTAAATATCTTTTCTGACACTGACCCCCACCATGTGGCATCAAGGTCATCACTCCAGTGTTTCACTTCAGTTTCCCCAACTGCAATGGAAAAGACAAGGCCTGGGCCTCTTCAATTCAGCTGTACTTTCCAGTGGCAAACAACACATTTAATGAAACAGAATTTTCTGGTATTTACATAAATATTCATTTTTGAATGACACAAACAAAAAAACCCCAGCCCAATGATCTCAAAAAAAATAACTAGCAAGGTTTGAAGGCTTTCAGGTTTTCTCTCTTCCCTATTGATTTTCATCCCTTTTTTTCCTTCATTCTTAATAATGAAAAAATGAGAAAGAGAAAAGGAGAGAATTAAGGCTGCTCAAAGGAGGAAGGAAAAAGCCATTTAACTAAAAGCAAACAAATAAATTTGGATAAAAATAAATGCAAGGGTTATTTTTAATTCTTCCTTGTAAAGTTTCCCACATTTTCTAACCAGATCTGTTAGCTACATGTCCTCAATCCACACCTTATAGAATTACAGTTAAGTTGGCTTCATTACAGATGATTTAATGGTTATTTTATACTTCATGTGGAGAACTTGTAGGCTCTAAAAACAGTGCAGTGTGACTGAGTCTATAACTGTGTGGGATTTATAGGGCCTTACCCCTCAAATATTCAAGAAGGATGTGCATTCGCCTACCAACTTTGCTTTAAGAAGTGCAGAATTAGGGCACAAAAATATTACAGAAAACTAGGAAAAGAAGTCAGACCTCTCAAAACCTTGTCCAACACCATGACCAATGAGCTATCACTAGCAGCAAGCAGTGTGAACTGTCAGCAGATCTGCACTAGCCCCAGGGGCTGTTCTGCTGGGCTTTTCCTATCCTGATGCTTCCTACACAGTCTCATGCTGATTTTATAGAGGGGAATTGAATCCTGTTATTTGTAGATGCGCAGATGAATGTTTCTTACAGAAGCTGGCTATACTCCTACAAATGGTCCCAGTGGATTGTAACTGGCAAGAGTGGATGACAGAAACACCTTACGTCTCCAAAGGTGGATTTGTGATGGCACCAAAGCCAAGGCTTCATCCAACTATGGCTCCAGGAACAGACTGTGCTCTGCTAGGTGAAATACCTACATCTTAGAACCCCCATCCATTTTCCAGGCATAATCTAAATCGCAGCAAACTACTCCCATTGGGGTTTTCCATTTACATAATTTTCTCTCTCATGGGAAGAGAGCAAGAAAAAATACCTAATGAGCAGCCCTTGAAATTAAATGCCTTTTACTCATCTTTTTGCAATGGTGTTCTGAGATCATGTCCCTAGTCCTCTGCTCTGGACCATGGCAAGAAAGTAGTAGAGAAAATATTTTTTTTTTTAGGGATTACAGCTGCCTATCAAGTATATATGCAAATAACATGCAAAAGGAAGATTGCACAGAAGGTACGTGAAAGCTCTTTCTTTGATATCCAGCATCAGAATTGGTATCATCAAATGTGTAGTTTTAAAATGGTGAATAGGTTTCAAGGGGATAGTGGATATTATTTTTATAGTCAATGTAAGATTTTCCCAGCCTGCAGAAATCACCCTATTTTAGTAAGCAATGCCTATGCTACCAGCACATCGCCGGGTTTCATGAAAGGGACAAAATCCAACCCAACCCAACCCAACCCAAAAACCTGGGAAAAAAACCCCAGACCAACAACAACAACAAAAAATCCTTTATTCTGAAAAGTTTAAAGCTGGTAATTGCAAAAAGCCAGCTTGCAGCATAATGCCAGGATGCTTCATTGGTATAGTCAAAGAGCTCTGAGAAGGAAGGAGAGAAATGTTGCTGTGAAAAACACAGACTGATTCTGGTGGGGTAACTGGCAAGGACTTCAACATTTTGAATAGTTTTCCTACTACTGCTAGTTTGTGTGATGCCAGAGCTGCTGCCCTAAACCTCTGGATATCAGCATATATATGTTCAGCATGGGCAGCAGTAACTGCAGGGGACACTGTCACAAGGTACAGCACTCTGCAGCAATCATCAAAACTAAAAGCAAATAAAGAGTAAAAAACACATTTGACTTTTCTTACCATTTGAATTTGTTCTTTTTGATTTCCCCATTTTCAAGAAAGTATGTGGAGTCCTTATAAATCCTTCCCCACAGTGACTCAGAGAATCAGTGGTGGGAGCAGGCTGGTCAATACAAAGGATATGTCTGTTCTGCTCCCTGCTCCACAGACATCAAAGCTCCCCTGGAAGAACCTGGCTGGAAGTCAGAGCCAGCAGTGATTCCTGCCTTCAGTCACACCTGAAGGGCGTGTCCAGGCCATGTGGAGCCGTGAGTTATTTGTTCAATGGACAGAAACCCACATGCTGGGAAATCAACTTTTACAAGTTGATGTGTTGACAAATGTGGTACAAATTGCTGTTATCAGCAGTGACCTGTTTCTCTTTACTGGCCCTGCCCAAGGCCTTCAGCTAAAGGGAGAAGACAAGTCAGGGCTGTGTTTGAGACCTAAAAAGCCTCAGCCAGTCACTGGCTTTGCTTTTGACATGAGCAGCACTTGGGAAATGCAAATATAATGCTAAATCATGATATGATTTTAAAATAACCTCTGGAAGTCCCCAAGCCAGTGACCAGACCTCGCACTGCTCTGGATGGTCAGAAGGACACTGGGCTTGGTAAAGCACAGACCTTTCTCCCTCCTCATCCCACCCCCAGGTGCTGTGACCACACACTAAGCAAGAGCCTTGTTTCTTTGACACCTCTCCACTTCACTTAGGGTTGAAGACCATGCACAATTCAGAATCAAGAGTAGCAGAGGGCAGCACAGACTTTGAAGACCCTTCTACTTGGCCTCTCTCCAAGGTTTTATTACTATTTATTACCTCATGATGTTATTACTGGTATTTAATGATATTATTTTGGCACTATAGTTGCATGTCAGACATCTGTCCTGAACCAGAACCCAACTGTATTAGATACTGTACAACTCCATGGGGAAAATAAATGCAGCACTTGTCCCCAAAGCTCACAGCCTAAATATAGTTCAGCATTACAGCCTTTCACCTTCATTCAGAGCCTTGTTTTTATCCTCCTGGATTCAGCTTGCAAATTCAGGTGCAAGAACTGGGTTTTCTTATAAAAATTCAAGTCTTAGCAGCGTGACCAGGAATGATTTTGCTGGTATTACCAGCCTGCTGCCTGCAATGTGCAATGGAGCTCAGCCACATTCACCCACAGCAGAGCAGGACCTCTGAAATCAATAGGTCTTCTTACCTGGGCAGGGTCAAGCTCAGGATAAGACAGTTCAGGGAAATTTCAGACACCAGGTATTGGAGGAAACAGCAGAGAGTTAAGGATGCTGCTGCTCCCCAGAGGCCCTGAGTAAATGAATTCCTCTCCAGCTGGAGACTCTTATAAATGGCCTTCAGTCTGAAGAACCAGATCTGTTTAAATTACAATGTACGTGTCACAGTATGTAAGAACCTGCTCAAATCATATGGAAATAACTATTCCTGGAACACCCAGGTCTCCTGACATCACTTCCTTGAGAAATAGATCCAATTAATTCCACTGAGAGACCAAAAAATGGATAGGGGGAAGGAGGAAAGGAAAAGAAAAGCCCTGTCAGTGGAAGGTCAGAAATGTCTGCAGGTGGAGATTGTTTCTTTTTATTCTTTCTGTTTTTACTTTCTTTGTTTTCCTTTTTTTTTTCCTTTTCCCTTTTTTTTTTTTTTTTTTTCAGAATTGTTTCAACTCTTCAGCATAGAGGAAGGAAGGACGGCCTGGTGGATAAAGGTAGAGGAACTGTTGACAGTTCAGAGTTGGCCCCTGTTCCACTCTGCTGCAGACATCCTGTGCAACCCTGAGCAAGTCATCACCTCCCACTGCCCTTCCTCCTCCCCTCCAAAATGGGTTAAAACCGTGTTTACTAGTTTCTGGGAAGGACATATGGCTTGGGGCTTCTTCCTCTCAAAGTTTGGAAGGGTGCTGCAGAGAGGGGAGGGGAAAAGCACCAGGATCCAAACTGCCAGCCAGCAAGTGTTGGAGCTGCATTGTGCCCTGCAAGGGAAGCAGAGCTGAGAAGCTGAGCTCTTTCTTTCAAACCCATATCCTGATTTTCAGCCTGCTCTAGGGGTGCCTGTGAGCAGAGGCCATGCAACGTGACTTTGCTCTTGGTAGTTGTGTTCAGCAAGATAAAAGATGGATTAAGACAAAATATGTTCAGCAAAAACTATGTGCCTGAGCAGCATTGGGGCACAAAAACTTTCTGAGCAAGGCAGGATTCTGTGTACCTCTCCACAAAGTAAATACTACCATATGTGCATTAAAAAGCTACTATTATTTACAGAGTGCTGACATGAAACCCCCTGAAAGAGTTAGTATTTTGTTAGGTAAACGTTTTACCCTCGGAGCATTTTCCTCTTCTCCCTCTCCCCTCCCCCTCACCCAATAACTTACAGATGTTAGAACAATAAATTGAATGAATAGTTTCCCACACTGGAATGCCTGCATGC
Organism: Rhabdornis inornatus; assembly: GCA_013397075.1. Classification (NCBI taxonomy): domain Eukaryota; kingdom Metazoa; phylum Chordata; class Aves; order Passeriformes; family Rhabdornithidae; genus Rhabdornis; species Rhabdornis inornatus. The sequence goes on along the minus strand of VWZS01007619.1, from coordinate 32,654 downwards.
TGAAGAATGCAGAAATGATTTCTGGCCAGTTTCTGACACTGATCTACAACTACACTGCATATATTCTGTTGCTCTTGTATCAAGTCTTGAGCTGCTCCCTGCCAAGAATTAAGTGCTTGTTCCATAAACCTGGTGTAGATTATCACTTAGCTGTATAGATGTATCTAATAGAATTAAATACTTTGGCTCCTGACCAGTAACAGATGTGCTACATATAATGCAATAATAATGAGACTGAAAGCACCATGTTATGCCAAGGGAACATTGTGAGATATCTCACATTTCTTCTGTTGCCCAGTCAAAGCTCTGTGAAAAGTAAATCAAAAGTCCCATGTTTATATGAACAAAACAAGCTTTGGCTTTCCTTCTTTTTTCATTTTAATCTTACAATGGGTTTGTTATCCAGCCCATGCACAAAGGCAAGCAAGGGGTCAGCTTTCACTTCGATGGAGCAATGGATTTGCTTTACCATAGTTTTATTTTTCACTGAAGTTCTCCTGTAACTTAAATGGCTATAATAAAATAACATTGAACCAAGACATAACTATCTGCCTGGGACACGTGAGTCCACATAACTTGGCCCATTGGGGACAGAATGGGCTGGGTAGGAGGAAGAAGAGCTCATCTGTACACATAAACAGACTTTACCCATAAGCAGGCCTTATATTTTCTAAAATAAAACTAAAAAAAATTTAGAAGTCAGATCATAATCCTGGGATGAACTGCATGTTTCCTACAAGGCACCCCAGTTCCTTCGGATTTCTGTTGCAGGGGAGGTTCTGAGTACTCCAGTAACGAGTTCTTCCTGTGTTAGGGAAGGGAAGGGAAGGGAAGGGAAGGGAAGGGAAGGGAAGGGAAGGGAAGGGAAGAAATGCCGTGGAGGCCAAGTGCCCATGGGGAGAGCCTTGCCAGCAGACAGCAGAGGGGCCATGGCCACATCCACCTTCCCACACTGCCACTGCCTCACTTCAGGTCACAGCAGAGGCTCAAAGATGAGCAGTGGCACTGGTGGCAAGGATGTCACCTGCCCACCAGCTAAAATGAACCTGCATTGTCCAGCTTGGCTTTTGATCAGCATGGCAGGTACCTGGTGGCAGGGCTGGCGGAAGAAACTGCCCCACCTGAAACTGTGACACGGCAGTGGAAGATGTCTCTGGAAGGTGCAGAGAAGGTGCCAAAACAAGCTGTTGCTGGATGCTGGCGATGGGGCTGTGTTGTTTCTGCTCTTCAAGTGTGGGCATGGTTAATGAGAAAGTTGTGAAGGAAGCGAATTCCCCGAGTGCCTGACAGTTTCAGCCTTCCTTGACCCGTGCTGGTCTGGGTACAGACAGAGTGGAGCACAGAGACTGCACTGCACGGGCAGTCCAGGTTACAGATGAATATCAGGGCTCCAAGATGTTATTGTTAGATCTATCAGCTGTCTTTGATGCCCTGAGGTATTGTTGAGTTGCTTTTGATCCTCGGCAAGAATAGATGGGACTGTGCTCTGCTCACTTTTCCCTTAGCTTTCAGAGAGATCTCAGAAGGTAATTTTGGATAACTGCCCTAGTTTATTGACCTTCAGGGAACACTGCCTGATGTTTCATCAGTAATGTACACAAAAACAGTGGGGGTGATTAATGAATTGATACTTTTTTTGTAATTCTCTTGGACAGACAGAGCTATTATTAGAATTGGAAAAGTGCCTCTGATTATATATATTCTGTGACCATCCATTCAAATGCAACATGGAAAGGCCAGGCTGTCATGGCGATATTCAGACAAAACCAGTCTCTCCAGCTTCAGTAGGAAGACCACAGAGGAGAGTGTTAAGAGGGCTGGTGCTGTAACAGAGAGGAGCTGGCCCCTTGGGAGAAGAAGTTGAGTTGGCGCTCTCTTATTGCTGGAGCCTGGATTCAAGCCCTGGAGATGATGATCCAGATGAACAGATGTAACTGCTCCTTCTCCCTGCTTTCCCCCTTTGAAGGGAAACGCCCTGGGTGACAGAAACATGCCTGTGACCACTTTTTAAAGAAACAGTTATAGAAAATTGATGCAAAACTGGATCCCAGAGTTATGACTGACAGCAACAGTGGGGCCAGGGCCATGAGACTCCACCACATGCCTGATTAAAGTGAAACCACCCTGGTTGATTTTTCAGGATCAAATGGCTGTAATGTGTTGTACAGACCAAGAACCAGTATTCTGTGATGAGAAATTCTAGACCAGGCATCAGACTCGAACTATACTTACAGATAGTTCCAGGGGACAAGAAGCAGCAGCAGCAGCAGCAGCAGCAGCAGCAGCAGCAACAACTAAATTTGGCAAATAAATTATTCACCCAGTTCCATTAAAAAGAAAGGGATAGAAAATACCCATCTGGCAAGTAAGGAAAAGCTCAAGACAATTATCCTCCTTACTGTACATCATCCTTGCAATCATACTCAGGGAGAATGTGACAATTGATTTAAACTAATTGGAGGTTCAATTAAATGATAATTAGCATTAATCAATAGCAGTGTTGGCATGCCAGTGCATCCCTCCTTTAGGCAATTCACCTCCAATCCCCCACACACCAATAAGGCTGGTGACCTGCGAGCCCAGCAGGGCTCCTGCCATCAGTGAGGAAGCAAGTCCCAGCAGCACTGACCCGGAGGCTTGGAGGGAAGAGAGCATTTCAGTGAAAGGCAGCCCTGCCAGGACCAGGGACGGTGCTGCACCTCTCCCGCAGCTAATTGCAGCCAACATCAAAGGCTAGGGTGCCCTCAAATGATGGAGGCTGGTAACAACAGCTCAGTGCCTGCCTGCTTTCAAATAGCTCATCACAAAGAGCCTTGCCTTTAGCATATTATCATGTTTTTGTTAAGAATGCTCGTTTCTCTTCCTCTCTCCATTTATGTTTTTTGTGTGTTGTACCATCGTGTGGCCCGTGCACAAGGAATAGCCATGACTGTACAGCCCCCAGTAAGGCAGCAAAGGGCTGGGTGAGCTGGGAGCTTGGGGAGCTTTCTCCAGGGGGGTCATGTGCAGACACAAGAGCCAGTGAACTTTTTGCTCTGTTCCCAACGTTGTGTTTAAGGGGAGGAGAAGAGCCATTTTGTCATCTACTCCAGAACTGTGGTTCAACTTGAATAAATGAAGTGCAAGCACCTTTTATGAGCACTTGAACAGTGTGTCCACCTGTATGCCTATGTGCTCAATGCCCCGCACACATCCATCAGGTCTCCAGAACCCACCTGCCAACAGATAGAGACTCCTAATCTGAGGCAGGAGGATTTAGGGCCAGCCCCACATGTCCACTGAACTTCCACCTGCCTCCTATCCAAGAGCTGCCAGTTTCCACTGCAGTGTTGAAAAGAAATTCTTCTCAGGAGGCTTTGAGCAAGGATTTCTCTAAACACTGTTAACATTTTGATGCCAAATTAGATGGTTCTTGGGAATCTTTTTGACCTCTCATGTTTCCCCAGGTATGTCCAGTTCAGATCCTGGAAGCACAAGGTTGTGCCAAGTGGAAACTTGCAGGAAAATGAAAGAGGAAAGTGTTTAAATGCTGCTCACATCTCACACAGTGCTTTGGGGTGAGCACAGGAAAAGGAAGCACAACTGTTCCCTCTGCCTGTCGGTGACTTGTCCCTGCCAGGAGCAGGTCTGGAGGGCAACAGCCCATGCAGAGCCCCCAGAGAATATCTCCACTATCAGTTACCTTTGTTTTCTCACATAAGCAATGAACAAAGAATATCCCTGAACTCAACTAACTTCTTGTCTCCATCCCCAAAGAAAGGGAACCAGGAGAATGAAAGAAAAAACTTACCTGCCTTTCGAAGTTTCATCAGCACAGCACACAGAAATGTAATCTACCCAGTGTAAGAAATGCCAATATCAGCATTTTTATACCAATGCTAGTGAATTTTGTTGATTTCATACTGCAAAACTTTTCTTCGGGATGTTTGCCAATCCACATGATGTAAGGTGGGAAAAAATCCCAATTTTAGCTGATGCCACTGTGCTGTGAGAAATCCTGATGCCACTCAGTAATGGAAATGTTACCCTGCTGGTAAGAGTGGCTCACTGCTACACTTTCAGTCCCTGCATATCTGCCAGCTCCCCAACTTCCCTGTGGACTACCACATGGTCCTGTCCTCAGGTAGTCACCCAAAAGCACTGCACATGTGAGTCTACCATGGTTTTGGGGACCATCTCTAGTCCACTCACCCCAGTTTGGGAACAGTTGGGAATGGATATGCTATGTCATCAGAAGAATGCTATTGCTTGTAAAAGACCATTTATCCTATGTGGAATTGTCAGTACAATGGTCCTTAATTTTAGCCTTTTGGTGCACTTAAATATGAAGACATTTTTGGCTGTAACTCTTGGCTGTAACCCTTGGCTGTAACCCTTGGCTGTAACCCTTGTCCTCTCCTTGTGTCATGCACACTGTTGCCCAGCCTCTCACAAATGAAGGCCATAAACTTTCATTTTCTGGTGTGCTGTGGAAGAAACCAGATGTTGGAAAGCATCTCTAGGCAGCATACCTTGGCAAACTCTTCCCAAGTCTTGAATGCTTGGATGAACCAATTCTGCTCCAAAAGCAACCTTTGAGCCAGTAAGACACCTGCTGAGAACAGACTTACCAGCTCCAGTAAAGTCCTGTGTTACACACTCAGCTTCCCATTCAGAGCTGTCCTGCACCTGAGCTGCCCATAGCACACACAGAGTACAATTTTCTCTGAAAAATGCCGTGGTCGACCTACAGAGACACCAACCTCATCTTCTCTGCTCCATCAGCATGAAAAGGAAGGGGCTGTGTAAGTAACCAGATATTTAGATTGCACCCAAGATAATGGGAAGGGGACAAAGAGAAACATCTCTCCAGACTAGAGGAAAACATGGCTTTCTTTGCACTGACCAAACACATCAAGCATCTTTGATCAGGGGAAAAGCAGGTGGTTAAAGACAGTATATAAAAAGCTTGGTCATGCCTAACACGTCCCTTTCCAGATCAATACATACTTGTGAAGATATAATCTTCCTGCTGTAATGCTGACAGGTTAATGACAGCATGAGTTATCCACTATCTAAATGCCTGCATCAGTACCTGAGTTAGATTAACCCCCGACAGACTTAACTGCTTGTGCATGCAACTCCATAGCCTGTCATCACAACACCCTCACCTGTGACTTTTCCTGCCTTTTACTTATTAAACCATCATGCTGCAGGCCCCCACCTTCCTCTGTCTGTGCAATGATGTGTGTTGAGGGTGGCCAGGGAATCCCTCCACCTCCTCTGAGCTGCAGCCTGGGCAGGTCTGTCTGCAGGACTGTCTCCAGCAGGGACACCCCTGGGTGGGAAGAACCCTCTTTGCCATGGGGAGGAATGGAAATGTGCAGATACCTACTCTGTCAGTGCATCTGAGAAATGGAATAAGAAGCAGAGACCTGTTGCTATAATCTCTCCAGCATATGGCTCTTGTAAATTTGAGTAGATCTTTTATTTTAAAAATTAAAACTCGAATTTCTGTCTGTGTATTTTACTGGGTTCGGGTTTCAAGTGCAATCCAGCCCTTCCCCAATCCCCTCAAAAAAAAAACAAAACCAAAACAAGACAAAACAAAAAACCCCAACAAATTGCAGCAGGTTGGAAGAGGAATGAGACCTGACTGGGCAGGATCCCTAGGATCCTGCCCTGGCTTCGGCCCAAAATTTGCAAAGTGGATTACTACAGCACATAGCTGGGGTCAGGATCCAGTAGCATTTGCAATGAGTGGTCTGCACTGTTGCTGGCTTGGGACTCAGGGGATTGAGGCCTTAATCCTGCTTTTGGTCTTGACCTCCTGGATAATGTGGGAGAGAAAGGCAGAAGGTGCAAAAATTTAACTAGGTAATTGAAATCTATTGGTCTAAATCTCATTAGAATAGCCCTGCCACACTCCCATCAGCTGCCAGAGGAATGCCACTGTTAACTTCTAAACTGCCTCATGTGCTCCTTTTATAAAGCAGAGACAAGTGTAGGGAGTGCCTGGCTGCTGGAGCTCTGGACCTGAGTGTGTACATTGCACTCTTACATCCCCAAAAAAGACAAAGAGGGCAAGTTGGGATGAGCACGGTGCAAACATCTGCTTCTCCTGCCTGCTGTGTTTGGGGTGGAAAGCTCTCACACTCTTGCCTGGGAATATTGGTAGTTCAACACGTAACTGAATTAGTGGTGGGAGAAAACAAATCACACGTGACTGAGTTTTCTGACAGAAGCAGCTTTGATGTCCTTCTGAGCCCAGCCACCCCCCACCTGCACCCCACCCCACCCCGTCAATAAACTGTTTGTTTAGCCTTGCACTGATTATTCATTTCTTGGCACGAAGCTCTCAGCACCAAAGAATTAACATTTGGATTGTATTTGCTGGCTAGTAAAGTGCCAGCAATACAGCTGGGATTCGTTGCACAAACTATTTTGATGGGGGAAATCAATGACAAACTGAGAAGAGGAGGATCAAACAGCGAACCCTTTTGCAATCCTTGTTTGAAAACATCGTGTTGGTGATATTCAGAGTTTGTAAAACTGGGATGGGTGGCAAATAAAGTGTGGCAACCTTCTCCCAGGACATCTTGCTGACTCTTACATGCAACAAATTGACCCCAGCCCGGACCTAAAATAGATTAGTCACAGGATATTTCATTTTAAACCCAAGCTCATGAGTTTTTTTCCCTACAGAAGAGGAGGCTCCCTGAATGTTTATTGCTGTTTTGCTGGAATTTCTTTTTTGGTCAGAGAGGGATTTGAAAACGAAATACATTTCCTGTTGGAGGCCAAGGGCTGTGAGCTGCAAGGAGAAGCATAGCCTTTGGCTTGCTTCAGCAGTAAATAATCACTTGTGTTCCAAAAAGTCATTCACATTGGCAAGGGCTCCCAGCACCTGCAGATAGAAGTGCCCGGGGCAAGTCCAAGCACTTCATTTAGACTGTCCCTTATTACAATCAATCAGACCCCATTCCTTGTAGCCACAGGAAATTCTGGGCTTAACACACATGCGTTTTAAAATTAAAAAGGTGGAAAGATGTGCAGTTAAAGACACAGAAAAAGATACGGGAATGGAGGAGTGTTTTTCTATGTTTGCATGAGAAACTTCCTTTCCTTAACTTCAACTCTCTGTGTGAATTGTAAGCACACAAAACCTTCATCTTATCAGTATTTTGAGCCTTGGGGAAGTCTAGTAGTTTTCCTTCAGCCCCATTCTACCTGCATGTTTTTTTGTCACATTGTTTTCCATAATACAGGCATAGAGAAGATATTTTATATTTTCATCTTTCTATTTTTTTTTTTAACTTTTGGTGCTGCCTGAGTTAGCCCATTTGGCAAGTTCTCAGTAAAAGTACAAGTAGTGTCAGAGCCCAGAAAGCAGCATGTTTGACCCTAACTTTTTAGTTAAAGGCTAACACAGCAGGACTATTCTTTTCTGGGGAAAAAATAGTTAAAAACCAAATAGTTAAAAACCAACCGACAAAACAAAACAAAAAACAACAACAACAAGAAAAAACCAAACAAAAAGCAAAACAAATCAAACAGCTGAAGTCCTTTATATCTCAAACCTACAGCAGTACACTGAGTGACTTCTCTTCAGGATCAGGACCTGACAGAAAATCTGTGATGTGTGTATGTGGATTACTGCACGAGCAGGGTTGGGGTCACATCTGGCTATGCTCAGGATACTCTCCCACTTCCTCGCATCCGAGCGGAATTCAGTTTCACACAATGTATTTCCTAGTCCAGGTGTCACCAAACAAGTGCTGCCAGAAGTCACTTAGGGCTCTGCTATAGCTCCTTCTAATTTCAAAGCTGTTGCCATAAAAGACAGTATTTTTTGAGGCAAAATTTTTGAGAGTGAATTGTTTGCATGAAAAACCCTGGGGTTTTCACCACTGCAAGTCTGAACTGTCTTCCTCTCCTGACCACAGTGCTGCAGAGTGCAAACTGGGGGTGGGCTGCTCCCTGTCACAGATAGAGCTCTGACCAGCCCAGGAGCTTTCAGTTCTGGCTGTGCCAGGGACACTTGGTGCATTCTGGTGCTATTTTTACCAGTACTAGGAACATTGAGTTCAGGCTTGCTCTGGCACCAGCCAAAGAGGAGCAGGCAACACCTCTGGGAATGTGACTCCCAGTACCTACCTCAGCACTGTGGTGTCCCTGAGTACCAAAATAACCACGGATGTAGGAACATCCCAGGCAGAGACAGGGAGCTGTGACTCACTGAGATCACAGTGTCAGGTTGCTTTGCTGTACAAAGACAATTCACAGCACAATAAAGCAGCATCTGCTCTTCCCCACTCCAGAGATGCTGAAGGACTGTAGCCCTGAGATTCCAATCCCACTTAATCTGCTGCTGGATTTCGTACAAATGCAAACCTGCCACCACAAGTGCCTGGTTGTGCATGCACTGCATCACAGCTGAAGTTCACTTCAGCAGGCCACTGCAGGCAATTAGTCTGGAGCAAAGCTCAACCTCCATCTGAAATGCAATTAAAACACTGGAAAGGCAGTGCTGAGTCCCACTTGGACAGACTCCACAGGTTCTCCTTTAACCAAAGCCAGGTAAGTGGAGGCTGCCACCACCCCTGCTGCTCCGTGGTTGTCGGGGGCACTGTCCATCAAAGCAACACCTGAAGAACAGCCCCGTGTCAGCACCAGCTGCCAGGACAAGGCAAACTCTCCTCTGCTGCTCAACAATACAAAGGGCTTCTTTCCTCCTCCTCCACTAAGTAAACTGTTAAAGACCGTGACCCCTGGAAAACATAACAAGAGCAGAGGAATTTACAGTCGCATGTTACAGGTCAAGGCATCGAGCGTTTCACAACCTTGTGATTCCAGCTAAAAGCTCCTCTGTCTGTCTGCTCTATGCAGAGGCAGCTCCCATCCCCTCAGACGCACATACACATGGATTCACATGGCAAAAAGGGTGAATGAAGGCCAAGCTTTTGCTTTTTGACCTTTCTGCCGTAAAAAAAGTGGCAAAGACATGAACAGCAGGGCAACTTCTTCATAGAGACCTGAAAAACATTCAGTGGGCATTTGCAACCATAAATGTACATGTCCCATCATATAGTGCCTGAACACAGCTTATAATGAGGCCAGTGTTAAGATTCAGCCTAAAACAGAACAGAAAATGGACATTGTGGCTTCATTTGACATGTGATGGGGAATTTCTTGGTCCAGGAGCGCTGAGGAAAGCTGGAGCATCAGACAAAGGGAGAGTCTGGTACAAACTAAGCAGAAATGCTCGGGGTGTGCTTGGGACCTTCCTCCTTATTTCCATTCAAACAGTACCACAGAGTTGATCTGGGCTTCCCAGCTGAGCCAGGCACACTCACTTTGGAGGGGATCCTGGGAGTCTCAAATCCTGGGACACAGCAGCCTTGCATTAGCAGAATGAACACAACACAAGGCAGGGCTCAGATGTGGGCTTTGATCTACTTTTACAAACCCTGAAAGGGAGGTATGAGGAGAGCAACTAGTGCAAACAAGTTAAGAGCTTTTAAATTGTTTGGGCAGGACTATTTCCTTTTAATGCCTAATGAATATCTGGGATAAAGTACTTCTGTGCTAGGGAATGACCCCCATAAGAAAACACTATCAAGAGGCTTCTTTACTAGCCTAGGAAGATGAGGTATTTGCAGTACTGTGAGAGCAAAAAAAGTGGATTGCAAATCTCCCCTTGAAGAAATAAAACTTTGTTATTTTTCTACACAGTGACAAAAAAGAAAAATATTTAATGCATCAATTAAAAAATGTGTATATATAAAGTAAGTCTTACTCACTGATCATTTAGACTTCTTCTAGAGTGCTGTTGTAGGATCTTTTCAAACCATTGTGGAAGTCTTGTACTGAAATTTAATATTTAAGACATGATTATGTCTGGATTTCAGACTGAGGTGGACTCAGGTACCTCTAGGTGAGGAGGAATATATTTAAAATATATTTTATTTATATTAATTATAGGAGTGTATAGAGAATTAAATGTAAGATTTGATGTATAGGTCCAAGGATGCATAAACCAGGATCAACAGATTCTTAAAGCCAGATTAGCCAGCTCCCTTTTCTCAGGCCTCTCACAATAAACACATGCAGGTTGGCAGCAAGAGCCCATATTTTCTTCCTTCTTACATCTCAAACTTCTCCATCCAACAATTACCATTAATAACAATTCTGGCTGCAGCCAAACAAGAGGCCATTGCTGGCATAAAGCAGAGAGGAAGCAGAGCCTGTTCTCACAGTACAGAGTCTGCAGCAACATTTGCCAAAGTCCTCACAGGAAATGTGCTGGCAACATTTCAAGGGCAGAAAACACCTCCGTGTTGTGCCTGCTTCCCACCTTTCCCTGGAGGCACTCACACACAGAGCTGGAAAGAAAGAGGCACATTTAAAGATTTTCCCATTTTTTCAACATCTCTGTGTCACTCCCTAATGCCTTGAAATATCTTTGTATACCTTCTACTTTGGAATCCCAGAATTCAGTGAGGAACCAACCCACCGCCTGAAAAATCACTAGAGCAAACTCAGCATTGTATCCCAGCTATAAGACCAAACTCCCTCCTCTGTATTTGTTTAAGTTTGCCTCCACATCGAGTTTTCCTCTAATTTCACCCACTCCTTGCCCCAAGCCTTTTAACATGAGATGTAACCCAAAACCCAGCAGAAGAAGAGAGAGCCAGAAGCAAACTTCTAGATGGTGAGAGGTGTCATATTTGATTTTTCCAGCTAACAGGAAAGTGAAATATTTAACACTCCCTTTCGGATCCTTTTCTCTGTTTCTCTGCCTTTATAAAACACTGCTGCATGGGAAAGAGGCCAAAAGAAGAAAATCAATTGTCTTTCTCAGCGCAGAGACCTTTTCAAAAATGGTGCCCTGTTCTGCAGGAGCCCAAATGTTTTTTTCAAATGCTTCTGGCAGAAGAGCACAGAAGCCTTCCAGGACTGTGCTTTATCTGGTGAGATAGCTGTCTGTGGAGTTGGGGCAGGAAAGGCTGCTGTTAAAGTTTCTTTTTTTCTTTCCCTTTCTGTGGCTTTTTGACAAGAAGAATAGCTAAGGGAAAAAAATAAAATAAAAAGGAGAAACAAAATACTGCTCCAAAACAAAAAGCAAGAGCATGCTATAATGCAATCATGGGGCTCCTGCTCTACAACTTTCTGGAGATTTTCCTTTTCCAGGACACTTTGGACTGCAGTTGGAAGTGCCTGTATGAATCTTCAAAGAGTTTTGGAGCAACAGGTGTTTTTCCTCCCTATAAAAAAGAATTAACTAGTATCTTCTTTAAATTGTCTAAGCAACAATTTAAAAAAATCTGAGAAGGATGTTTCTGGCAATATATTACAAGCAAGGTCTGTCACATACCCTTGGTCTCCTAGTGATAGTTCTGTCATAATAAAGAACAGATTTCTGTTTTTATGGTAAGGTATTTTCAAGACAATTGAGGTGATTTGATTTTACTGTTGACACAGACTGCAGCTGCAGCCTTAGGATCAATTTTAGGTCAATCCAGGGCAGCCTGCCACCAAAAGAGGCAATCCTGCCCTTGCTCCTGCTGCTTTCCTCAAGAATGGTCTGATGCTAGTAAATAAAAACTGACCCTCTATGAGAAATTACTGTTTTCTGATGGATCACAAGCTGCAGGACAGTGTTATATTTTCCCCCTGCAGTTGTTCACATGGACCTGCTGCAGGTGGGTGGCCCTGAGGCCATGGGTTGCCAGGGGACTTGTCACCTGCTGTGGGATGGCAGAGAACTGCACCTTGGACATCTACACTGCAGATCGTGTCTGTGAACACTGAGATTTGTGGCTTAAATTGCTGACGTGTCTTTAAACATCCTTTTGTCAGCCTTACAGATTTTATTTGTTGGTGGTCTTCATCTATAGAGCAGGCTAGCAGTGGTGTGGGACTCAAGTGTGGAGAGAGAAGAAGAGCAAGAGGAAGCTCTTCCAACTCCAAAAGATTCTCCTCTTTGGTTAAGGGTGAACAGAGGTCAGCGTGAGTCTTTCTCTGGATTTCAGGGAGCTTTGGATCAAGCCCAAGGTGCCTCATTATCCCATGACAGAATAAAGACACATACTCATTTTTATGACTGAAAACTATTCTTTCTCTCTAGTGAATGGCTGAGATCTGAACACAGCTGCTATTTTGCTCTGTGCACTGAATCACTTCTGATTCTTAAGTATTGAAACAGTGACATGCATTCCCCCTGCCTAACATGGGACTTTTCTCCATTATTGTACCATGAGAAGAATATAGTAATTCATGCTGTCTTTATTTTTTAGCTTTATTATTGTTGGGACTCCTTTCACTTCTGAAAAAGAAGGCAACTGGGGCAGAGAGGAATGCTGACGTTATGTCAAAACATGAAATTTCTGAGAATGGGAGATCTACAAAAATACTGTACTCAAGCATCACTTTACCAGCTCTTAGGCAGGAAATTCAGGAATGGTTTTATGTGAATTGTCACAGAGATATGGCAAAAAAAATCCACTTTTTATTAATTCTTAGGTTGTGGTAGGTTTTGCTTTAAAGATAAGTTTGGGTGATTTTCTGGCAGAAGGGGCTGTGCAGAGGAGCCTTCATCCTCCTCCTCACTCTGGCACATGCCAGGGATTTGACATCTCTCTGATAATTCTTAATATCACACAAGAAAGGAGTGTGGCAACTGTAAAGCATTTAGGAGAGATAAACAGGAGTGATCAGAGACCTGGGGAACAGAAGATGTGAGGAGAGACTGAAAGAATGAAGCTTTTTCTGCCTAGAGAAGAGAAAGTTTACAGGACACAGCCACAGAAAAATAAGGCTAAGGGACATCTTTGGAGGTCATTCAATCCATTCCTCTCCCCTGAAATAATCTCAGCAATATCTAAATCACTGCTGATAGACATTGCTCTGACATGTTCATAGAGATCTCCAGTGGTGCACAGTCTACAAGCTCCCAAGACAGCCTGGTTTACTGCTTCACGAGTGACTCTACTAAAGTATTTTGTTATCAGCTCATTCTGAATCATTCTTTCTTCAGTTTAAGGCCTATCACCTTATCAGCCATTGTCAATTCCTAAACAAAATCAGACTTTCATTTCTGTTCACCACTCCTGTGTAAAAGGAAATAAGATTACATTATTTTTTCCTGACAAACCCACACTGACTGTTATTCTTCTTCTTTTCCCAGATGCATCCAAACAACCAAATTTCTTGATATTTGCTGAAGCTGAAAATATAGACAAGCTGGTCTGTAATTCCCATGTTCCTCTGTTTTCCCTTCTTCTGTATGAAGATAGTTTTGCCCTTTTCCAGTTTTCTGGTATCTTAGCTTTTCCTGGCTTCTCAAAGGTAACCACAGGTATCTAAGATCTTTTCAGTCCACTTTCAAAATATTCTACGATGAACATCATCAGGTTCAGCCAATTATAAAACATGAAGCTTATTTAATTTTGTCACTTCTTTCGTTATTCTCTGCTGAACTCCCATCCTTTTTCAATTCATATTCCAATACTGTTAGCCTCCTGCTCTCAACTGATCTTTTAAGTGAACACTGATACAAAAAAAGGCTTTAAACACTTCACCCCCTTGGTATCATCTGGCGATACCTTTCTCTTTTCATCTTATGATAAATGTATTTGTAGAACAATTTCTTGGTACTCACTCTTCATATATGTAAAAGAGCTCTGCAAAGAGAAAAGGAACATACTATTCCTCACAGCCACCGAGGGCAGGAGAAGAAATAATGATCTTCAAGCAAAGGCTAGATATTAGGAAAAGTATTTTACCTGTTAAAAGGGAAAAGACCAGGAATGCATTATCTTGGGAGCTTGCTAAATTTCATATCATAGGCAGTCTTTAAGCACAGGTTACACAATTCATTTTTAGCCTTTTCCAGCCTGTGAACTCCTAACATTGCACTTCACAGGGCTTCACATACTGGTATAGCACAGTGTGAATGGGATTTCTCATGTTCAGATTTTCCTGAGACACTCCCCCCATGCACCCTCTCCTAGAAATGCTCTACAGAAAAGCAGCAATCTGTAGGTTCCACTTTAGGAATCCAAGGATTAGATAAACTTTTGTCAGGAACAGGGATTCCTGCCCATCTGTTTTTCTACAATTCAGTGATCCCAAAAATCCCAGGTACAACAGCTGCATCATTTGTGATATCTCAGAAGTGAAACAAAGGTTGTTTGCAGTCTCATTAGTTCCCTTCACTTCAAGCAGAAGCTCTGAAATGGACTTTACTTTTTAAAAAAACTTGATTATAATTGTTTTATCTGCCTTATAGACCAATTACTTGGTGACTATCAATGTCCAACCTATTACATCCACTTTATAGTGCTGCAGGTCATGAAATGATGCTGTAGCAGAGCAGAGACAGATCTCCTGAATGAGCTTCTCAGCCTCCAATCTCCAGATCATTTTCTTTAAATCTCATCCTTTTGTATAACTGAACTGATGTTTGGATAATTTGCATATGTAAATCTGAACTAAAGAGAAACCCTCATGGCTACTGCAGAGAGGCGCCTGTTAAACATTGTGAATTGAAATGCTTTCCTCTCCAAACTAAAATAAAAAGTGCCCTGGAGGGTAAATTTCTGAAGGCTTTGCGACTAACCTGATTAGTCACTCTAAATTGTGATAGATGGAAGGAAAAAGCAGTTGTCAAACAAGGAGGAAATTCCAATAGAAGAGTAAATTTAAGGATGACAGTGATGATAAATTCTTACAAGCCTTAGAAAAGATCAGCCTTTTGTGTAGCTCTCATAAGGACCATTGAGTGCTCACTATATAATGGGCTGCTGTTTGGGTAACTGTGGGAATGTGGTGGCGATCGGTTTTAAAAAGAAAAAGTAAAAGAACACCTCAAGTCCAGGTTAATGTGCATTTATTTTAAGGTAAAGGCTCCCCTCCCTTGCTGTTCCTGCAGGTGAGCTTGAGACTGCTAGGCCAGAGGGATGTGCTGCAAGAAAGGATAGTGTTCAGGGTTAAATAATTTGAGATTAAAGCCAGGTATACATTTTTATCTATCAGTATTGGGAAAACTCAGCAAAGTTTTTATTTTTGTCACTAATAGTTTCTAAATTATTGCTTCATTTTTATCACTAATAATTTCTAAATAGAAGTCAGATGATTTATAGTGGATGTGTTTTATTTGCAACAGGAACTGGATTTGTGAAGAACGGAGAAGATTGAACAGTGAACTCTTCTAGGTTGATTACTGCTTCATGCTTTCTTCCTTACTGAAATAAATAAAAAATTTTAATCTTAAAACCAGTCTAAGAAGGCAACCAGTTTTCTGTTCCACTCTGAACAAAATTTATCCTCTGGAACTAGTTTAAGAGTTTAACATGGAAGTAAGGAAAATAAAATATATTCTCTCCTCTGTCCAGAAATGCAATTTTTTAGCTGGCTGAAAACGAAAGGGAAAACACCAATACAGTTCATTGACTTTTTCCCCTGCATCTCAAATTTTCAAATATTGCTAAAAGTTAGCAATTCCAGCCATTTCTCAGATCAATATCACATGGTGAATATAAGGGTCTGATATTGCTAGTGTTGATAGCAATCAATTAGTTTGGGACATATACAGAAGAATTGCATGGACAATTGATCTGTTCTGTTTTCCAATTAATTTAGATGCTTCAGCATTTAAATTCTTACCAGTATATGCACATTAATAGCACCCAGGAGCTTCAGTCATGGGACAGAACAGCGCTGTGCTAAGATTATACATCACAAAAAGGCAGCCCATGAGCCTGCCTGGCTGTCACTCAACTTGGCACCAACCCTTAATGGAGCTGGCTAGTTCCTGGCCATGAATTTTGTGAAGTTTCAGCCACATAAAGTCTGAAGTTTTCTTCAGTCATGGTCTTTCCCTCAACAGTTGAATTCTATATCTCTAGTAATGTGGTCATTTCTAGAAGTAGTGACTTCTCCCATCCATGACAATGAGTTTTATTTTGAGCAAGCCATGGTTTCTTTTTGAGGGATGTGAAGATTTCAAATTGTAGAAGCGAAACTGTAGCAAGATCGGTAATGAAGGATGGTTTTCCAGGCCTCGGAGTTTGTGTTTCCCAGTACCTGAATACCTCAACCACCTGCTGTTCCCTCAAATGCTTTTTATCTCTGTTTTGGGAAAAAAACCCTCATTCTATATTATAAAACTGCTACAGTGTTGTCAACACACATAAGTTGTGGACACTTGTAATTATGGGCAAAATACTTCAAGCAAAATGCTTCAATTTGGAGATCAGGAACACCACTACAGCCCAAACACAAGGGCTCTCTATTATCTTGCTAACTTAGTCTGAAGCAGGAAGCAGATCAAATCTCACAAGAAAAGACTGGTTTTGTGAGATTTCAAGCAAAAAAATGCATTTTTAAGAGGTGTGTGTGCACTCAGTTCCACTCTCTGATATGTTCACCACAATTCCAACCATTGGCTGGATAAACTGATAACTCTAAAGGATTCTTTCGGCTAAGCCTGACTCTTGGTTAGACAGGGTGAGTACTCTATTCCTGCTACTGCATGTACATTTTTGAACAGAGAATTAAAACAGCATGAATTTCACTCCATCCAAGATTTGGCACAATCTCTGCAGAGAAGTACATTAAATCAGGATTTCCCAGACTTCCGTCTAGATGTATCCTTCTCTAATAAAAGCTTTTTAAAATTTGTTTATTGCTTTAGCTCATTTCCAAGAAGAAAATGTTGCTTTTGTCTAACCATAAATCTTTCAGGACTGTAGTCTGAGGATCCTATCTATGCACTGATAGAATACAGGAGAGAATTTTCTCTAGTTTTCTGTGGTAACATTAAACACAAACTATAAAACAAGATCCATGGGATTTCCTCTATCTTTCAAGGACTTACTGCATGTGTCCTTTTCCAAGAGTAATTCCCACTGAAGCAGAAAAATTTAGCAAGGAAACAAATGAAAGCCAATGACATCTTGGTTTATCTGATATCAGATACAGGGGTGGCCATCCTGGGCAAAACCTCATTGTAGATATTATCTATAGAAAGGTGTAGAGACATGCTCTCATGTAGAGACACTAAAGGAGTTGTCAGTGAAGTTTTCACCCCCCTGATTCAAATACCTGTGCAGCAGCAAAAGACTTGGATTTTGGCTGAATTTGTGTTGTTTCCACTAGTCCACAAATGACTTTGTCCATCTTTGTGAGCAGAGTGGTGGTGGTGATTACACTTTGCAGCAAACACTGTGGGGTGTGACCCATCTAGTGATAATATAAATTATTTCCTCATCTAGTTAGATGTCCCATAACTCCAAGGGCATGAGAAAGTTTGTCATGTAGTCACATAAAGTCATGTGGAGTTTCATTACTGATGAATGCAGTGCCAGGCACAGTGGGAGGCACCATTCCAGCTCCTCATGCACATCACTGGTTTCTAAATTAACTGCGACCACTCTGGAAGATGACCAGGGCATCACTGCACAAAGTTAAGTGGAAACTTCTGCTCCCTGTACAGAAGAGAGAAGAAAATACATTCTTCACAAATACAAGCCATGAATTCTTAACATATAAACATATGACACAATTGTCAACAGGACATTTCAGGTGTTTCAGGCCTGCTGGATTAGCAACCATATTTTTTTAATCACGGAATACCCCTCTAAACTTTCACGTGTCTTTTCTAAACTATGAAACATCCTCCTCCCACAAGAGTGGAATATGGATTGAACATGATGGCAGATAAAATAGGAGCAATCATGTCTTTGGTAAGTGCCCAAGATTCCCTCATCTGTCCTCAAAAGTCAGAATCTTGCTTTTGCTGAATGCCTTGATTCCAACATGTTTGTAAGCCATTCCCTGGAAGATAATTGAGAATGGAGTGGGAGGATTGCTGTATGTGCTGACCACAGTAGTTCCCTCAGTCAGACCTAAGACTTCTGGATAGATCTTTGACAAAACATTCATCCTCCTTACTGAGCATGCAGAAGAGATGATACATCCCTGAACAGCACTTTGTTACAACAACACGTCACAAGAGCTAATATTGCCTTTATCAGTGCATGCATCAGAGATATGATAGCTGATATGCTAAGTGATTTTTTTAATAGACCTTGTTACACATGTTAGTTTCAGAGACCGCAAGCTATCTATCACTAGAGCAAATTTGGGGTTTTTTTTGTTTTGTTGGGGTTTTTTTTTTTGGGTTTTTTTTTTTTGGTTTGTTTGCTTGTTTGTTTGAGGAGTTTTGTTGTCTTTTTTTTTTTAATTTTTTTGTTGTTGTTGGGTTTTTTTTGTATTTTTTTTGTTTTGTTTTTGCTTGTTTTGTTTTGTTGGGTTTTTTTTCTTTCTTTGTCTTTCTAGGGCTTAGCAAAGTGAACTATTTTTTTCCTGTGGATTTTCCCTACACATTTCTTTTCAATAATACCAGGCCCTCTCAGAGGATGTCGTCTCCACAGCCCTTCTCTGCATGGCAGTGGGAACTCCCAAACACATCACCTGCAATTGTAACTGCAGCCATGAGGGGAGATGGAGCAATGGATGGAGTGTGCCCACTTAATTAGGGAAACTAAACCAAGGAAAGGACAAGAACAGTTCAGAGAGGTAGGAGTTTGCCAGCAGCTGGAACAGTTGAAAGTCTGAGGAAAATGCAGTCTCCTTTCCATCTTGTGGATGAATGCCACCTCCTCCTTTCCCAGTCATGTCTTGGTTTAAAGACCCCTTTCATGCTTATTAGGAGCACACCACTCCACCAAGGCTGCAGCTCACCCCTATATGGAGCAGCACATGGATGGGAGTGTGCTTGTCCTCCCCACTTCCAAAGCTGGCAGTGTTGCTGGAAGCATGGTGGGTTGAGTGAAATTGAATTTACACCAAGTTTTACAGCTAAACTCAGCACTGAATTCCAGTGTGGACAAGTTCTGAGACAATAGAAGAGCAGAGGAGGTAGCCAAGAAATTCAGGATACTTCTTCTCAAGGGGCAGCTGCACGGGTGGTGTCTAGGACAAATCAGCCTTTAAGATACAGGATTTTTGGCTTTTCTAGAATAAGCCAAAGCAAAGGGTTTAGAAACACAAGCAGGAACTGTCTTTAAACCAAACAAATAGCCTGGATCCCAGTACAAATGGTCAGGAAAGAGGGTTTACTTCTGGTCCCTGGAACTGACAAAATACCCTGAAACTACAAAATGAAATGAGAGGAAAAGATACAGTTTCAGCTACTGCTGACAAATTAATATAAAATAAGGAGGCTGTTTGGTGTTGGCTCGCAGTGATCCATCCCCACCGACACAATGAGGGCTAATGAACTAAATCTGAAAGCATCAGCATAAGATTTTGACAAATGCATTGTTTGCCTATTGAGAGGGTAGAAAATGATTATAAATGACAAGCTGGGCTTGTTTTCAGGCATGGACACTCCAGGAGCAGTGGCATTGTGGCCTCAGTTGGCTGTTCTCTGTGTAAATGATTTCACACTTCTGCTACTGAATCAATTGGGTGTTTCTCCATTTAAGAATTGCTGAAATAAAGTATCTCCTGCTCCACAGTCAAGGCATGTTCTTGGCTCCAAGGGAGGAAGAAGGGTTTAAACATATCTGGATTTTTTATTTTAAAGTGAAGTGTTGGTCACAATGTAGTGCACTCTCACTGCTCAAGATTAATGAGGATATTAAAAAAATCAAGCAATTATTAACAAATATGGTGGAAACACAAAATATTGTACTATAAAGTTGAATAAAAAGCTATATTTCATGCCTTTTTTTTTCTGGAAGGAAAAGAGGAGATGTATATTTAAATATTTTAGCTATGAAAAGTGCAGACACCAAACTAAGGTGAAGGTTCTGGTAAAAAATATAGATCATATAATAGTCAAATGTAATTTAAATTCTGAAATCTCTTATTCCAGTATTTCTCTCGAAGAAGATAATGACCTACATAGACATCTCACAACCTAACTTAGCTTCTTGTTTCTCTGGTCTGCCAGTTCTTGGGCAGAAACCCTGTAACAGTTAAAATTCCCCAATGAGGTAGAAAATGTTACAGAAAGAGCAGGAATGAGAAGAGTTTTGGCTGATTTACTGCTCCCCATTGCTCAGTTCTGCACACATCTGTGCCATTATAAACATAATGAATAATAAATCCAAGCTCATTTTTAGGGCTGCATCCATTGCAAGTATAAATACACAAAGGCAAAGGATTTCTCCTTGGAAAGTCAGCGAGAGGGAGTTTTATGTAATTCTTATGAGACTTAATGAAGCCCTGAAGATGAAACAATTTCCATTTTGCCTTCATGGGAGCAGACTTAAGTGAAACGGTGCCTTTCATTCCTCTTTACAGAAGGAGGTTCAGAGCACCAGCAGGTGGGCAGGTTTAAATCAGCAGCATGCAAACCTCTCACAGGCTGGTGTCTGGGCTCAGTGCAGGGAGCCACACGAAGTTTGGATGCTCTGAACTGCCTATCATGAAGCAAGGAGATGTCCTACATGCTTGTCCAACCTCCAGACTCCCAGGGGCTGGATTCCAGTGTGGGGACTCCTCTGGGTTGTGTTGACTCAGCGAAGCCAACCTGCAGCTCTAACCCCAGGCATGGTGTTGTTGCATGTGTGGTCTCAAAGCACTCTGTTCAATAAGCTTATTAGCATTATTCTTCATGCAAGGAAGCAGAGCAAAGACCCAAGAAGTAGAGATCCACTTTTCCTGCACCCCAGGCCTGATTTCTGCTCAATTCTTCTGCACATGGATTTCCCATCACTGGCAACTCTTGCCATCTGCTTATCAAGGAGACATGTCACTGCAGCTACTCTTCCCTAATTTCTCACCAGAGAATGCATTTCCAAAACTTCTGTGCCTGTTTGCTCAGGGTTAGGTTAAACAGAAACAGGCAAGGCTTTACTGTCTGTTGTACAAGGGGAGGAGGGTCTTTGGAAGTCTATGTGATGTTGAAGGGATCTAATGCTAGCTCCCAAATCCTCGTGCACACTTGGAGAAATATCTCTAAAAATACCTTCCTAACTAGTCATGTACTCTGCAAGCCACAGGTGAAGCAGGCCTGGAGAAAAGGTGTGCTGATCATTCCTCCAGCACTCCCTCTAAATCAGGATGCTGAGTTACATAAGGAACATCCTTCTTCACACTTGTGACTTGGCATTCTGTGTTTTGGTCAAGCCCAGGTTTTTCCCTCAACCAGCACACAGTAACACCCAACATGCAAACTAAAAAACACTGACTTTGCTTAGCTTTAGGTAGTGCAAATCCAAACAAAGTTACTAATAATTCATTTGTGGAAGAATTAGGAGAATAACCTACTAAGACAGTTTTTCAGGACATTTGCACATTCCAGGAATCCAGTGAGGTTGAAATGAGTTTTCCTCCTCCCTGCAGTGTGTTCTCTGAGCCCTGGTGTCACCCAGAAGAGCAGAGGTGGAAACCTCTTGGCTTGACCCTCAGGCATAATCCTACAGTCCCCAGGCCAAATTCTATCCTGACAAAGATAAAATGGAGGAAAGAATTTTTTCCTACAAACTTCAGGCTGTTTCCGACCATTGTCTATTGTCTCAGGTTCTGACACAGAGTCCATTTTCTTACCCCCTCTTTCAGCCATGCAAATCAGGCAAAGCAGAGTGCACAATGGAACTTCAGCATCTTTTCAGATCAGTGGTTCTGAGCCCCCTTGAGAAATCCATAAAGGCCCTCCCTGGAGTATTTAGCAGATAATGCTCCCTCTTTCTGCCTGCGGTGTTTTGAAAAATGTAGCCCATAAAATGTGTCTGACATTGTACAGCATGCCCAGCTTCCCTGCAAATGCCGTGGCCTCCTCGGGACGAACACGGTTCCCATTGTTAGCCCTGCCTGGCTGAATGCAGTGAGGCCAGGGGAGATTTCTATGCCTTGCACAGCAACAGCACATGACTTGGAAGGGAACTTCTCAAGGAAAGTATATTTGATCAGTCATAAAAACCTTCCTGGAGATGCATGCTGAACTCTGTGTGTGTGTATATTATAGCTGGCACTGTTAACAACACCTATTGCTAAGCTTGCGTGAGATTTTCCCACACAAGACCTGGTTTGGTTGCTTATAATCTACTTGGTCAGGCTTTAACAGTTTGGACTGATTTTTTTTCCATGCAGAATAGTTGCTTCAGGAAGAATATATATTGGAAATTTCTGCCAAGACAGATTGGTCTTTTTTCATAGTGAGTTTACAGGAAAATACATTATTTTTGCCCCTGTTAAATCTTACAAAGATTTTATTGAATAAATCCTTTTTTACCTCATTGCTTTGGTATTTGTGGGGAAGGTTTTTGTTCTAGGAATATTATTCTTAACCCTCTCTTCCTCCCTGTTATACTTGGGTCAAACTGGGAGCTGACTAAAAAGGAACAGTCTCTTCAGACATGCTGGAGATAGGCAAAGGGTATCTCAGAGGTTGGACAGGATTTTAACTATAAATATGTTTGCAGAGGTGTTCCTGCACACTAAAACAGAGAGTTGGGAAGCACCAAGTTCCTCTTTCTGCTGCCCAGGCAAGGACAGTGCCAAAAGAAGAGCTGGAGAGCTGTTTTGGGAAGAAACTACAGGTTTCACCCAAGGAAATCCTGCTGAGGTGGAGTACATCCACCTCCAGACACAACACCTCCCTCGCCCAGCCCCAATCCTCAAACAGAAGACGCAGGAGCGCAAGATGAGCTCAGGAGGGTCAGAGATAGCCTTCCTTTCACCTCCCACCCATTCCTTCACCTCCCCCACATCTCAAGTCCATAACCTTTATCAGGAATGGAACGAATTGCATGAGAAAGTGCAGGGGGTGGCAGGAACATCTGGGCCACATACTGCACATGCCAGTGCGAGTTAACCTCTCACATGCTGTGGGATGCTGTGCAGAGCGTGTCAGGGACACAGCTGTGCTTCACACGCACAGCTCCAGCAGGCAGAACCTCCTCAGGGTGCAGAGAAGAAGAGGAAAGGGAGAGAAAATGAAGAAGAACATGGGGATGGGAGATGGGAGATGGGAGGAAGTGAAGGCAAGACATGATGGATCTCTTTGGCTAAGGGGTAGTGCATCACAGCCAAGCGATGAAACAAATCCTTGGAGAAACACCCCTTGCACATCCTGCGTGTAGCACCAGAAATGCTCTGCATGAGCCAAATTTGGTTTAAATGGAGACAAAAGGGGCAAAATCCCGTGGAAAATGGGAAGGAGGGAAGGGAAGGTGCAAAGGGAAAGAGACTCTCAGAGCACTGAGTTTTTGCAGGCTCTCCTCGACCCAGATAATCAGCAGAGCTCAAGCTGACAGCAGGGGATTTAAACACTTATAGGGGGAGCTCAGCTGGGTGTCTCAAGGGAAAAAGGGTTGGGAAATGCAGTTCTGTAGAAAAGACAGAGAGAGAGAAAAGAGCTGTTTAAGCAGTGAGAGAGACATCTGCAGCATAGCTGTTCATTTTGGTTACTCTCTGCCCTGAGCTAGCAATGGGAATGCATGAGAAAACACCTTCAGCATCCTGATTCTTTTGAGAAGAGACAAAAGAAAGGGCCCAGGCAGAAAGCCAAGTCGAACAGGCATCAGCAGCCCAAGTCCTGGGCTGATCTTAGGTGCCAGAGATGCCACTTTTCAGGAAGGGACCTCCCAAGTTCTGCAGACTTATTAAAGATGCTTCCCACAGGCCAATGTCCCTGCTTTAGCCTTCCATAATCATATGGGCCAACACACAAGGCCAGGAGGGAAACAGAGAGATAAAATCCTGAGCACAATGCCTTAGGAGGAACTCTAAAACAAGACACTTGTGAAATCAGTTCATCACTAGGATGAACAATGGTCCCACTTCCAGCCACCATCTGGCCCTTCAGTGGCAGTGCTCCATAATACAAGTCATGTAAATTTGGACAGTTAAATGATTGTTTACTTAGAGATAGGATTAATGTCCTAATTGATTAATAGGCATATAGACATGTTCTAAGCAAACAGACATACCTGTAAGGAGGAGAAAATACTTGCAGAATCTCTGAAGGTTGTTTACCCCCTGAAACTGCACCCTGGGTAAAAGGAAATTCTCTGTTCTCTTGGTAGCAATGGCAACGGGGGATTTTCATCCTGTTCCTGCCCTGCCCACTACCAGTTATGTTCTATTTAGTATACTCTTATGTCTTTTGGAATCATTTTCTTTACAAAAAACAATGGGATTGAAGAACAGGTTAAAAATGGAGATACCCATCCTAGGATATTTTTGCAAACAACACTTTCTACTTCAAAAACACTTTGGGTTTTAGGGACCCTCAGTCTTTCAAAACTGTGTATCAGTTAGAACATATTAAAAGGTTTTTAGATATTACCTCTTTAAGCATGTCTTAAAAAGTATATGCCCTTCGAAGAATACAGGTTTATATACAGCATTTAGGATCTACTGTGCAAGTGGATCCAGATATAGGATTTTTCTCACATTTCTCTGCTGCAACAATGATAGACAACTCACTTATGCTCTAAAGACAAACTTTGCAGAAGCACTAGACAAAGAGATCACCAGAAGAATTTACACACACACATGCACAGTTAATTTTCTGCTTGTAAAGCAAATGAATGCTTTATTATTTGTCCTTTCTTTAGGTCAAATTACTCCACAATGCTCAATAAAACTGACTTTTTTTACCTAGGGTGTTTTAAGGAAGCACAACGAAAGGGCGCAGTGACCACCATCTGTTAAAGAATTACAGAATCATTTGGAAACAGCAGCTGGGATTTACAGTAGGGGTTGCACACACAGGCTAGGGCATCCCAAACTCTTTCCAGTGCTGCCATGGGGCAGGACTGGAGCCTGCAGCAGGTGGGAGGTTCCTCTCTACTCCTGCAGCCTGCTTTCTCTGAAGGGTGTGTGGCTCACCGTCAGGGCTTGTGTAACACCCTGTAAATGTGACCTACAGCACTGTTCTTTAAAAACACCTTTATAAAGCACAAATTTGCCTAAATGCTTTTGCAAACAGGACTTCCACCTGCCCAAGTACCATGGATCAGGCCTCACTCTTGTCCCAACACCAGCTGTGACCTGGCCCAGCCTTTGCTGACTACCTGTTGGGCTCAGTCACTCACTAACACTGCAAACGTGTTTGCCGGTCAGTGGGGCCAGCCAGTCTTCGTGCCACAAGAAGGGAAGTAATCCATTTAACAAAAGCAACACATTTTTATAGCTTCTGGAAACACTTCTGTTGCAAAAACAATAAGGTGAAGGAGCAGGAGGGGGCAGTCCTAAGACATTTTTCAAACAAGGGGCCTTTTCTTTTAATAGGCGTTTATAGAACCCAAATCTTTCAACACTGTGTATCCCAAAATATATTAAAATGCACTGCATTGCAGCTAGTTAGGATTTACATTTTCTACTTGCTTAAGTTATTTACCCTGGTGCTTATTGATACAATGTGAATGCAACAGGTGCAGACTCCATTCCCCATCCCCAAAAGGCCATGGCACTGCTCTTCCCTGCTCAGTTCCTTTTCAAGGACTAGGTAATAGCATGCAGATTACCTTCTTGTCTTAAGAATTATTTTACATTATAATGACTGAGGCAGTATTTCTCTTGGCCCCTGGTGTCCATGGAAGGCTTCTGCTGGCTATACCCCATGTGGGCATGACAGCATCCATACAAGGAGTGAGTAAGAGACAAAGTGTATTATGCCAAATAGTTTAAACCAGATTAAACACATATTGCCCAATCCTACAATAAAGGATTCCTTTTTTGTAGGAATCCACTGTTCCTCTTACCGCTGACCTTAAAACCCTTTATTCCAAAACTGCACTATCTTGGGCAGGAGATTTGGAGCAACACACTCTTATTTTGGGATATAGGAGCACACAGATGAGGAATTAATTCATCAGTAGTTAATCGAGAATGATGCCATGTGTGGACAACTCCCACTTCCAAGACTGTGACAAATATGGGGGAGAGCGGAGAAGAGACTGGGAAGTACCTTTAATTCCTTTTTCT
Source organism: Rhabdornis inornatus (assembly GCA_013397075.1). Taxonomy (NCBI): domain Eukaryota; kingdom Metazoa; phylum Chordata; class Aves; order Passeriformes; family Rhabdornithidae; genus Rhabdornis; species Rhabdornis inornatus. The sequence continues at coordinate 6,722 of VWZS01007619.1, read as the reverse complement.
CCTACTCCCTATATCCTGCAGCAGCTCTATCCCATCCTTCACAGAAGTGAACAAGGGAGCTTTAACAAGAGCTGTTTCCTCTAGTGCCCCATGTGCTCTGCAAAAAGGACAAACCACATTGCCTGGCAATCTGGGGACAAGGAGGAGGGCTAACGTGGGGGTCTGCAGGAAAAAGCCTGCAATGAGTGGGGAGGTTGAAGGGCAGCCTTTGCAAGAGGCTTGCTCAGAGGCCGCTTCCCACTGCTGGAGTGCTCCAGGGAGGGCTCCAGAGTCACCAGGAGCTGCCTCTGTCTCCTCTGTGTTGGAGCACATCTCTTGAAATGCCCACCGAAGCCCGGAGCAAGCCAGTTGTTAAAGGAAGAGTTTTTTCCTGTGTCTGAAGCATGCTGGGTTCCTCTGCTCCTGGGTAGTGGTGCTTGGGTGACTGGTTTTATTCCTCCCCTTCCCTGTGTGCTTTGGAAGAGCCCCAGGAAGAATCAAAATTGCTGGCGTGGAGGCATTGGGCTCTATCTGTGTTTACAAGTCGAGAGGGACTTTTGTGCTCAGCTACCTACCTCCCTGAAAGGGAAGGCTGCTCGTACAATGGGGACCTAGCAGACTGCATCTGTTTTGTCTTAGTCTAAAGCATTCCTTTCTGGTGCTAACTGGGAACAATTTAGCTGGAATTTCCAATTGAAATGAGCTTCTTTAACTTCTACATTGACAATTTAAGTTCTTCTCAGGCAGAGGATCTGCCGTGTGTTTTACAAATAGGCCAAACCAAATCTTGGTATTTTTACAAGTTTTTACTCAGGCCAAATCTATTTTTCTGAAGTACTGTTCTTTTACTCAAGCATGGATTTCAATGCACTGTCACAGAGGGTACCCAGTAACAGCCTATGCTGCAGGAATTTGGATTTCAATCAACTTGAAGAGATTGTGGAGGTGGGTAAAGGAATAGTCCTGGAAAATACTTTGTGAGGAAATTGTTTAGATGCATCTGCAGTTATGTGCAACATAGCCTGCACAAGGCTTCTACTTTGATTTATATAAGAACAACCAGACTAAAGGTTCAGCACTGTGTCTAGCAGGGAATCTCATGCCCTGGGAAAGCATGCAAGTAACAGGGCAGGATTTCTCCTATAATTTCTTCTATCCTTCCTCTGTAGTCTTTTCCAGCAGTCACTGATTGTGGCATGTCTATGCACTGGATCCTTCTCATAAAATGTCTTAATCTCATCCCCTTTTCCAACCCATCTCACGTCACCACACCCTGCAGCAGATGCTTGTGTACCCCTACAGCAGGGCCCACCACCCAAGGACCTTTCCATCCCAAATCCCAGGGACCCTCAGGGCTGCATTGCAGGGAACTAACTGGGATGGAACAGAGGGAAAACCCCTCTGAATATTGCCTATTCCTGTCACCTCAGGAGAGACAAGACTGCAGAACACCACATCATCTTAGAGCCTCTCTGTAGAATCAATGAGAGAACACTGGCCTTTGAGATGAATTGAGGCAAAATATGTGTTAAAATTATAGCCAACTACTGAACTTTGCTTATGGATGTAAATTCAATAAACTTCTTTAAAATTAGGCAAACCAGTAAGCCTTGGCAGATGGCTGGCTAAGAACATGAGCCAATTTGTTTGTGACAAACAAGGAATGGACACAGCAAAAGGAAGCCATGCTGGCAGCTAGTGCACAGCCAAGTTAGAATTTAACCCAGATCTCCTAAACTCCAATTCAGACTTAAAGTGATCTGTGATGCTTCAGTACGGGTAAAAAAAAGATACAGCAGTCTTGTGAGAATAAACATGTCAAAGAAATAGAGATGCTTATGGACAGGTGGCTTAGAAAAATAATACAAGCATAGAAGGAAAGAAAAAAGCTCCTGCACAGTAGAGGAACAAAAGGAAAAAAATGACTACAGAGACAGGAGGAGTAAAGAGGAAGTGGGAGGGAGGTCTTCCATAAAATGACTCATAAATACTTTGGAGGTCCCTCATGACACCAAACCTGCAGGCTTGGCAAATGTAGTCATCCTCCTGGAGCAGGACCTGATGACAGTCTAAAAATCTTAGTTTGTTCATTAAGGATCCCTTTGCCCAGGACTTGGTAATCCTATTCCTCAAAAACAGAGAAACCAAAAGTCTTGAACTGCTTCCTTCTCCCTGCTCTGCAGTGTTTATCTGTTCATATGAATATCTTTATTGATGATCTAGATGAGGGCATTGAGTATCCCCTCAGCAAGTTCAAAGACGACACCCGGTTGAGTGGGAGTGTTGATCTGCTGGAGGACAGGAAAGCTCTGCAGAGGGATCTGGACAGGCAGAACTGGTGGGATGAGGACGTTTGTATGGGGCTCAACATGGCCAAGTGCTGGGTCCTGCACTTGGGACACCACAACGAAGTGCTACAGGCTGGGGGCAGAGTGTCTGGAAATTGGCTCACCAGAAAATGGCCTATGTCAACAGTGGTTGAACAAGAGCCAGGTGTGCCCAGGTGGGCAAGAAGGTCAATGGAGCCTGGCCTGTACCAGCAGCAGTGTGGCCAGCAGGACCAGGGCAGTGACTGTCCCCCATAGTCAGCCTTGAGAAGGCCACACCTCGAATCCTGTGTGGTTTTGGGTCCCTCACTACAGGACAGATGTTGAGGTGGTGGAGCATACCCAGAAAATGGCAATGGAGCTGGGGAAGGCTCTGAAGCACAAGCCTTATGAAGAATGGCTTAAGGAAACTTGAGGTGTTTAGCCTGGAGAAGAGGAGGCTTGGGGGATCTTACTGCTCTCTACAGCTACCTGAAAGGACCTTGTGGCTCGGTGGGGGTTTAGATTGGATTTTAGGAACCATTTCCTCACTGAAAGGGTTGTCAGACATTGGAATGGGCTGGAGTCACCACCCTGGTAGTGTTCAAAAGGCATGTGGATGTGGCATTTTGGGACATGGTTAATGGTTGGACTCGATTGTATTAAGGATCCTTTGCCACCTAAATGATTCTATGATTCTGTGAACCTCACATTTCTCTCCTCCCTATTTTCAGGCTGACTTTGCTGCACAAGGAACATGGCAGCTGCTCTGCCACTGTCCTCTCTGCCTTTTGTGCAGATTGTTTGCAGTTGGGATCTCTGCTAAAAACCGGTGTGCCCGAAGGGTCATGTTCCCCTCAAGTCTTGCACTGGGACCTCATTCCAATGAATTCTGCAGCTGTGCCAGAGAGTCCCAGGCTCCTGCCTAATTCACTACCCACATGTGCAGGGAGGAAAAAAAGAACTACTTCCCCTCGCCAAAAAAAATTAAATAAGTCGTAGGCATCAATCACTCCCTAACATGCACATTTTTATTCTCAAACAGCTTCATTTAGAGTGTTTTAATATAGAACAGCCTGACAGAAACAATGCCTCCTAAATAGCTGTATGGGACTCTTTAGTCAATAGTACATACAGTAAATATTTATTATAACATAACACAGGTTCTGTTTGTTTCTGCTTGTTTTTGCTTTTTATACTTTGCATTTGATGTGAGTGGGAGACACACCAAATATTGTAAATATTTATAAAGTATTCAGATTTGATATTACTTGCTCAGGTACAAATGGCTCCAGTTACTAGACTGTCACAAATGAGAAAACCACAAATACAGAGCAACACTGAATGAAAATACTGTGGAAACATGACATAACCACATCTACGGACTGCAGTAAACATTCCTCTAACAGAATGAACTACATAAAGGTGCAAATATCTTTTTAAAGAGCTGTTTTGGCAGATATTTTAGAGACATCGGCTTAGTGACAGGGGTTTTGTTCCCCACCTTCTAAGTGTCACTGAAATATCTTAAGTCTAAACTTGCATGCAATTAGCTGTTGGCTATTTTGTTTCTAAAGAAAACCTCACCCTGGAGAGTGTAGATGGATGAGGTGGGGTTCTTTTTTTTAAGACATTCAGTCTTGCTTTACAAAATAAACACTCCTTTAGGTAAGTTGCCTGAGGAGCCTTGAATTTCTTTTTTTTTTTTTTTTATAAAACAGATGATCCAGAGGGTCACAGACCTGCCGTCATTCACAATTCAGTTGCGGGGACACTACTATACATGTCCTATTAGTCAACATGTTATGGTTACCTTAGTGACTCAGTCTCTGATGCCTCTAAATCTCTGATGCCTCTAAATTTTGACCATTTCAGCTGAAATCTCTTTAGGTTGGGGATGAATCAGAGGACCTGGCACTAAGCTCTCTTGCGCAAGGGCAGTTTGGCCATGCCAGGAGAGCTCCCTCTCCAATGTCCTTGGAGCCAGCCCAGCATTGTTGCCTCCTGGCCTTCCCCAGCTTCCCAGCACTGGGCTCCAGGCTCACTGACCCCAGCAAAGATGAGGTTCATGTTGGTCATGTGTGACAGGACACAGCAGGTTCACGTGGGCATTTCACCGCCCTGCTCTGGCTGGGGGGATTCCCACTGTTGTGGTCTTGGTTCCTCAATCCATCACAATTAATTTTGTCTACAGTTTTCATCAACCATGATTCAGAAGGGTTTTTCTAAAGCTGGTTGGTTTGAGTCATAACCAAAGATCTGAACTGCAGACAAAATTTCTAGCTGGTTTGTGGTTTATCCTGAGCTATTTCCCCAGTGCTAGTTCGTCTTTTATACTTGCACAATCAATAATTTTCCTCACTGATCATACTTGGTATAAAATTTATTTCTGTTGAATAACCCCTCTGGATGAAGCATGATGAAGTAAATACCAGAGACAAACACAGAAAACATCTGGAATATGTTTTTCTCTCCAGCCGATTCATCATTCCAAAATGTACTGCAGGCTGAACTGGTAGCTCAAACAAGACCAGGTATTGATAATATGTTTCTACCATTTTTGTTATTATTCTGTATTATAATAAAGTTCTGTTTTTCCCCTCACTGGAAACTCTCCTCTTGTTTTACAGTTTTTCCCATGGTGTAGTAACAGAAATGTATTATTGGCATGGCCTGTAGTTCAAGGTCTTTGACATTTCCTTTTTCAAATGTATCCCTTACAAGGGCCAAAAAAGAAGTTAATAAAAGCATTAAAACCACCTGTGAATGGTCATTTAAATGCCACATTTAAATTAATGGCAAGTAGTCTACACCTTCAAAAAATCCTGACTGACATGTAGGTTTGCTTTCTTCCCTTCCAAACTATGGGCTAAGTACTAAAAATAAAGTGAAATAACACTCAGGTGCTAAATAGATTATGACTCACAGCTGGAGGCAAAGAAATTGCAACTTTATCCCAATTACACTAATTTAATTGGGTGTTAAAAAAATCCTGGGTTGTAACAGTAGTAGCCAAGGCAAGGCTGTAGACATCTAACAGGTAAGGGAGCCATCTCTAATTATTTTGTTTTGTTTTAAAAGGTTCTTCCGCTGCTGGTAGAAAGGCCTGTCCAGACAGGAGTTTCTTCATGTGAAATTAGTAGATAACAATAATGTTTGTGTAAGCAGCAGAGCAGTACCTTCATGTGGGAGGTGAACTCGCAGCTGTCTGACACTGCTGCTGCTGTGGGCAGAGGATCTGTGCTAGAGGAGAAGGGGTCAGGATACCCCCAGTTTATCCCCTCCAGCCCCCAGGTCTGCGATGCTGAAACCAAACCCTGCTATGAAGAATAAGGGCTTTGTGCCAGGCTTTGCCACCTTTGGGCACAGGGACATTGATGCTTTCTTTTCCTGCTCAGAAAATGAGGATGATGACACTGAGCAGGGTCCCAGTACCCAAAGCAAGCATGTACTCGTTCCCAGCCCATCCCCAGAGTCTACAGCAGGTGATGAGCCTTGTCAAAGCCCCAAAGGGGCTGTGAGGACATTTAAACCCACCCAGTGTGGAGGCACTGTGTGGTGGTGTGGGCAGAACCAGCAGCACATCACCCCGCTGCCCTGGGAAGCCAGGGAGCAGAGAGCTGAAGGCAGGATGCAATCTCCTGCTGGGTGGAAGAAAAGGGAATTACTTCCTCCCTGGGAATACCCTCCTGAGGCTTTTTCCTTCCCCTTTGGTAAAGATAAAAGAAACACGGTCCACCTCCTGTGCTGAAGAGTTCCCATTCCTCCCCAGCCTTCCTCTCGTTCCCCTTCCGCTCAGCCTCCCAAAAGCAAAGAGCCACTGGTGAGAGGAGTCAGTAAGTAAATAGCAAAGGCTGTGGAGAGGGGGACTGTGCTTTTGCTGAGCACCTGGAGCGAGGCTGTCACAGGGATGAGCCAGGAGCCACAATAGCAGCCCACAAGCAGCCACCTCCTGGTCCAGCACCCCTCCTTGCTGAGCACCTGCCATCAAAGGCATCACCTAGGGATCCCCCACGAGCTTCACCTGCCTTGGACCTGAAGGGGAGTGTATTTAAGGGATTTCCTCTCAAAATATAATTAGCAAAGGTTGCTCTGGCCGCACACACAATGAGTTTGGCACCAGGGGAGGGTGTTTCTCTTTGCCTTTGGCTCCTGCAGATCGAGGCTTCTTATTGCCCACAAGGGCACGGCTGTGCCTGTGCCACATAAGCTACAGTGTCCTTTCAAATGGTCTCCTCTCTGCGATCTGCACATCCAAGGGGAGCCTCCTCTCACCAGTGGAAGTTGCAGCCTTGTGTTGTGACAATTTCCATTGTGCCAGATGCTTCTCCTTCAGCTTGGGATTGGGCTGCATTGAAAGGGAGCAGCCTGAAACATTAATTCTTTCAGAATATAAAAAGCAGCAATCAAACTTTCTGATTCGGTTTTTAAGGGGAA
>VWZS01007618.1:150399-179073 GCA_013397075.1 Rhabdornis inornatus | reverse complement strand
GCTGGAGGTGCGGGGTCGGCAGGTCCCGGCCGAGCTGTGGGCTCAGCAGGGGCTGCGGAAGCTCTACCTGAGCGACGCGGGGCTGCGGGAGGTCCCGGACGAGCTGGCGGAGCTGCAGCACCTGCGGACCCTCGCCCTGGACGGCAACGAGCTGATGGAGGTGCCCGAGGCCGTGTGCGACCTGCCTCACCTGGCGCACCTGTACCTGGGCCGCAACGGGCTGCAGGGGCTGCCGCCCTCCTTCGCCCAGCTCCAGAGCCTGCGCTGCCTCTGGATCGAGGGAAACTTCTTGGCGCATTTCCCCCGCGCCCTCCTGCAGCTGCCGGAGCTGCGCAGCCTCCAGCTGGGGGACAACCGGCTGTGCGGGCTGCCCGCGGCCCTGCCCCGCATGGCCGGCCTGCGGGGGCTCTGGCTCTACGGGAACCGCTTCCAGGAGTTCCCGCCCGTGCTGCTGCGCATGGATCACATCCGCGTCCTCGACCTGGATCGCAACCGCATCGCCAGCTTCCCGGACCTCACCGGCCTCGCTTCCCTGCGCCTCCTGTCCTACGACCACAATCCCGTCCGGCAGCCGCCTTGTGTCGGGGATGAAGTGCAGCTGGTGGGGGACGGGGCGCAGGAATTCATGGAAGCGCGGCAGGAGCGGCTGCAGAGCCTGCAGTGCCAGGAGGAGGAGGAGGAAGGCACCGAGGCTGCCCCGGTATCCCCTGAGGATGGGCCGGAGGATGGGGAGGGGGAATTTGCAGCCCTGAAAGGATCTCCTGAGGAAACGTGAGCTTCTGTCCCTCTGAAGGGGTGCAGAGCCTCCACCTGCCTCCCAGGGAATTCCCATCTAGGGCTGGGAAAGGAGGAAGTTCACAGCCTCCACAAAGGAAATCCAGTGGTCTGAGGATCAGCCTTATCCATTTGGGACAGCAGAATTGTGTCCTGGGCCTGCAGGGCTCAGAGATACAAAGGGTTATCCCACCTGAGAGCATCCCACATACTCCAGGGTGCCTTGGATTGGGATACAGCCCCCGCCCTGAGGGGTGATCCCACACTGCCACCCCACAAGAACGGGGGCATTTCCACTCCTCCGCCTCTGGAAATCCTTTACTCCCATCCCAATGGGCAGCACAGGAAAAAGCAATGCTGGTTGCATCCATTCTATGGATCACCCTGAACAGCTCCCAGGTTTGGGAACAAATGCACAGACCCTGAGAACCCCATCCTGCTGCTGGAATTGGGCTAGGGGAGAGAATTTACCACCAGGCTCCTCCTGGCCAGCAGGTTTGGAAAAGAGCCGATGGAAATTCCACCTGGGTCTAAGCACTGCCTGTCTCCAACCTGGACAGGGTTTTGCCTCTGTGGGAAGAGGAGGCTCATCCCTGCCACTGTCTGTCCCAAAATAGGCACCAGATCCAGGGCTGACACCTTATCCTTCCTTTTTCCAAGTGCCTCTTGGACCAAACACAGGCAATAAACAGCACAAATCAAAGGAATTTGTTGTAAGACAAAAGTGGCGGGAAACAGCCTCAGGGAAGGGTTTATTTGGGATCCCCTAAAACCAAGTGACATATGGTGTGTGACCACCAGCTCCTCTTATTTTCGACATCCAAGAAATCCTGATTCCCTCCACCCATCTCCGAGCTGAGCTTGGTGTGGTGGGAAGCTCGGGGATCCGAGGTCTGGAGCTCACTGGAGGTTTCAAACCACGCATCCGCTTTTAATGGCCATGGATTTGGGTTTGGGGCTGGGAGGCAGCCAGAGCTCGTGCCACATCCGCTCTGGCACTGGCAGGGCAGGTGCTGCCGGTTTTTTTTCCCTCCACTTCCTATTCCACAGCAGGAACCACGGCTATTTTGGACACGTGGAGCTTCCACAGCTGCGGGATGTGCAGGAGCTGTCAGTGCAAGCTCCTCCGGGGTAATTTCAGGGATTTGGGGTTTAGCAGGAGCTTGGAATCAGGTCTTCTCGATAGGTACGGGCTGTCAATCTGTTTTCCCACCCAGGCACCCTTCACTGTAGGGCAGAGCATCCCAGGATCCCACAACATCCCAGGAACACACTCCTGGAATTCTGGGTGTCTCCCAACCCTTCATGCCATCGATCCGTATTGCTGCTGCTTTATCTGGGAAGACACTGCTGCTAATTAACAAGGAATTATTCATAATCCCGAGGGTGCTGACCCTGGCAGAGACCCTCAGCATTCCAAGCCCCTGCTGTAAGACAAGATCTGATGCCACCAACTCCATGCAAATCCCTGCCAGCCCACTCATTCGGCAGGAATTGGGATGCAGGTGGCTCTGGATGCCACTATGGCCGGGATCAGATCCAGGAGCTCTGACACCTGGGATAGGGGAGTCCTCCCTCTCTGCAGCCTTTTCCCACCATCCTGCTTTTCCCAAGGAGCTGGGTCGGGATGCAGGCACCGGTGACGATGGTGGTGACACCAGGACCAGGAGCTGCCGCAGTCAGTGGGAATCTGACAGATTCTGGCTCCGCTCGAGTATTTTGGGGCCGCTGGCACCGGCGAGTCCCCGCTCCCGGCAGTGCATCATCCATACGTCTGTCCCTATATATATCCCTGCCTCCTCTCCCGGCCCCGCGTGCGACGGTTTGTGGCCTCACCGCAGCTGGGATCACGCTGCTATTTCCATCTGCTCCCGCTGCCTGCCAGCACAAAGCAACGGGATTGGGAATAGCTGCGCATCCATGCAACAGGAGCGCCGGGATCGCTGCGCTTTCAAAGATTTGGGAGGATAAAAGGAGCACTGGCGTTGGTGTAAGAGCCCAGGCAGAGCCAGAATCGGTGGCACCAATGCCATGTGCAGCTTGGGAATGCTAAAATTCCCAGGTTTGGCTCAGCTGGAGCCGGAGCAGGAGTAGGCAGCAGCCACCTCCTCTCCACCGGGGTGCAGGTCGCAAGGGGACAGCGTTGTCCTCTTCTGCCACCTCCAGCACTGTGTCCCAGGGCCTGAAGGGTGGATCCAGAGGGATCTTATCTTATGCAGGGAGGACACGGATAGCCCTCCTGCCATCCCTTCGTTTGGAGTTTCATTTATTTATTCAAGACCAGCATTCCATGAATTATTTAACAGCCACCAGAGCCTTTTCAATGGCACCAGGACACAGGATATGGTTCCCTGCCTCTTCCTTCCTTTTGGAGCCACCTTCCAGTGGGATCCAGCACATCCCACGCCAAGCAACTCAGCCCAGACCTGGATGGGATGGAAACTCACCTAGCTCCAAGCAGTTTATGGGGGTCACTGCTGCCCCTGAAGCCCCCATGGGCATTCCAATCTCAGCAGGATCCCAGAGTTTTGGGGAGATACTCGGTAATGGATGGGATAATAATGGGTGGATACTCAGGACTGGGAAGGATAATGCTGGGAGGGGGATGCTTGGAGCTGGGAGGGGGATGCTCAGTGCTGGGGGGATGCCCACTCAACCATTGTGCCAACCATTCCCGCCCCAGGATCCACACCCCGCATTCCCCCAGTCCCAGAGACAACTCACACTGGCAGTTACTGACTGTCCTTTATTACTGAGAGCAGGGGCTGCCTCCAGAAAACGAGGGGCCCTGCTCCCCAAAAATAGGATTCTTCGGAGGAGACGCCCCGACCTGCGCGCCCCATCCTTGGCATCGCCAGCCGGGCACCCCCCACTCCAGCTGCTCCTCAGCCAGGCCGGGCCGGGCTCTTTTTTGGACTTTTTATCCTTTTTTTTTTTTGGTTTTTTTTTTTTTTTTGTCCTGTTTTTCTGTATTTTACACACCAGTTGGATGTTACCGTCACATGAAGAAGAGAGAACCTGAACAAGATCACGGCTACGAGCTCTAGAGTTAAAAATGAACACACAAACCCCCGGGGAGCCCGACCGCGGACGAGGAATCCAGCCTGGAAAAGCGGGGTGCCCGAGGGGCCACGGGGGGCACCCGGCTTGGCACAGCCCTGGCCCTGCCACCCCTTCCCCAGGCATGTAAGTCTCTTCTTTTATGTTAAAAAAAGAGAGAATATGACAAAAATACAAATGTCCCTAAAAGCGTTGTTATTACTGTAATAGCAGTATTATGACTTCTCTCCAGATTGTCCAAAATCGTCTAAATTGGGGCTGTGGGAGCTGCTGGGAGCCAAGGGTGCCACGGGGGGAGCAGGAAGACTGAGGATGATCCGGCGTCTGCCACGGAGAGCCACCACCGACCCCGTTGTCACCCTGTGGGGCTCCCAGGTGAGTCTGTCCCTGTTTTTGGGGGTCCCAGGGAGCGGGAAGGGGTCTGGCATGTGCATCCCAGGGCTCCATGGGGATGCTGCTGCTGGCACTGATCCTGCCAGGCTGGCTGTCCCAAGGAATGCCACCAGCCCAGGGAATGTCACCTGCCCTCGATGAGGGCAACAGCGATGGCTCCACCCTTTATCCCCGGAGATGGGCCAGGAGCAGCCCGGCTGGAAAGGGACCCTGTGGAGCTCCGCATTCCCCGGAGGGGCCCCTTCCAGCCCGGGGTGGGGAGGAGAGCGGGACCGGGGGTCCCCAGGGCGGGTTAGGGACCCCCCGCTCCCGCCGAGACCCAAGACGGAGGTAAAGCATCGAACCCGGCTGAAGGCAGTGCACGAAGGAGCCCGCTTTGGATAAGGAACTGTGTCATGGCTTCCGATCCCAGGAATAGGGGCTGTCCCCTCCCCTCGGTGTCCCCCGCCTGCCCCGGGAGACTCGAGGAGGGCGCGACGGGGACGGGGCGGGACAGGGGGGGCTCCGTGGCTCCGCTGGCGGCTCCGAGAGGTTTTATGGAGCTGAAAGGGGACGGAGGAGGGTCCCTCTTGCACCCGCAGCCTGACCCCCTGAAATGGGGGAGGGGGAGGCCGGGGAGGGGCCGAGGGGCTCCGGAGCGGGGCTGGAAGCACTCGCAGAAGTCCTGCCCGGTGGTGGGAATAGGGATGGGGGACATCGCTTCTGGCACCTCCTCGGCCGGGGTCGGGGGCGGCCCCGCACCCCCCACACCCCAGGGAAAGGCGAACCCGGGGGGTCGGGGGGGCTCCGTCCCCGTCCTCCCGCGGGGTCCCCGCGAGCCAGGCCGCTGTCCCGCCGGTCCCTGGCCGGGAGCACCGCGGGAAGGGGCTGGGAGCTGGGAAGGGGGACCCCGAGCCCGCGGTCCGGGGGCGCTCAGGCCTTCAGCTGGTGCCACTGTGCCACCGCCTGCCGCGGGCGGGCGATCATGTCCTTCCAGTGCTTCACCTCGCCGGGACCGCTCTTCCAGGACAGGTAAATCTGCGGGAAACGCATCCCTGAAGCCACCACGGCCGCTCCATCCCCATCCCGCTGCCCGGCGCCCCCAAACTGCTCCAGCCCCGCTTTTCCGGGCTCGGCACGGAGCCGGGCTATTTTTATCCCTCGATTTTTCCATATGGCACCGCGGAAAAGCGCGTGTGCCAGCTCTCGCTGCTGCTGCTGCCACCTCGGGGAGCCGGTGCCACCGCTCCGGCTCGGCGGATCATCGCCGGAGAGCCGGGACGGAGCAGAGCTCCCTGCTAATTATGCGATCAAAAGTGATTAGCGAGCCTCAGGCCACGGCGGGGTTTTAACGGAGAGTGGGATATCATGGGTGCTGCCTGTCCATCCCTGGATGCGCCCACACCGCCACCTCCGCCCCTGCCCGGCAGCCCGCGGCGCTGATCCGGGGATTTATTTAATGGATTTATCCCATTTATGTGTTTTCCCGATCCCAGCGCGGCGTTTGGGGATCATGGGCGGAGATTATGGCGCTCATTTGTCATCGTTACTCTAACGATGAGCTGGGTGATTTAATGGATAATTCCGCCGCTCCCATCCCCGGGAGTAATCCCGGGGAGTGGGATCCATCCCGGTGTGGCTCCCTCCCCATGCTCCATCCCTGTTTTTCTGGGAAAGTGCCGGCCCCTCTGTGGCACCCACACTGGAGATGGCGCCAGGTGCTGGCAGCCCCGGGCCTGGCTGTCCCCAATTCCCACCTGGGGGTCCCCTGGGCGTGTCACCCACCTTGCCGATGACGTCATTGCGGCTCAGCCTGTCCTTGTCCATGACGGTGATGACGATGGTGGTCTCGCGCAGCCGCTCCGTGGGGATGTCGAAGGCGAAGGACTCGTTGAAGACAGGGTTCAGGCACCGCTTCATCACCACCGTCTTTTTCTTCTCCACCCGCTTGTCCTTGTACATCAGCCACACCTTCACGTAGGGGTCTGGCGGGAGAGGAGCCGCTCTCAGCCCCGGATGGGAGCCAGGGAATGGCGCCCGGAATCGGGGACAGCCGGCGCCGTACCTGAGGTGCCCCCGATGTCCATGGCTTTGAGGTTCCTCGCCTTGATGATGTTCACCACAATGGAATTGGCCGAGGGATTGTAGCACAGCGACAGCAGCAGCTCCCCGCGGCTTCCCTGTGGGACACATGCATTCCCTGAGGACACCCACACCCCCCAGAGCTCCTCTGTGGGAGCAGGGTGCTTAGGGACCCCCACCAGAGCAGCCCAAGGGTGGGATTCGGGAAAGCACAGAAAATCAGGGCAGGAGGAAATGGGGCCGCCCCCAGTGGGACATTTTCTGGTCTCGCTGGAGGCAGGAGAAGGAAAAAACCTTTCATTTTAGGTCTACCTGAAACAGTTTGGTTTGACCCAAAACGAGATTTTGGGCTGCTTAATATAATATTTGGGAAGAGGAAAATCTCTGTCAGGTGTTGAAACAGAAAATGTCCCTGTTGGGACGGGGGTGGTCCTGTTGGGACACTGCAGGGACGCGGTGTCACCTCCCCTCCGCAGGGGATGGGAGGGGTCCAGGGCCTTACACTGCCATCACTGCAAGGCTTCAGGTCCTTCCAGAAGGTCTGCATCTGAGTCAGGTCCACCTTGTTGAGCGGGATGGACACCTCTCCAATGGGATCATTGCGGCTGAAGCGGTCGTAATCCAGGACCTGGAGGTACAGCACCCGCTGCACCACCTTCTCATAGGGGAACCCTGTGCAGGAGATGGAAAAGCCAGAGGAGATGAGGAGCAGTTCCAGGACTGTGCCACCCTTCCTGTCCTGGTGACACCAGGCAGAGGACAGGGAGCAGCCCATGGCAAAAGGAGCTGCTGTCACTTTAATTCCCAGGGGTACAGAGCTTTCCAAACCTTCCCCCGCATCCTGTTTATGGGATGCACATCCAGCCTGGCCTCAGTGGCTTGGCCAACCCGTCGCTTCACCAACAGCCACCACTCTGGTGGCTTGAGCTGAGCTCAATCCCGGGAGGGTCCCACGAGGCTCCACTCCCACCCCGATCCCCTCCAGTCCATCCCAATCCATACCTTCGAAGAGGAAGGTCTCGTTCCAGTGAGGGTTGAGGTTCTTCCTCTTGACCTTGGTCTCCAGCTTGTGCTTCTTGTCGGGGAGCAGGTAGATCTTGACGAAGGGGTCGCTGGTGCCGCTGAAGTCCTTGGCCGGCAGCTCCTGCGCCTTCATGATCTTCACGGTCAGGGTGGACTCCTGGAAGTTGTAGCCGACGCTGAACTGGATGCGGCCCAGGTTCTCCCGGCTGACGCCTTCGTGGCCCTCATCATCCTCGGAGCCCGGGGAGAGCTGCAAGAGGGGGGAAGAGGAGCGGGGTGAGAGCAGCACTGCGGGCTGGCAGGGACCCGATCCCCATCCCCCCGACCCCAGCCCTGCCAGCTGTCAGGGGACATCAGCCTCTCCCCGGCTTCCTGCTGCCCCCACCGCTTCCGACGGCTCCTGGCACGGCGCCACTCGTCCCGAGGAACGGGAGCTCCAATTAGCCAAATTCCTCCTGACAGCGCATCCCTCACGTGTCCAGCGCCACTCGCTCCCTCGTGCCAGCCTGGGGGACGCGTCCGCGGCACGTCGGCTCAGCCGATGGGGACTCGGCACAGCGGGCAGGGACGTGCCGGAGCGCTTGTGGATGGCACAGGGAAGAGCTGGGAGGGCTGGATACTGACCGTGGAGAGCACCAAACCCAGCGCACCCCACCCACCCACCATGAGCATCTCGCTGGTCAGGGAGTTGACCAGGTCGGAGACGGAGGAATGCGGCTCCGTCTTGCGGTCGGACTCATCGTGCGGCGGCTGCCCCGGTGCCGGTGCCGCGTTCCCAGCCTTCCCACCGGCCGGCAACCTGCGGGAAGAGAGGCCTTGGAGGAGAGGGGCCGGGAGCCGAGGGCGAGACAGCGAAGGCCTTCCCGGGCGCCCTCTCCCAGCGGATACCGAGCCTGGGCTGTGCCAGCACCCCATGGACTCTGCCGGGACACGCTGTGGCTGCAGCCCACCAGCATCCCGGCCCTGCTCCCGGAGCCAGCTGGTGGCCTGGCATCTTTAGGGCACAGCAGCAGGTCCCCCTGGCCACGTCCCACGGCGATGGCAGGGACAGCGTGGTCCCCAGAGCACCCACAGCTCTGGCTGCTCCTCACACACCACAGCCCCTTATACCCGGTGGGCGCCAGGCACCCACGGGTGCTCCGCGTGGGTTCGCTGCCTGCTACCCCACCTCACTTTCCTGTGGCTGAGACACCCCTGGGATCACTGTCCTGGCTGTCCCCACGCACGGTGGCTCCCGGGCACGGTGCCGGGCGGGGCGGGCAGCCGGGAGCGGCGGGAGGCAGACGGACAGAGCAGCGATGGAGACGGGCGGGAATGCGCCGAGGCCACGCTGCCACAAGGCACGGGGACAACGGGACACAGGCACGTGGCGGAGGGGACAGGCAGCCCGGGATGCTTCCACCCCCCCGCCACGGCTCCTGTCCGAGCTGGGACACGGTGACAAACCACCAGACGGACCGAGAGGCGCAGGGACACACGGGAAGCCACAACATGCCACGGACACGCGCCACCACGCCAAGCACACGCAGACACACGGGGAGGGGACATGGTGGGGCGATGGGAACACCCACACGCACACACGGGATGGCACCCAGGAAGGACCGGAGAGGTCGAGGCCGCTGAGGAGGCAAAATTGGGTTAAAACCAGGCAAAATGAAGGCGGAGGAGCCGGCGGCGGGGCCGCTGAGCGAGGAGGCGCCGGTGGAGCCGGGAATGCCGGCGGAGGTCACGGATAGCGGGAGAGAGCAAAAGAAAGGAGGAGCAGCGTCGTCCAGCGCCGGCCTGCCGGGAGGGAATGGGAGAGAGGAGCGGGGTGGATGGACGGACAGACAGAGTCGCCGGGACAGGAGACACGCCGAGGAGCCCGGCTGGAGACGCCGGGGACAGGCTGGAAGGAAGAAGCTGCGAAACAGGGATGGAGGAAATGTTTTGAGGAAGAAGAGCGAGTGGTCGGCAGCGTCGGTGGGCGGGAGAGAGCCGAGGCTGCCGGAGCGCGTCCCTTCCGCCGGCCGATCCCGCCGCGTCCTGCGGAGCCCAGGGAACGAGGAGCGGGAGGGATGGAGGTGGGGAATGCCATGCATGGGACGGGATGGGGTTTCGGAGCAGGGAGCTGCGGCAAGCGGGGAGCGGGGTCTTGCGGCACAGCCACCCACCCGCCGTGTCCCACGTCCCCGTCCCCTCGGCACGGGGCAGCCGGCGGCCGGCACGGGCTGCCGGTGCTCCCGGCAGGGACCGGCTGCGCAGCGCGACGCCGGGGAGGGAAGTGCTAAAAGATGGAGCGAAACCAAGCGGAGCGGGGTAAAAATAGCCGGCGGGCGAGAACGGTGCCAGTTCATCCGCACGCCGAGCACACGGGGAGGCAGAGCCCGCCGGCTTCACACCTCCTCCCCGCTCCGGAGGGGATGAACACCCGCTCCCGGCGGCGCACGGACCCTGTGCCTCTGCCAGCCAGCGCCGGTGGCCGCGGCCGGGCACTGGATGCGCTGCCGAGCCTGCGGCACGCCGGGAATGCGGAGAACAGCCGGAGGCGAGGGGCTGTGCCGTGCTGGAGGAGAACGGGGGTACGGCGCCCCCCCTCCGGCCTGTGGCGCTCGCTCTGCCCCCCTGCCACGGCAGCGGCGTTCCCGGATCCCCAGGGGAGCTGCCCATCCCGCCGGGATGGGGGTGGCAGCAGCGTGTCGGGATGGGACGCGGCTCAGCCCATGCGGCATCACTTGGGCGGTACCCCCCGCGTCCCCCTGTCCCTGAGCGTGTGTCCCCCCTCCCCCCGTCCCCCCGCATGCAGCCAGGGCCGGGAAGGGCAGGAGGGGGAGGAAGGAGGGAGGAGGGAGGGNGGGAGGAGGGAGGGATGGGGGTCCTCTCGGTGCCGCTGCTCCGGAGGCAGAACCGCGGGTGCCGGTGCCGGGGAGAGCTCAGACGTCCCGGTGCCCGCTGGGCCACCCTGTGCCGCTCCAACCTTCGCGCTCCACGAGGCCAGCCTCCTCCTCCTCCTCCTCCTCCACCCTGGGTGAGGCCCTCGTCTCCTCCTCCTGCGGGACTGGCCTCGTCCTCGCTCATACCTCTTGTCCCCCTGAGCGTTCGCCTGGTTCGGCTGCGTCCCAGCGGGTTGCAGGTCGGGAATATTGGCAAAGTCATCTTGCTCTGAGAGTCCCAAAACCAGGGATAACACCACCATCCGGCCTTCCCTGCCCGGGCGGCCCCGCCGGCAGCGGGAGAGAGAGAGAAAGAGAGAGGAGAACACAGCGTCAGGCAGGGAACCGGCAGGAGCCGGCGGCGTCCCGCGGACCCCCGGCGGCGAGGGGCCCCGGCTGTCCCCGCCGGCTCCTGCCGGGTGACGATGGCCGGGATGGGTGCAAAGGGCTGTGGGGAGAAAGGCGCCGGCTCCAGGGAGCCCGGCACGCGTGGATACCCGCGCTGTCCCTCTCCTCCACCGGTCCGGGCAGGGAGGATGCCAAAATCCTGATGAAGGGGGGAAAATATGCTTGGAGGGGCTGGGAATGAGGGAGAGTGTGACAGGAGTGACATCATTCCATGGAGGAAGGGATTTGCGGTGCCATGGCCAAGGCTCTTTGCCCTCTCCGGGTCCTCGCCCGGGTCTGTAAATGCATTTACGCCACGGCGCCGGGGAGGGTGAACAGGGTGAAGAGCGAAAGAAAAATCGATGGATCGGGAAAGAGGCGGTGGGAAATGGCAGCGGCTCCTCCGCTGGGAAGTGGCGCTGACTCGGCACGTCTGGGCTCTGCGGCTGCTCCCTCTCCGCCAAGTGAGGCTGGAACCAGCACCGGTGCTGGGTAAACAGGGAGAACGTGACCCTCGGGGTGGCTGGTGAGCCGCAGCTCCACCTTGGGAAGCTGGGAAATGGAGCTGGGAGGAACCTGGGAGAGGGTAGGGCGGAGAGGGGATCGTGGGCAGCGCACCCTAGGGTGCCTGGAGGAAGGTTCAACCCTCTCACCAGAGCGGGAATGGACACACAAATTTGTCTCTCATCTAATCCTGATGCATGAAGTGCTGTGTCAACTCATGGAAGGGCAGGGTCAGTCCTGCGTCCCCCTCCAAGTGGCACCAGCCTGCGGAAAGCAAAGCTGGGACCTCAGCATTCCTTTTTCCAGGGTGCCAGGGGGCAAACAGCGGCCAGAGAGGAGCTGGAGAATCCAAGGGAAGACGGAGCCGGGGGGCTCAGCTCTGCAGAGGAGGGACAATGTCGTATGCCGAGGATGCGGTGACAACATGGGACTCGGATTAGTCCCTGGGGTTTGATGCTGGAAATCCAGCGCCGATGGAGGAGATGGGGTTAAGGCGGATTAATGATTCCACGGCTCCTCTGGCTGGGAATGATATCGGCACCCAACTCACGGTCACCTCGGCACGGGAGACTGCCACCCGCACTGTGACAACTTGGGACAACATCACTCCCTGCGGACCCCGCTGGTGGCTGTCCCTGGGGACGGAAGGGGATGGCCAGGGACGTGACAAAGCACATTGGGGAAGTGCATGAGCCCCTTCCCTGAGCCCCCGTGAGCCGGGAGGGGCATGGACCTTCCTGCAGGCCATGGGCAGCGTGTCCCCAAGGACGTGACGGATGAGCGGCCGCGCTGGGGCAAGTGAAGGAGCAGAGGAGAGAGGGATGAACAGAAGGAAGGAATAGAGGAGAGAGGGAGGGAGAGAGGGTTCTAGAGAGGGATAGAGCAGAGCAGAGGGGGATGGAGAGGGAGTGAAGAGAGCAAAGGAGCAGAGGGATAGAGCACATGAGAGAGGGTGATGGAGAGTGATGGAGTGGAGGGAGCAAAGGAGGGGAAGGGATGGAGAGAGGTATGGAGGGGGGCGGAGAGGAGAATGCAGAGAGGGCAGTGATGGCAAACGCACACTTACAGGAAGGACTTCATGTCCAAGCCGCGGTTGCGGATTTGCCCCACCACGTGGTCCCAGCTGCCGGGGTTGGAGCGGCTCCTGCCCCCGGCCATCCGTTGCTTGGAGCCGGCGGCTGTGCCCTGGCGCGCCGGGCCGCCGCGGGAGCCCCGGGAGTTGGCGGCGGCGGCGGAGGAGCCGCTGTGGGCCTGGAGGTGGCCCAGGCTCTGGCTGGTGGTGGGCTGGCTGTGGTTGGCGCGCTGGTGCTGGCTCAGGGGCTGCTGCAGACTTTGCTGGCGCACGAGCGTGCGGGGCCTCTGGAATTTGGGATCGCCTGCTGAGGTGGGGATATACTCAAGGGTAGTGGCTGTGGACAGGGTGGAGTCCTCGAAACTTAGGGAGAGGAAGGGTAGAGGAGAGGAGAGAAAGGAGAAGAAGGTGAAGGGGCAAAATTGGAGGAAGGAAAAGAAGAGAGTTAGAGAGAAGATGCCCCAGCGCAGGGAGCGCTCCGGTGGGAGCCAGCGGGGGCAGCGCCCGGATCCTCCGCCTCTCGCCCGCGGCTCGGCCCTGCCGGCGGCACGGGGGGCCCGGGCCGCCACCATCCTGCCTCCCGGGGGGCTCGCCGGGGCCGGATGCCCACCCGCTCCCGCGGCCGCCGCTCCGCCAGCGCCTTCCCAGCACGCCGGCCGACCTGCTCTGCGGGATAATTAGGCTGCTGCGTGGAGGCAAATCCCGTGGCGCCCGCTCACGTGCTGCCAGCCAGCCCATCCCAGCGTCCCAGTCCCTCCCAGTCCAGCCCAGCACCCAGCAGCGGCGCCGCGGGGGCTCGGCGTCCCATCCCCTCCGTGCTGGACGCTGCGGGAAGGGGCGAATCCCGCAGCGCCGCGGCGGAGGCCGAACCGCCGCGGTGGTGACATTCCAGCCAGGCGTCCCCAGGGCCAAGCCAGGCTCCACCCGGGGTGGAATATCATGGGATTGGGGGTTACGGACGCAGCTCTGGTGGTACACGGATAGCGGAGCAGCCCGGCCCGGGGCGGACGGACTTCGTGTGGGCGGCGGAGCGGAGGGAGCAGCGGGATGCCCCAAGGAAGCGGCGCTGGCCATGCAGCACATGCGTGGCACAGCCCATGCAGCCGCGCCGGATTGCCCACGGCAGCCTGGGAAGCTCGTGGCCAAGAGATCAGGGGAGGAAAATCCTCCCCGGACCACCGCCTGTGTCTGAGGAATGGCCTTGAGCAGCAGCCAGCGACCCTGTCCCCGTCCCGGCGCTGCCGGCTGGGACCGCGGGGAGAAGCTGCGCCATCGTGCAATGCCAGCAGCGGGGACAGAGAAGAAGCGGGGAGGGATAGACAGCTCCAAACCCCCACCAGAAATAAAAAAAAAAAGTGGTGAAGAAAGAGCGAAAGGTGGGAGAAAGAGAGAGAGGAGGAGAGGGAGTGGAGAGGAGCGGAGAGCTAGGATGGACGGAGCCCCACGGCCGGGGCCGAAGGCACTGCCGATCGCTGCCGCCCCCCCCACTCCGCGCCGACGCCGACCTCCTTTCGTTTTTCTATCGAATCCTAAATTAGTTCAATTTACAACCTCTCAGTCACAGGAAACTAAATCTGGCTCCTGTCGGCCCCGCGCCAGCTGGAGGCGCGAGCTCCTCCAGCGCCGTGCCAGGCGGCACCGCGCCCTGCCCGTGCCCGGATGGATCCCCTGGCACCGGCACAGCCAGACCCTCGGCCTGCACCCCGGGACACCCCTAGTCAAGGCGATGCTGGAGAACAGGATGCTTAACCCTGCGCTTGCCGCCTGTGCCAGCCCATCCGTCTGTCGGAGCCCATCCGTCTGTCCGGATTCCCAGCGTGGGGACGGCTGAAGGCCGCGCCGCTCCCGCTTTTCCTCGCCTGTCCCTCCTGCTTCCCAGTGCCCAACTGGAGCGGCCTCACGCCGAACGGGCGGTGTCCCCGAGCTCTCCCGGAGTGCCGGCGCTGCTGCCGGGAGCCCCCGGCTGCCACATCCCAGCGCGGAGAACCGGAGCAGAGACCGGGAACGCCGGACAGAGCGCACAGCCAGCACATCCGCGTCACCCCCCGCTAGAGCCACGGCGCTGCCGGCAGTGAAAGGTCTCGCCGAGACCCCCACCCCGGCCTGGAGCCCCGCAGAGCCTGCCAGAGCTCGGATTTTCCCTAAATCTGATCAGTCTCGGACTTTCCTCAGTTTTTCCCGGCATCATCAAGTGGTGGTGCCGGCGCCGGGTCCGGTGGCTGTGCCAGGGGTCAAGGGAGCGCACGAAGGGAAGATGCCACACACTGTCACTGCTTGTCCCTGAGGGAATGGGAGCATGGGATAGCGCCTCTTGCCTTTGGGACACCTCCGAGGTAGCGCTGCCTGCCCTGAGAAGCCGAGTTGGGAATGCTGAGCCGCTTCCCACCGGGATTGGACAGGGCCACCCTCAGCGCTGGAAATACACTGGGGATAGCACCCAAAGGTGCTGCTCCTGCCCGGCTGCCTCCTCTGCTGTCCCTGAGCCAAAACACCGCTAGGAGAACGGGAAACGTCTCCTCTCCCTCGGCACGGTGGTCCTGGGGACCTGTTGGTGGCCCCGGAGACCTGTCGGTGGCCCCCATCCAAGCGCATCCGCAGCGGGGAGCGGGCGCCCGGACCCGCCGGCCGTGGCCGTGCCCGTGCCGTGCCGGACCGTGCCTTGCTCACTCACTTGGACAGGCTGAGCTTCCCTGCGGCCAAGTGGCTCTGCACCGTGTGCCAGCGGCCCCGTGCCGCCTTTCCCGCTCCGGGCTCGCTGTGGGCGGACACGCTGCTCCTCATTCCATCCTCGCCGAGCCGCTGCTTGTCCCCGGGCCGGCCGTCGCGGTCCCCGGACAGCCCGGCGGCGGCCGACGCCGTCAGCTTGGCCCCTGATAACAGAGAGCCACTGGGCCGGGCCGGCGGCCGGACCCCCCCAGACAGACACGAAAGGAGCCGGACGGACACACGGATGGACGTGGAAAACGTGGGAAGCCGTCAGGGGATGAGGGGAGGGCGACAGAGCCGGAGGGGGCAGACGGACAAGAGACGGACAGACAGACAGAGAGAGAAAGAGAGACATCAGCACTGCAAAAAAAAAAGGGATCCTGGCCGCGGGGTGCGCGGGGGCCTCGGCAAAACATCCAAGAGAAAGGGAGGAGGAGGGACAGGGGTCGGGAAAAGGGGTCCCGCTCGCCGGCAGCCCAGCCCCGGGGGGACCCGTCCCCGCGCCGAGGGGGTGCCCCCAACGCGCAACCCCGTCCTGGAGGGAGATCCCGGCCGACCCCGGGAATGCGGGAAGGAGGGGTTGCTCGTCTCCATGGGACGGCCCATGGGGTGGCGTGCGGGGAGCCCGGGAGCAGGAGGAGGAGAAGGAGGAGGAAGAGGAGGAAGAGGAGGAGGAAGGCGAGTGGGTGCTGCCCATATACTCACTACACGGAGCAAACCCGGTAAGGAGAGACTCACTTGAGGGAAAGGCGCGGATCACCGTACGGAGCGTAAGGAGAAATGTTTAGGATAAACTCCTTGGGAGGGTAGGAGCTCCATTTCTGCTGCACTGTGTTGTCATTGTTATTCCAAAAGTCTCTGTCTAGATCGCTACAGCGGCCGGATTCCGGGGAGAAAGAAAAGGGAAATACAAGAGAGAGAAGCTGAATTCCTGCGAGAGAGAAGGAAAAGCAGCCCTCTGCCCCCGGAGCGCCAGGATCCTGCGGAGAGAGACGGGGAGCCCACCCCTCGGACACCGACACACACACACACACACATGGACACGGACAGAAGGATGGAAGGATGGGAAGAGCTGTGAAAAGATAGGAGAGGGCGGCTCCACCGGCTGGGAAGGAGAGAAGGATGTGGGGGGTTAGGAAGGTGTCGGCGAGCGCGGTGCCTGCACGGCATTCCCAAATGTGTGTCCGTGTGTCCTCGCCTGCCCAGCAGCCGGGTCCTGGAAGTGCTTGGTTAACCGTGGCACTGCTGCGTGTTGGAGACCCTTGCAGATCCCTTCCCTTCTGGATCCCTTTACTTCTGGATCCCTTTCCTTGCGGATCCCTTCCCTTGCAGATCCCTTCCCTTGTGGAACCACCCTGCTGCCAGCACAGAACTCGGACTTCCTGGCTCTGGGAAGCCACCAGAGCTGCGTTCCGGGGGCTGGGGTCTCCAGCAGATCCCCGCTGGTGCTGGGAGACTAGAAAAGCCCCCAGAGCCCACCTGCAGCTCCGGGTTGATCCCGGCTGTATGGAATGTGCTGAAGTTTGGGAAAGCTGCCTGTGCCATGACATCGGGTGGGATGCGCCTTCCCCTCCATTCCCAGCTCATCCTGGTTGGCTGGGAGCAGCCATCCAGGCACCCCAGTAACACCCAGGCCAGCCATGGGAGGAAGTTTTCCATAGGCTTATTCCAGGCAGGAGCTTTTTCCCTCCTGGTGGTCCAGCTCCCTCCTCCCTGGCGGCCTGCGGAGGGTGTGGAGAGGCAGTGCTGGATCTGGGATGCCCGGGAGAAACCTCCTCAGCTCCCAGCCTCCACTTCACTCCCTACCCAGCACTGTGGAATGTCCCAGCTCCGCTCTCCTCTCTCCATGGAATGTCCTTGGGATGCAGAGCCACTCCAGCCCTGCCGGGCAGGGCTCAGAATCCACACACACAGGCCTGGAGCATCCCTGGGGACACCCAAGCCGATGTTCCCATGACTCCACCATGCCCACGGCTCAGTGGGACACACAAGGATGCTGGAGACACCCACCAGCTCTCCCAGTCTCCCGGAGCCCCTCTTCCACTGGGAGAAGGGATGGCCACCTCTGTCTTTCCTCTCCCCCCCCATCCTGGCACCTACTTGATGGTTTTCTTTTCGCTGCGGCCTCGGCTGGAATCTGGAGTTCCCACAGTCTCCAGGGAAGTCTTGTAACGCTTTCCCTTTGGAAGAGAGAGGAGAGCGGGATCAGGGGGTGGCAGAGAAGCCCCAGAGTATCCCAGTGGAAGATGGGATCTACCACCACTTAGAGAATTTGACATGGATTTTGCCCTTTCTCTTATGGTCTCCAGGCTCCATCCCACCCATCCAGGCAGCAAAATTCCCAAAGATTCCATCCCTTGGTTCTTGGAGGCTCATGCCCTGTATCACCCCAAGGACAGCATGGCCACTGCCACTGGCATCCCATTCCATGGCCTCACTGGGAAGGAGTGGATAATTTTAGGCCTAATTGGGCCTGAATTAATTGAGTTCCCTTTCCCAGTGCCAGGGAAATGCTGCTGTAGGATAATGAAGCTGGAGCTGGCTCCAAACTGGGGCTGGTAATCAGGGCACTCCGGCAGGTTCTGAGTGCTGCTCTGAGCCAGGGTGGGCAGGAGACAATTAATGCCAATTATCCAACAATTGGGAGCGAGGATGTTCCATGCAGTGCCAGGTAGATGAGATGGGATGGGGTAGAAAACCGGCCCTTCCATCCCGCTGGTCCTGGATCTCAGGAGCCAGGCCTGATCCAGCCTGCCCATGGAATGGGAATGTTTCTCCTTTCTCCTTCTTCCCAGCCTCTTCACATCCACATGAAGCCATGTCCTTGGCTTGCTGGGACACCTGGACCCTCAGCCGAGTGTCCTTGGGCAGCCATGGGCTAATTCTGCCAGGAGCTGCCGAGGAACACCTGGACCTCCTTGGATTCCCAAGGGCTAATTCTGCCAGAAGCTGCAAGGATGTTGGATCTGCTTGGATGCCCAAGGGCTAGTTCTGCTGAGAGCTGTAGGGAAACACACCTGGACCTCCTTGGATTCACATTGGCTAATCCTGCCAGGAACTGCAGGGATGTTGGATATCCTGGGATGCCCGAGGGCTAATGCTGCCAGGAGCTGTAGAGGAACACCTGGACCTCCTTGGATGCCCGTGGGCTAATCCCACCAGGAGGCACGGGGGTGCCTGACCTTGCTGGATGCTCACAGGCCATCCCAGAGGGAATCATCCCCCAACCCTGAGCTCATCCGTGTCCCCTGGCTGTGGCGGCTCGGGGCTCGTAAGGACAGCAGCGGTGGCCGTGTGGGCACTGCCCGGAGCTGGCCCGCTGGGCTTGGCCGTCATTCCCACACAGCCGCTCCAGCTCCGGGTGCTGTCGAGGGCCGGTTGGGATGCGCCTTCCCGGCCAATTTACACTTGTTTGTTCCTCTGCCAGCTCCAGCCTCCTCCTTTCCAGTGCTTTTTCCTCTGCCAGCTCTCTCTCCCCATCCCCTGCGTGGCACCTGGAAGGGCCCTTCCCACCCACCGCCCTCCCGCTGCCTCATCACCATGCTCCCTTCTCCCATTCCCGAGGGAATGCTGCCTTCCCACGGCTCGGGGTGGGCATGTCCCCGGCGGGAAGCGCCGCTGCCATCGCAGCACTTGACCCAGATTCGATTCCGATGGCGAAGGAAGGAAACGTGGCCGAGCACGTCCTGCTCCTGGGAGAGGAGCAGGAGGAGGAGGAAGGATGTAGGGTGGGAAGGAGCGCTGTCCTAAGCCCCCGGTGGGAATCAAGGAGGGAAGTAGGGATGCACAGCGGGCGGCGGGGATGGCTCACGGCACCTGGCGCTGCCAGGGACGGGCTGGCCGCCTTCCCACGGGGCTTTTCCAGGCAGGAGCGTGCCCAGCAGGACAGGGGCCAGCTCGTTCCGGCTCGTCACCAATATATATCCATATATTTGGAAACTTCCCTTTGTGCCACACAAACAGTTTCGCCCAAACATTTCATTAGCACATCCGGAAAAGCCCAAATAAAAGCTGCAGCCGGCAGCTCCAGGGAGCTGCCTCCGCTTGGCTGCTGCCCTGGAAGCGGGAATTGCCCTCTGGCCGGCGGCACGGGGGTCGGGAGGGAAGCCGGACACTCACCATTTTCCGCTGGCACCACTGGCAGATCCCGCAGAGGACGATGGTGACGCTAAGGCTGACGGTGATGATGGCTGAGACCAGGAGGACGTCGCGGGAGGGGGTCCCTGGTGGGAGCAGAGCACAGAGGGAGGGTCAGACCTAAATCCTGGGGTGTTACTGGGGTGTTTTCAGGAAGGGAAAACACAGGGAATGTGGTCCAACAGGTTCCAACCCCATCGTGCGGTGTCCCGTCACGGTGGCCACCTCCTTGGCTTCTGGGCTCCCAGTGAGTGTGTCCTGGGGGGAACCTGGCCCTGATCGCTTCCCGGGAGCTCAGGTTGGAGCTCTAATCCTCACTGGCACCCTGGGAGCGCTGGCACAGCCGACAAAGGCCGCGGCTGCTGTTGTGTGGGCCAATCCCACACGGATTCATCCCAAATGACAGTGCAGACCCGCTCCTCCCCAGCCTGGCCGTGGGGGCAACCATGGGGACCCCAAAAACGTGGGAAGGACCCATCAACCTCATCCAGCACTTCTGCTCACGTCCATGCTCCCACCATGTGGAATGATCACTGTGGGATGAGAATACGGACCCAAGGGGGCCCAGAAGGGTCCAGTGGGACCCCAAACAGGCTCAGCTTTGTCTCCAGACAGGACCCGCAGCACAGCATCCCTGTGGATGCTCCGCATCCCGCCGCGCCCGCTGGGATGGGATTGTCCATGGTGGGAGCCCCAGCTGGCAGCGGGAGGCGGCGCGGCCGGAGCAGCGCCGGGAGCGGTGCTGCAGTATAAATATTAAACAATAAATGTTAATAATTAATTCGCCCGCAGACCTTGTTATTGTAACGAAATTTCCCGGCGGCTCCGAGGCCGGGGTGAGTCAGAGTGGACCAGGAGGGGGGATCGGGGCTCTGGAATCGCCCCCAGCACGTGCCGAGCCACCCAGAGCTCCCACATCCCCGCTGGAATCGGACGAGGAAAGGGAATGGCGACCATGAAGGGGAGATTTATAAAAATTCCTTGAGGAGAAGATGAGGGTGGGATGCAGTGAGGGTGGTTTTGGGGACAGGTCCCCCCTGCAGCACCCGCGCTCTCTCCATCCAAAGGCAGCTCCTCCATCGCTCCCGGATCACGAGGAGCCTGTGTATAAAACTCACATAGCAACTGTTGCCTAGGAGGGAATTTGGGACCAGCCCTTAATTTCCAACATTTATAAACCCTGGCTGGATAAGCTGCCGAGGGAATGGGAAGCAGCCGGCACGGCCAGAGAGCGCCGGGCACTCCTCCTGGGTGGGATCCCGACCAGTTCAAGGGGCACCGGGCCTTACTGGGCGGGCTGGGAATCGGGATGAGCCCTCCTTGACCCCGCTTGGTGCTCCCTGCTCCAGCTTGGGAACACCGTGACCCCTCTGGTTTAGCCCGGAGCTCCAATAGATCCTTCGGTCCTTGCCGGGGTCACGTTCAGCCTCAAATTAGTTTGGAGAGAGGGAATCAAAGGAGAAGGCGAGGGAAGGGGTGGGTACTGCGGAGGCCAAATTGTGTCTGCGGAGGTACATCAGTGGGCGCCGGTTCCCGGGGCGAGATTCCCAGTGCCAAGGTGCCACCACAACCCCAAACCTGGCGTCACCCCATGATCCTCATGGATTCACCAGCGGGACCCTGCCTAGGGGGCTCCAGGGGGTGTCCCTGTGCGCGGGGTGGGTCCGGCGCTTCCCGGTGGGTTCACGCCGTGTCCCCAGGGCGGGGGGAGCGACTCCAGCCCCCAGGCTGCGCCGCCCTCAGCATGACTTAAATGACTCGTTTTCCAGGCAATTAGCACTCGGTTAATTAAAGACTCGGAGCCACTCGGAGTTCCTGGCGCGTCCCCAACCCTGGGGCGCGGTGTGGGGGTCCCTGTGCCGGTTGGGATGCGCGGCACGGGATGCCCTGGGGCGGGTGGATCCAGGGGGGGACTCGGGGAGCTGCGTGGCACGGGGACACAGCCCCGGGAGCGGGTGACAAGGTGAAAATGCGACATTTGTTTACGCCGCCGCTGGCCCTCCTTCCCCGCCGCTCTCCATAAATCTCCGCGTCTGCCAGCGCGGATCCAGGCGGGAGCGTGGAGACGGCTGGGTGGGACTTGAGGGTCCACGGCCCTGGGGTTCCTGCGGCCATGTCCCTAATCCCAGCGGCCCTTGGCTGGTCCCGCCTCATCCCAAGGGCGCAGTGAGGGGGGGAACTGGGAGGCGGAGACCCCACGTCTCTCCTCGGAGGGATGGAGGTCCCAATCCCGTCCCACGTGCTGGCAGAGCAGGGGATGCTGCGGAGGCTGGGAAGGGGGTGGAACATCCCCGCGGCTCTTTCATCAGGATTCAATGCCACTTGACGGGATATAATTCCAGTTTTCCAGGCCGTTATTGATGAGAGGATTACCTGCCTCCTTAGCGCGGCAGCTCTCCAGCGTGGGATTTGTGCGGTGCTGCGTGAGCCGGGGAAGAGGGTCCCTGTTCCAGGGGGAGAGGGCTCTGGATACAGGCAGAGGGTTCTCATGTCAGGGGAGAGGGTCCCTGTGCCAGTGGAGAGAGCTCTGGATTCAGGGGAAGGGTCTCCATTGCAGATCTAGGACAAGCAGGGAACACCCTGCACCCTTCACAGTGCCCACTTTGGAGTGGGAGATGGGGAATGTTTGGGAGACAGGGATGCGATCACGTGCCTATCCTCCTTTATCCGCCGCTGCTGCGGGCTCGGGATTAGCTGCCTCCGGAGCACGAGCGAGCTCCAGCCTTTGTGGATGTGAGGAAACACTTCAAACCCGACCCCGGCACAAGGAGAGGCGCGGAGATCCAAGAGGGATTAGTCCTCTCCAGCGGCGTGTGGGCCGGAGATCCGGCAAGACACACCCGAAGCAGGGAAGAACTGCCGATGCCGACGGATCCGAGACGCGGCTCAGGAATGGTTGCGGGAGCCGTGGCACAGCCCATTCCAGGGACACCCAGAAGTGTCTCTGAGCATCCTGGTGGCCCTGTGCACCCTGGTGGCCCTAGGCGTCCCAATATCCCTGAGTATCCTGGTAGCCCTGGGCATCCCAGCGATCCTGTGCATCTTTGTAGCCTTGTGCATCCCAGTGATCCTACACATCCCAGCATCCCTGTGCATCCTGGTGGCCCTGGCATCTTGGTGGCCCTGGACATCCTGGTGGCCCTGGCATCATAGTGGCCCTGCACATCCCAGCATCCCTGTGCATCCTGGTGGCCCTGGCATCTTGGTGGCCTTGGGCAACCTAGTGGCCCTGCACATCCCAGTGTCCCTGTGCATCCCGGTGGCCCTGGCGTCTTGGTGACCCTGTGCACCCCAGCAGCCCTTGGACGCCTTGGTGGCTTTGTGGTGCTGGTGGCCCTGTGCACACTCAGCTCCAGGACAGGAATCGCTCGAGCCCGGCACAGTGAGACCATCAGGCTCACAGGCAGCTCCACCCGTTTCCCTCCCTGTTTCCCTGTGCCTATCCCAGGATTCAGAGCCATCCGACAGCTCTGCCATCACCTCCAGCCAAACTCACAGCCCTGGAGCAATGCTGGGAAGGCAAAGCCCCAGGGATGGTTCCAGGTCTCCCAAATTATAGCTCCTGCACGGGATGGAGAGGCTGGAATCTCCGTGGAGTGCCGGAGGCTTTGGATGGGCAAAGGCTTTGGAACAAGCCTCACACCTGTAGCACCACGGCTGGACCCGACTTCTCTGCAGATGTCCCAGTGAGGATGGCCCTGTCCAGGCTCTCAGGGCCATATTTTTGGGTCCAGACCCCGAAATTCCTAGCTTTTGTGAACATTGCAGCTGCTCAGTATCACAGCTCCATCTCCTGGAGCATCCTCCCACTCATCCTGTTCCAGCGGCGAGATCCATGGATGCCAAGTACCCCGGGGGGCAAAATCAAAGCTGCGGGGAGCCCCCCCAGGCCAAACTCCCGCTGAGCTCCCTGGAAGTGGTGATCAAAGCCGACATCCACAGCTCCACATGGAGAAACGGCTCCGTGTGCCAAGCCGCCAAACCGGCAGCGGAAACGCGTGCATTCCCGGGAAAAGGGCAGCGGGAGAAGGTGCCAAGCGAGCAGCGCGTTCCCCTCCTCCCCCCAACATTCCACCGTGCGCCGTCGTCGTGAGCTGCGGAGCCGGAGCGGGATGTGATGCCGAGCCTGGATGGGGACGGTGGCGCTGGGGAGGAGCTGTGGGATGGGAAGGGATAGGGCAGGAATGTGGCGTCGGAGCAGGCCCTCGTGCTGCCGGGGTGGAGGGCCACACGGCACCGAGTGAAGTGGTCACGTTGTCACGCCGGGGCTTCCCAGATGCTGCCTGCCTGGCGCCAGGCCATTAATTCCTCCTCTTCTCGTCCTCCCACTCATTTGCTCGATATTTCCCAAACCTATTATTTTTAGGATGCAGCTGAAAAGCTGTGAATTTGCAGCTTTCGCTCCTGTGCAGGATCCCGAGCGCGGGGCCGGGGGGGGGGGAAGCGGGGCAGGACCCCGGCGGGCACAGCAGGAAAGTGGAATCCAAGCCCTTGGCACAGGGAAAGGGAGAAGGGATGGGCACAGAGGGGGATGAGGTTTTGCTGCCATGCCTGGTAACAGCCCAGTGGGCATTTTGGGAATGCTGTGAGCCAGGCTTGGCGTGTCACGTGGAAGAGCTGGAGGGCTGGGCCAGCTGGGTCCTGCGGTGCCACCTGTCCGCGTGCTCCCAGGGGATGTGTAGATGTGAGGGATCATTGGAAGCCCCACGGCCGTCCTGTTGCCCGGCAGGATCCAGGGATGAGCCTCGGGGGAGAGGAGTAGTGCCACAGCTCAGCACCCCAGGCGTGCTCTGGGCGAGAACGTCTGCTCTCCATCTGTCTGTCTATCCGTGCGTCCCCCTCTCCGACACATCCATCAATCTCTCCATCCATCCATCCATCCGTCCATCCATCCCTCATACACATCTGCCTCTCCATCCAACCATCTGTCCATCCCCCGGAGCTGTCAATCCGGCTGGCTCTGCCTCCCCCACGCCGAGCTGCTAGTCCTGGGGGGCTCTGGGTGGCAGAGCCTCCCAACACCGGCCCCACCACGGGGGCTCACAGAGGGGAGCACTGCCCCAAAACACTGCACAGCTCCGGGCAGATGCTCCCAGACATCCCCTATCCCCACCAGCTGCCGTGCATGGATGTGTCCCTCCTGTGTCCCCTCCAGCCTCGATGCCACCCATCCCCATTCCGCGGCCACGGCGAGCAGGAGCTGGGGATGGAGGGAGAATCTGGCAAGGGAAGGCGCTCCTTCCCTGGTGCCGGGCTATTTTTGGCCCAGGATTTCCGGAGAGCCGTGTGGTTTCTCTGCCTCGTGGTCCCCACCGCGTCTCTCTTCCCGAGGAGCACCCAGAACCCCGGAGCCCCCTCTGCTCCCGCGGTTTGCATCCATCCCCATCCCCATCCCAACCTTGCTCCTGAGAGCACGCCGCTCATCCGCTGGCCAGGCTGGTTGGTGCTCCACGTCATCCCTGCTCCAAAACGAGCCCTTGGGCATCGCTCCCCACCCTGGAGTCACCCCAGCCCCCCTTCGCTTGGCGCAGAATCCTCTCCTGGCGCTGGCAGCGGGCACGGAGGAGCGGGCTGGGCTCTCATCCCGACTGGCACTGCCAGCTCTCGCGCCGTCGCCACTTAGCCTCTCGCCCCAGGGCTCTCCATCATTCCCGAGCCCTTCGGGTGACAGCAGGAGAGAGGGAAGGCAGAGAGCCAGCGGCTCCCAGGGAACAGGGGCGGGCAGGCTCCTTGCAGCCCATCCCAGCTCCACGAGCCCCCCGCTGGCATCCCGGCTCCCAGATTCCCCCCGGGCAGGGCCCCCCAGGCACGTCACCCGGGATCCACGTGTTGTGACAGCAAGGCCACCGTGGGGACGAGATTCCCATGGGGAGTTCAAGGATGGGGATGCTCAGGGGCGGCCGCAGCCCTCAGACCCGGGGGCTGGCGGTGCTGGGAGAAGAAGAGGAGGCTTGGAGGGGAACACATGGAAAGATGGAGAAACGCAGCTCGGAGGGAGAAGGCAGAGGAGGGGAATGAAGGGCCGAGGAAGGGTCCAGAGGAAGGACTGGGGACTCAGGTGTGGGAAGGTGCCCGGGGGAGTGGGGGTGGTGGAAATCCTCCAGCAGAGTGTGATCCCGGGGCTACATCCTCCAGGGACACACAGGCAGGGTCATCCATGGGGCAGCAGGGATGGTTGTCCATGGTGGAGCGGGGACAGGACCCATCGCCCCCCCGCAGCCACCAGTGTCACACAGCCCCATCCTCAGGGGAAGAGCCGATCGCTCCGCTTTCCCTGGATACTCAGAGCCCCCCCCGGGGTGCATCCCGCGGGCTGTGCCCCCCTCGGAGGGCCGGGAGCGGGGCTGCTGTGCTGCGCTGTCCCTCCGCCGCCGCGCCGGCTCCGTCCCCGCCGGCGCGACCGCTTCCCTTCAAACCTCATTAACTCCCCCCAAGGTGACCCTCTCCCTCCTGCAGCCAGGCCTGGGGACACCAGGAGGGGACAGGGCGCTGGGGGGGCACTCGGAGCTGGCAGGCGGGCGCGGAGCCTCCCGTGCCACAGCCGCGCTGGCACCCACAGGGATGGGGGATGCTCCGCTTGGCACATCCCAACTCGCCGCCCCCCACAGCCCGCCTGGCCCCACACACGTCCCCCAGGCCCCCGGCGAGTCACAGCCAGGGGGGTCCGTCCCCCTGCTCGACGCTGGGGCTCTGCCCATTATCCCCGCGCTCCAGCGGCTCTCCGGAGCCGTTCCCTCGCCGGATCCATCCATAATGGATATTGTAGCTGAGCCCCCGGGGGCCGGGGGGTGGCAGCGATATTATCTGCATCTGTCTTCATTCCCCGCTCCCCCCCTCCTTCCTCGGCAGGCGGAAAAGCCGCGAGATCAGGCGCTGGAAAAGCCGCCTCCAGCTCCTCTCCTGTTCCTTGGAGTCAGGGGGGATCAGCAAGACCTCCCTGCCAGACCCCCCCGCCCGGCGGGGAGCCCCCCTGTCCTTGTCCTTGCTGTGCCCCAGCCGTGCTCAGGGGTGTCCTGGGACACGTCAGTGCGGGCGTGGGGAGGCTGGAAGGGTTGGAATTGATGGCGATTGCTGGGAGCAAGGAACCCCCACCGTGGGGGGCTCAGCATCCGCGTGGACCCCCCCTCACTGCCACGGAAAATGGGAGGGAGTCGCCGTGGCGGACAAAGGGCCAGGGTGAGGCCGCGGGGGATGCTCCGAGACGCCGGCAGGAGCATCCCTCGGGCTGGAGCAGAGGGACTGGCTGGGAGGGGGGACCCCAGAGCGGCGCAGGATGGGGGGTCCCGGGTGGGTGTGGAGCTCCCGCTCCGTGTGGGAGCCGCGCGGGACGCGAGGCTGCAGCAGGTGCCCGGCTGCCGGCGAGGCCCGTGCGCTGCCATCCCTGCGCTCTTTGTCTGCCTTCCCGCCCGTCACGCTCCCTCATCCCGCTGCCAGCCCCTCCGGCGGCCCCCGCCCGGCTCCTCTCGGTGTGCCGGCTCCTTTGCAAGCCTGGCTTTTCTCCCGAGCCCCGGGGAGCTGCTCCCACGGCCGCGCCAGCACCAGGGCGATCCATCGCCCGCTCCGAGGCGGTGCGGGGGGAAAACAGGCAGCTGCTGCCTGGTTATTGATTCACCACCTCCAGCCGCCGCGCGGCTCTGCTCGGAACGCTTCCAGCCGGGAAAGATGGGGACGTGGGGAGCAGGGCCCCCCGGCACCTGCTGGCTGCGCTAAGATGGAGCTTTGGGGATGCGAACGTCGCCCCAAAGGGGACAGCTGGTGGCAGCAGCGGGGACAAGGATGGAAGGGAGTGTCTGGCAGGGGGAAAGGAGGTGTCCGATGTTCCCAAGGCAAGGGGGACGCTGTCCCTGTGGCACAGAGGGCACCTTTGCGGGCGGCCCCAAGCTCTGCTTCGCGCTCGGACGCGGCTCTCCTGACACATCATTTGGTGGTCCCCCAGCACCACAAGCACAGCCCCCTGCGGCTCCCCAAAAAGCCTCCAGCTGGCGGGAGCCGCTCTGGGAAGCGCCTCAGCTTGATCCCAATTCCCAACACCCCTTGCCAGCCAAAACCAGACTCCTTCGGGCGTCTCCGACCCCAGCAGCACCTCCGGGCTCCACGTCACCCCCCAGATCCCTCTTTCCCTGGGCAGCAAAATTTCCCGAATTTCCCGGCATCTTCTTCCCCCATGAAACGCAGCCGGTGCTGGGGGCCGCAGCCACTGTCCCCGCACGGTGACACGGAGCAGGGGACGAGGAGGACGAGGCTGGTGCCACCTCGAGCAGTGTTTTGGAGGGACAACAGGCACCGCTTCACCCAGGGATGTGGCTTGGCTGGCTCTTCCCAAATCCTGCGGGGATGTGAGCTACCAGCACCCTCTCAGCCTCCATCAGGGTGGGGGACATACCCTTCACCCCCTCAGCACCACGTCTGGAAGATCCAGGAAAGGTGGGAAGATCCAGGGAAGCCAGGGTGCCTGCACAGGTGTGTGCACCCCCAGCACCCCACGGCTCCAGGCGCCGCCGCCGGTGACGTGGGAAAACTCCCACGTGACGGGAGCCCCAGCACCGGGGAGCACGGGGTTTGGGAAGCGGGGACAAGGGGTCTGTCCCCCCAAATCCGGCAACTCGAGCTCTGCCTGGGAGCTTCCAGCAGAGCTGGCCATGACACAAGCAGCCGTCGGTGGCCCACCGGCTGCCGACGGGGGCATCTGTCAGGGGCAAGGGGGACAAATTGGGGGCAGGTGCAAAGTTTGGAGGGGGAACAACGCAGGGGCAAATCTCGGGCACCGGGACGGAAGAGCAGCCCTGCCACGCTGCTGCCGGCGGGGACAGACTGGCGTCCCCCCTCTGCCACCCACCCGCCGGGTGACCTTGGGCCAAACAGTTCCGTGCCGAGCTCCGGGCATCCCTGCGGGGTCGCGGTGGCACGGGATGGAGCCGCTCCCGGTGGGAGCGCTCAGCCTGCGGGCAGGCGCAAAGTTGCCCTCGAAGGCAGCTCGGCCGGAGCTGCCAAGTCCCGGGCAGCGGTGACGCCGTCACCTGCCGCGGGTGACAGCGCGTGGCGGTGCCCGGCGCTCCCCAGCCGGCCCAAGGATCCCGCAGGCCTGGCACCTGCAGCTCTCCCCGGCGGCGCCCGCTGTCCCCGCGTCCCCGCCGGCACGTCCCCACGCCACCGCAGGACACGCTGTCCTTCTGCCCGCTCCCCGGGCCCCGGGACACGGCCGGGGACGGCTGCCAGGCCCCGCTGATCCGCATCTCTCCGGCAGCATCCCTGTGTCTCCGCACCGGCTCGAGCACCCCCAAAACGTCCCCGCCAGCGTCCCAGATTCCCTGGTGCGGGGCCGACTGCTGCCTTCCGAGCATGAGCTCAGCAAATCCGCGCCCGAGAAAGCCCCTTCCCCAGCCGCCCACCCCCGCGTGTCCCGGTGTCATTCCGGAGGTGCAGCAGGACGGGGCTGGGGGACCCCCAGAAGGACGGAGGGGGCGGGCGGTGAGGAGCAGGGATGTGCTGACCGCTGGATGCTGGTCTGGATGCCGGGATTTGGGGCTCTCCCGGGGGTCTGGGGGTTTGCTAGGGGTCTGGGGAGTGGGATGCTGCCCCCGGCGCTTGGGGTGTCCCGGGGGGAATCCAGAGCTCCAGCAGCTCCTCAGGGTGAGGAGAGGAGGG